>CM031618.1:5234562-5267062 GCA_018398815.1 Conus ventricosus | reverse complement strand
GTGTCTTGTTTCGTTGGGTGCTTGGTTTGTTTGTCATTATGTTGCCTTTTTTTGCATCCTTGTTCTACTCGTGATTATGCCGTCTGTGTTTTGTTTTGTTGTGTACTGGTTTTGTTTTGTAGAACTGTGTAGATTGTTGTGTAGTGTTCTGCTGTGTATCTTTGACCCGCAGCAACATACTCACACACGTGAACGAAGTATCAGCATTTCGATGTTGAACTCGTCAGATGATCAGCTGGGGACAACGACAACAGCCAAACGTTAATCACGTGTACTAAATACGTGTGGTAGCATTTAAATGTTTAATACAACAACTGCATCCATCACCCAATGGCAACAATGACAGCCAAACGCTGATCACGTGTACTAGATACGTGTGGTAGAATTTACATGTTTGATACAACAACTGCATCCATCACTCAATGGCAACAATGACAGCCAAACGCTGATCACGTGTACTAGATACATGTGGTAGCATTTACATGTTTGATACAACAACTGCATCAATCACCCAATAGAAACAATGACAGCCAAACGGTGATCACTGTACTAGATACGTGTAGTAGCATTTACATGTTTTATACGACAACTGCATCGATCACTCAGTGGCAACAATGACAGTCAAACTTTGGTCATGTGCATTCAAGCATTGCGCTTCCCACATGCTTGGGGAAAGGTAGTCCACTTGATCAAGCAACCCAGCTGGGAATCCAGAGAATCGTGGGTCCGTCTCGTGTTTCAAATGTCGTTGTGGGTGTTTTTTCTCTATTTTTTCCACTGAAATGTTGATCAGTCATTCGTGTGCTTAAGTGAAGCAGTGCACTTTTTTCCCTATAAAGCAAACACGTCTGACATGTTGAAAATTGAAAGTTAGAATCTAAAACTGACAGTGAATCTTAGTTTGGCCCCTCATTTGGTTACATTTATCATGTGTACTTTGTGGGTACTTTCAAGCTAACTAAAGATAACGATGGAGGGCACTTCTACATTTCTTGTCTTAACAGATGTTGTCCGTGTTCAGCTTATGCAACGTGTCATCATAATTCTCCAGTTGATGGCCTTCTTCAGGACAACTAATGCAGCATATTTTACATGATAACGTCCACATAATAACCAGCACTAGATGACGTCATTGTCATTGTGCACAAAACGAACCTTTTTGGTTTTCTGGCAGCGGCAAAAAAAAACAAATATTAAGTTTCGAAATTCTGCTCTGAACTTGCTGCCAGTCAAACAATACAGGTAGAAGTTGACAGCACAATTGGAGAAGGCCAGGACATTGGTGAATGCAAGGAAAACTTCATAGTATCCATAAGCAATCGGGTCATCGAAATCAACATATAGAAAGAGGTTTTGTACCTGGAGGGGTTGTTAGGACAAAAAAAGCAGTGGATGTAGCAATCAAGGTGACAGTCAGTGAAGACACTTTCCGTTGCCTGGAATCCTGGCTGGTTTGTTGCATAGTAAACTGTTTGCTCGTTCTGACCGATCTGACTAGTGACCAGAGAAGAGCACTGTTGCTGACCACCAGCACGGTGAAAGGTACAAAAAAACGTTCAGTCAAGACTATCCAAGGCCAAACTATGGCATTAAACCATTGGTACATTTCTGATGCATCCTGATGACAGCATCTGCCAAAACAAAGGCTTGTATTAATATCATACCCATAGAGTAAGTGGCAGTGGATTAGAGCGATGGCGACTACTGTTGCACCTGCAGTAGCTCGCGACATTTCCTTCGTCCACACAGCATTGACACGATGTGGCCATAGCACAGAAGCTGCCCTGAGCATGGTGAGTGCCACAAGCATCCACGTGGACAAAGGTTTCGTCGCGAACGACATCATCGTAGTCATCTTACACAGCCAAGAATTCAGCTCATGAAAATAGGGCACACCAAATTCTCTGTGGAGCAAGACATTTAAAGGGCCAATAATCAACAGCATCTGGTCAGACCAGGCCAGAACTTGAAAGAAAACACCAGAAGTGGATGCAGGAAGACGAAGCATGATCAGAATGATCATGAAATTTCCGAAAATGCCAAAGAGAAGCACGGTAGGATTCCCAATTGTCCAGATCAGGTCAATGGCTTTGGCATATGGTTTAAAATGCTCATCCCAAACATCCCAGTTTGAAGGGCCAGAAGTTATCATCGTACTGTTCACTTTGAAGTTCATAGCTGGTGCTTAGTTGGGTTCAGATGTATTATTGTGTTTGAGTTTGTTCGTTATCATTCTTCGTGATTCAGCAATATTGTATTGTTCCAGTGTGAAAAATTGAGTACCTTTCAACACACAACACACACACACACACACACACACACACACACACACACACACACACACACACACACACACACACACAAGAGAGAGAGAGAGAGAGAGAGAGAGAGAGAGAGAGAGAGAGAGAGAGAGAGAGAGAGACGCACGCACGCCCACGCGCACACACGCAAGCCATCGAAATTAGAATGTAAAACCATGTGTTGGTGTTTTGGTTCATATAGGAGGTTGCCTTTTCATTGTCACATTGTCTGGTGATGAAAGTTATGTGGTATGTGGACCTACGCTTTCATAGTAACACTGTCAATACTGAACGCCAATACTAAACGGCAGCGAAAGATTCCCATCTATCACAGCCATATGTGCCTTGTCTATGCCAATTTCAAATGTTACTGGATGTTTGAGGAGGTGGGGGAGAAAGTCATGGGGGGGGGGGTATATGGATACGTTTGTTTTTATTCATAAACTGACTATTGCCCTTCATAAAGAGGTGCAAGGGGCGATCATTCAAATCGTATTACCAGTCCAACTGATTCAACCTAATACATTAAGAAACATGAACACATCGTAGCTTGAACGCTTTGTACAGATTAAAGGACGGGTTTCTAGTTTTTCCTTCGTTATTTGATGCTAGAAGTAAACAATCTGAAAAGACTTGGATATTTATAGTACTTAAAAAGCACATAAAGTTCTCTTACATCAGTCAGTACAGGACAGCACAGAACATAATGCACTTCGTCTTGACTTGGTGAGCGACTGCCGTGGCGGGCGGTCACGCTTTTTTCAGCTCTGGTCGTTCTCTGCAAACCGAGTGTGAACTGAGTTTGTTTTTTCGTTCGATCGACTCGGCAACAACCTTGCTGTGTCAACTCGATCTGTCAACCGGACTGTTTGATAAGGATATCGTTGTTTTGATTCGCCTTTTTCAGCCATCACATCCGTTCCTTCGATAGTTAAAGATTTCCGAATGTCTCCTCCGACTGTCCAGCTACGGTCCTGGAGATGTGTGTGGCGGCGGGACGGGTGGCAGGCCAGGGCTCCATGGTCGGCGCCCAGCTGATCAACGGGCTATGGAGACTCTACCCCACGACCAAAGACGCCTCCTAGTTCAAGGAATAAAGGTGAGAGGTGTCTTACTCCGAGTGAAAAACACAAACGCCTTTATTCTGAGGAACGAAACTGGGGAGGAGAAACCTTCCACCAAAGTCTGGATAGACAATGTGCCTATTTCCGTGGCAGACTCGGAGATAGAGCACGCATTAACAAAAGCAGGATGCGAAACGCGCTCTCAAATAAAAACTGAAAGACCCAGAGACGTCGACGGTAAACTCACACGTTTCCTCACCGGAAGATTTGTATTCATAACCGTCCCACTACGCCCCTGGAGAAAACGTTGAAAATTAGCATTTTCAACGCTAAAAATCGACCACAAGGAGCAAAAACATGTGAAAAAGGTAATTACATGCTCCAAATGTTTGGAACAAGGTCACCATGTCACCGACTGGACGAATGACATCGTGTGCAGAGCCTGTCAAAAACCAGGCCACAAACGTGGAGATTCACAGTGTGAGCTTTTAGTTGCTGGTCTAGCAAGAAAGAACCGAGAGGATGAAATTGGTATGAAGGGAGAGTGTGATAGAAAAAAATGAGTGAGAGTGAGAGTGAGAGTGTTGACCTCTGTTCATGATAGATTAGACAGATTAGAGGGTACACAGAAAGAAAGTCTGAGAGAAGTTGAAAGCAAAATAGAGGAGGTGGTAGAGAGAAAGGTCAAAGATTACATGGAAGAAAGTGAGGAGAGGGAAAAGAGGAAGCTCAACATAATAATATGCAATTTACCAGAGAGCTCAGCAGAGTCTCCAGAGGAAAGGAAGAATGAAGACCAGGAAAGAGTCAGAGATTTGGTGGGCAAAATCACTGATGTTCAGAGAAATGAAGTCAATAACCCAGTCAGGTTAGGCAGAATCCAGGTAGGCAGAAATGCTAAACAAGATCCTGAGAATGGAAGTCAGAACTGAGGAAGCCAAAAAGAAAATAATGAAAAATGTCCAAGGATTAAACAAGCATGTCAAGGAAGGAGAAAGCAAGATTTACATAAACAATGACACCACAAAAAAAGAAAGAGAACAGATCAAATCGTTGAAAGCTGAACTGAACCAAAGAAAGACAAATGGGGAGACAAACTTAAAGATTGATTACAAGGCTGGCAAGATTGTGACATTCACACCCAAACAGAACCAAGCTGGTGCTGCTGTCTCAGATCAGTGTCCGGACGAGGTCCAGACCCCTGAGGTGAAACATTGACTGTCAAGCAAACACAACATGTAAATAGCTGTGCAAAGCAAAATCTTTATTCCTCTGAAGTTAATGACAATCTTACAAACGTTACATCCCAGACTGTGTTCGGGAAAAATAATTGTAAATCTAAACGTAATGACTCCATGAGAGTTTTGTACAGTAATGTAGATAGTCTTCTGAATAAAAAGGATGAGTTTTTAATTCGTATAAATGAGGAGAAGCCAGATATTATTGGCTTAACGGAAGTAAGAGCAAAAAATGTTTTATATGCAGCAAAAGATGTTGAATTTGAAATTGCTGGCTTTGATATGTTTCTGAATAAGGAACCTAAAAGGGGTATAGCCATGTATTTTGCTAAGGAGCTAAATGCACAACTTTGCGATGAGTTTGAAAATAACAAATTTCAAGAGCAATTATGGTGTACTATCAGAGGTGGTAATGATGAGACAATATTAGTAGGGTGTATATACAGAAGCCAAACTCAAATGATGAAAACAATTATGAGTTATTTAACTTGCTAAAAGCAGAAAAAATGAGTAGATATAGTAAAATATGTATATTTGGTGATTTTAATTTTCCTGATGTAAAATGGGATGGAACTTGGAATGGTGATAAAAGTAATGATGTTATTGAAAACTTTAGAGATGCCTTTTTAATACAGAAAGTGACTAGCCCAAACTCGTGTTCGAGAAGGACAGAAGCCAACAATTGATGACTTAGTTTTAGTTAATGAAGAATTCTTGATCTCTGATATTGAATATAGTGACCCTTTGGGTAAAAGTGATCACTTGATTTTAACATTTGAACTATATGTTCCCAAAGAAAAGACTAAAGAAAACCCTAAGTATAAATTTGATTTACAGAAAGGAGACTATAATAAAATGAGGAAAATGCTTTCAGAGAGTGTCAACTCCTTGCTTACAAATGATCAGGATGTCGAGGAAATGTGGAATGTCTTAAAATGCGAAGTTTTAAGAAGTATGGACGAATGTATTCCAAAGACTATTTGTAGCCAAATAAAATGCTTAAACCACTTTGGATGAATGATAAAGTACTTAAAATGATTAAGAAAAAATATAATCTTTTTCAAAGGTATTTATTGACGAAAGATGGGAAAGAATACAGCAAATATGCAAGAATGCGAATAAGAGCAAAAATGAAATCAAATCAACAAGAAAAGCTTATGAACGTAAAATAGCAGAACAATGTAAAAAAATCCCAAATGTTTTTGGAAATACGTGCAAGAACGTACAAAAGTAAACACAGGGGTAAATACTCTAAATGATGGTAAAGGAGGGTTGGCCGAGTCAGATATGGAGAAAGCTGAAGTTTTAAATGAGTTCTTCGCAAGTGTCTTTGCTAATGAAGATACAAATAACATACCTGATCTTATTGAATGTAGTAAATCTAATGGAATTTCAGTTACAGATATAATAATTACTTCAGCTGCAGTAGAGAAGAAGTTGTTTGAATTGAATCAGTCTAAAGCGCAGGGACCTGATTTAATACCACCTAAAGTTCTAAAGAATTAAGTAAGGAGTTAGCTGTACCGCTCAGTAAGATTTATAATAAATCATTAGAGACAGGAAAATTACCCTCGACTGGAAATCGGCAGAAGTTACTGCTATTTTTAAAAAAGGGTCAAAATCTGAGCCAGGCAACTATCGTCCGGTAAGCTTAACTTGCATTGCATGCAAAGTGCTAGAATCCATTATAAGAGATGTCATAGTATCTCACTTCACTGATAATAATTTGTTTGCAGTATGCCAGCATGGCTTTCGTAAAAAAGGTCTTGCATATCACAACTACTTGAAGTTATGGAAGATTTAGTTAACATGCTAGAAAATAAGTACTCTGTTGATATAATTTACTTGATTTCCGTAAAGCTTTTGATACGGTTCCGCATGAGAGATTATTGAAAAAAATGGAAGCATACGGTATAGTAGGTAAGTTGCTAAACTGGATTAGAGATTTTTTGTCAAATAGAAAACAAAGAGTAAGAGTGGGTAACTGTATGTCGACAGAGAAAGATGTTATGAGTGGTATTCCCAAGGGAGTATTTTAGGACCTGTACTGTTTACTATTTTTATAAATGACCTTCCAGATGAGGTAAATAGTTTTTGTAAAATTTTTGCTGATGACACAAAAATATATGACAAATCAGATAACTATAATAGTTTGCAAGAAAATTTAAATTGCCTCCCAAAACTGGTCAGACAAGTGGAATCTATATTTTAATGTTGAAAAATGTAAAGTTTTGCATGTTGGCAAAAACAATCCAGAACATGAATACAGCATGAAAATAGATGGTGGAAATAGGCTGGTACAAGAAATGTAAGGAAGAAAAGGATCTGGGTGTAATCTTTGATAAAGATTTACTTTTTGATACTCACATTCATAAGTGTATAAATAAAGCAAACCAATGATTGGATTAATCAAAAGAACTTTTATTTACCTAAATAAAGAAACGTTTTTAAAGTTATATAAAGCTATGGTTAGACCGCATCTTGAATATGGAAATATAATCTGGTACCCACACTTGAAAAGACAGTCAATAGCAATCGAAAGAGTACAGAGAAGAGCTACTAAAATATTGCAAGAATGTACAAAGATGTCTTATATAGATAGATTAAATTACTTAAATTTGTACTCTTTAAAAGGTAGACGTATTAGAGGGGATTTGATTGAAGTGTACAAAATATTTCACAAGCAAACGGACATACAGTGGGACTATTTTTTTGAGGCTGTTAAAACAGATAGAACAAGAAATTCGGAAGGCAAAATATTGTTAAGCAGTTTCATACTAATATGGGGAGATTCAAGTTCAGTAACAGAGTTATTACTAACTGGAACAGTTTGCCAACTGCACTTAAATTTGCTAAAAATACTAATGTTTTTAAGAATTTGCTGGATGAAGACTTGAAATTTAAAGTACAGTTTAGAAGCTTTGATGAATAAGAAGGAAAATTTATATTGCATGCATTTTCAACCCTGTCATAAAAGTATAATAACACGAGGGGACATTGAAAGGCTTAACGGCCTATGTAATTGATTACGTCCTACATTACTACTACTACTACTACTAACAGAGTGAAAATGGATGTGATAAAGTGGAACGACAGAGAGAATATAGAAATTCACAAAGAAAAACAAAGATCAAGAAACAACGAGGACGGCCGAATTCACGGCAGACGACCATCCACTCCTCTATGCAGCTTGGCAGCTCCTCACGACACGGTCGGAAACGCCCAAACGCCGGAGGGACACCAACAGTCCGAGGACATCAGGGAGCAAGCAGCCCAGATTTGAGTTCGATCGGTCTGACTCCCCTCCTCCCCTTGATTCCGACGTGAGGAAAGAGAGGTACATGGCTGATTGTCTATTGCTCTGCAGGCAACCTGTTGACGATCAGGAATCGATTTACGGACTGTGATTCAAGAATGTGAATTTCTGGTTTTTGTCTTATCTGGTTTTCATGTGCTAAGAAAATTCAACATATATTTCCTGTATTGGTATGGATAAAATGCGTATTGTTACTTTGAATGTTAGAGGATTAAAAATAATCTTAAAAGATGATCAGTATTTCATTATCTGAAAAGCAAACGCTTTGATTTAGTATGCTTACAGGAAGCTCATTTAACACAGAACGACTTACCTATATGGGAAAAACAATGGGGAGGGGAGATTTACTACAATGAAGGTACCAGTAGGAGTAAAGGCGAGATTATTCTAGTCTCAAAAAATTTGTATGGAAAAATTAGTTAGAAACTGTCACAAAACAGAATCTTAGCTGTATCTGTCAAAAACGAGAATTATGATTTCATTCTTGTAAATACATACGCTCCAGACAATGCAGGAGACAAAAAGCCTTTTTCAAGGATGTACAAGAAAAATGCAATGAATTCTCCCCACAAATCTTAGTTTTAGCGGGGGACTTTAATTGTGTACTCAATAACAAGTTAGACATTATATCAGGGCAACCTCGCCATGACGCCAAAGTGAGCCAATTCAATAAGCTTACAAATTCATTGGAATTAATCGACACATGGCGTTCATTTTTTTTTTTTTTTTTTTTTTTTTGCTGTCCCAACCTCTGCACCACTCAGAGGCAGTGTACCGACGCCGCTCATTCCGACACCCCGTCAACAGCCACAGTCCGGTCGGCCCCACCGCAGCCCCGGCACCGGCAATCCACTGGGGGCAGTCAATGTCAAGTCGTTAAGAGGCAACACACCGGAGGAGACACTGCACTGCTGCCGAGTCACTTCGGTGGTGTTCAGTGGCGCCTGTTCTGATCTAACATACGCAGGACGCCACCTACTAAGCCCCCTACTGACGACAATAATTGCTTAGTCACGGAGCGGCGTGAGTGAGCTCTCCATCCGGAGGGCGCCACCACGTCCGTCCAACGACAGCCCCCATGGACTCGCCGATACTGGTGATCCCGACGGAACCAAACCAAGGCCACAGACGTAGAGAGGACATCGAAACTGAGGTCACCATGACAGCAGGGCATGAAGGGCCACAGAACTTGAGGCATTTTTTTAAATGCTGATCGATGAAAATGAGGATGATTAAGATGATGCTACGGATTTCCATTTTGGTCTGAGACTACATGACAGGGCTGTACTCTACGCTTCCTTTCATAATATATCCCGGCGTCAACCAGTCCCGAGAGATACAGGCACCTGCAGTGTTGGTCAGGAAATTTGAGCAACACTCTCAGAGACGCATCCATTTAAGTGGATGAAACTCGACTGTGTGGTCCCAGTCTTCCCAACTGAGTCCGCAGCAAACTCAATACTGGGTAGGAGCCGGTCGGGGCAGAAAAAACCCACACAACTCTGATGGGATTCGAACCCACGACCTCTCAGCCGGGAGTCCACGATGCTAACCACTTCGCCACGGCGGCTGGTCACATGGCGTTCATTTTATAAGGATGAAAAAAATGCAGCTGGCATAGAAATAATCCATTTATAGCACGATGCCTGGATTATTGTTTCGCCTCAGAGGGAATGTTGCAATTCTGTGTTTCTTCAGAATTATTGACGGTTCCTAACTCCGATCATAAAGCAATAGTTTGTGAGTTTAATAGCAGTGAATTTCATCGCGGTCCAGGATACAGGAAATTCAACAACAGTTACTTTAAAAACCCTAATTTCTTACAAAAAATGAACAACCTACTCGACGAACAGCTAGATAAGTACTCTAATGAAAACATTTCAAACATAGACAAATGAGAATTATGTAAGATGGAAATCAGAAACTTTTACAAAAAAAATTATTACAAGACTACGCAAAGATACGGGTGAAACAATAACTGACCAAAATGACACACTGCAAGAACAGTTGTCCTTCTACTCAAACCTCTATAATCAATCCACAGCTGTAGACAATGTTAAAGAGGCAGCTAACCAGTTTTTAGAAAACGTAACATACCCACGACATAGAAAAATACGAAGCTGACCTATGCGGAGGAATGATCTCGATAGAGGAAACAACGTACGCCCTGAATAAATTAAGGAATGGCTCTGCGCCTCGCACTGATGGTATTGCCATCGAATTTTTAAAAGATTTTTGGAGTAAACTGTCTAAAGTGATAACAGAATCTTATACGGAATCATTCTTAACAGGAGAACTCTCTTGTACACAAAAACAAGGAATAATTACGCTACTACACAAAGGCAAGGATTTAGACAGAGACCAAATACACAATTGGAGACCAATAACACTGACTTATTCTGATTACAAAATACTAGCTAAAGTAATGGCAGAAAGACTCGGTTAAGTTGTACACAAATTGATAAACGACGATCAGGTGGGTTTTATTAAGAGTAGAAACATTGCCACAGTAATAAGATCAATAGACGATGCGATAAACTATCATAATAAAACAAATAAGACGGATATCTGCTGCAGTCGACTACTTCAAAGCCTTCGACTCGATTTGAAAACCATTTATGAAGAACATTTACGATATCTTTGGCTTCGGAGCTGAGTTCCAAAGATGGATCTATGTACTTAACAACAATACCTCAAGTAGCATAAACCATGGAGGATGGCTTTCAGAACCTTTCGCCGTGTTATGTGGTATTAGACAAGGATGTCCGTTTTCACCCCTTACATTTGTATTAGCTGTTGAAGTACCAGCCATCAAAGTGAGAAATAGTACTATTGAAGGTATCAGACTACCACACTCTGCAAAAAGAGCTTCTTGTTGTTTGAAAATAAAACAAATGGCTCATGAAACAACCCTATTTTTTAAAAAAACAAGAAAGACATTAATACATCGTTGGAAATAATAAACTGGTTTGAAAGGTTTTCAGGCTTGAAACTGAACGTTCATAAGACAAAAGCCCTTCAGATAGGTAGACAAAACGAAGAATATAATGTGCCAGTTTCCATAGTTAATAAAATTAAAATATCAGGTATTTATTTTGAGTCAAACAAGATGGCAAAAATATAGAAGAGAACTGGTTATCCAGAATAGATCGTATGCAAAAAATAATAAAAGACTGGAGTAAAAGAGATCTGTCTATTCAAGTAAAATTATCGTAATAAAGACGTTTATAATTAGCCAATTTGTCTACGTGATGCAATCAATTGGTCCTCCCAACAAAATTTTGCGTAAGATAAACACTTATCTATATAAATTTATATGGCAGAAAAAATTAGCAATAGAAAAGCGTTTGAAAAAGTAAAGAGAAAAATAATGGAGGCTTAACATGAAGAGGGTGGCCTTAGCATGATAAACATGATAACATTCCAAAAAGATCTGCATTTACAATGGGTCAGAAAACTTTTTGAAGCCACAGATCAACAAAACTGGACTATAATACCGAGGTGGCATCTAGATAAACTCGCTAAACATTACAACATTTTTCTTATCAACACTAAATCTAATTCGGTTAAGGGATTGGCCAGAGTTGATAATGAATTTTGGAAGGAAATCATAACCAATAAACATTTTAAAAAGGCAGAAGAAATAAGCCACACCAATTTTCTGAATGAATTGTTATTCAACAACTCATTGATAAATTACAAAAATAAAACACTTTTTTTTAGAAATGGCAAAGGAAGGGTATTGATCAAGTCAAACACATAACCCACCGTACAGAAAAGAGAATACTTTCCTTAGAAGAAATACTTGTACTGACTGAACAAACCAGGGCAAGGCAAATACAATGTTAGAATATAACATTCTTGTTAACTCTATCCCTAAACACTGGTTTCACTGGATTATGACTGGGGTAGAAGAACAAGACACCACCAAATGTGATACAAGCCAATATAATAAAAAGCCTAAAATGATCAAGAAATTATTACAAACTAAAAAAGAACCAGAAATTCCATGTGCCTTTTATTTTGGCGCAGAAAACTTGGATTTTATCTGGATGAAACATCGTGGTGCTGAGCAAGAGAGGTCACAAAAGAAACAAGATTAAGAGTTTTACACTGGAAGATACTTCATAATATCTACCCTACAAATATTGTTCTTCATAAAATGAAAGTAAAAGAAAATAACAAGTGTTCTTACTGTTGTGATACTGTTGATTACATGGAGCATTTTTTTCTACGAGTGCCCGGTAGCACGCAGCTTCTGGAGGTTTATAGAAAAGAAGATTTATCTAAAAACAAACATTAAGTTGAAATTATCTGTGAATGACGTACTGTTTGGCGTCACAATCTCTCTGCATTGCAAAAAAAAATACACCAATATATAAATCACATTATTTTGATTAGTAAAATGTGCATTAGTATTTTCAAAAAGACAGAATCTGCGTTGCCTTTACTGTCTATTTTTGAACGAGAACTGAATATACACAACATATAGAAACTAGCAGAATATTGTTCAACCCGATACAAATTTACTACGCAAACAAACATATAAACAAAAACACAAAAAAAACAGAACCTATCAGAGTGATAAAAAGATGGAGATAAAGATAAGATATCATTAAAGTCATAATAATGAACCCAGACATATACTAGATTACACATTTGCTAATTTTTCTGTAAATAGAAACGTTGGTGGTTGTGATGTGTTGGTGATTCGGGCGCGGTGGCGTGCACGCGCGTACGGGCGCGCACGCGCACAGTTGCCGTCTCACTTCTTGGATTTCCCATTGTCTCCCTTGTGGATTTTTTACGCGGGGAACAGAACAACTTGCGGGACAAGTGAACTGCCGCCGCCCCTCTTCCGTTCCGCCCCGCCCCGCCTCCTCCCCTCGCCTCTTTTCCCCTCTTTCCCTCTTCCGGATTCGGTTCGCTCTCACCGGGCGTCGTCCGCGACTTTCGTTTTCATTCCTCTCTTCAGGACGGCTTTGGGTGTAATATCCATAACTGCGGGGGTAGCGTGTTCGGGCGTGTGCATGTGTGTGTGTTGAGGGGGGGATGTGCGGGATGGTGAGGGGACGAAGAAAAGGGAAATCAACAAAATTTGTATTCATACTTATATCATTAGACAGCTTTCTACTATATATCATATTTGATAATCACCTGCACATCTAATGCAATATTACAGCTCACGCCTATTGTCACGCCTCTGGGCTTTCTTCATGCCTTCCTTATGGACCATTTCGTTTCGCTATAAGGCTGGCCTGATTTGGGAATAGCCAACTGGTGGGACGATTCGTAACAAATTGTTTGCCTGTCAGTCTCTCTCTCTCTCTCTCTCTCTCTCTCTCTCTCTCTCTCTCTCTCTCTCACTTTTTTCTCTCTCTCTGTCTTTCTCTCTATATGGGAAAAACTGAAAGAAAAGATAATAATTAAAAGACATAAGTTTTATTGCTTCAGTTTTATTGTTCTCTTTGTATAAGCAACACATAATCAGTGTGAGAGTGCCAATACACTATACATTGGAACAATAACAATTCCAGACATTTTGTATCAAGCATCAGAACACTAAAATCATCAAAACTATGTCCATTTGTAAGAGAACATACAGACTACGCATGGTGTGTAAGAGACTGGTTGGAGAAAAAAAAATGTATAACTAAAAAAAATATATAAAAAAAACATCCAATGATATTAAAATTGGTTCAGTAAAGAAAAAAAAAACCTGCACCTTTTAGAAATATTGCGTCTAATTTGCAGTCGATACTGAATGACATTACTGAGTGATTTTGTTTATCTTGCATATACTTTCAAACAAATATGTGACCCGCCACCACGAAACCAGTCTTAACTCGCGCGGCCTACTTCACGGCTACAGCTGAAAATAGCTGGTGAGGGTCTACCTGGGGCATTTTGACTTTTTTGCAGAAATGTGTTCCTTACACCCTAAACATTCACGAGGCACTATCCATTTGCTCCAAAACAACCAATACATTAGTTAAAATTGATATTTAAAAGCCTAACCTCAAATCAAAATGAACTTCTTTTAACGCAAAATGACCCATTTTCACTCGCCTAAAACTTAACGCAACCCTTACAGAACCCCATCGTTTTATATACCATTCGAAAGCGTGTGTGACGCTCTCCTGGTTTCTCTGTGTGTCATCTAAAATATGTATGGTAAAAAGTAAGATGCCGTTGCTAAGGAAAATATGCTGGAGATGATAGCAAAAACTTTAGAAGCCGTTTTATCAAAATGGCCGATGGCATAGTAACCCACTTTAAATGACCATAACTTTCTTATTTTTTGCCCTATAGTGTTTATTTTTTTTATCAAATTAATCAGAAAAATCTGTAAATTTTAAGTATATGTATATCTCAGAACTTTCAAAAATCGAGTTATAGACTGGTTTTGTGGTGGAAGGTCGCATATGTTTAGTGAATTTTTTTTATTACTTTTGTTGTTGTTGTTGGACATTAAGAAGAATGTACTGCTGTCACATTGTCTTTTTTTCTATTTTTTTTTTCTTTTTTTGGTTAACATGCAAAATGTAGTGAGTCCTGTCTTGTTCAGTGACGGCAACGATTTTGCTTCATGTTCTTTGAGAATCTGCCATTTCTTATAAATCTCTGTACTTTTCCCTTTAAACAGAGCTTTGATATTTCCATTTCCATGTTCAACGTAACAAAAATTTATGAATTAAAAAAACTAATAATAATGCACTTCGTCTTGTTTCATTTCTTTACATAAAGGACAAATAAAAATCAACAGAGGTGTGTTATTTGTATCAATATTTCTCTAAGCAGTTGGCTGTACTTGCCTGTCAAATAATTTTAGATACACAGCAAGAAAGTCACATTTTAACTTTGTTCAGTATACATTTCAAAACATCTTTGTCGCCACTGGCAAGTTTTGATTTTGAAACAGTAACAGTCAGCCATCTTGAAAAATAAATGCTTAAATATTTACCAACTTTAACAACGGGCATAAAGATTCTACAGTCAGTCCGACGTTCACATGCTGTAAGTGTCCATCTTTTCTAAATACAACTACATATTCATATTTACGTTTATGTGGAATGTTGATATTGTCCTATGTAGACTGTTTAATAGTGTATGTAATTCTACTACTGTTTCGGACAGGAAGGCTACTTAATCTACCGTAATAGAAAGAATTCAAAACAGTCATACGTAAATGTTGTACAATTCATTTCATTCTCAAAAAAGTGGAAAGTGGAATGGAGAGCCCGGCTTGGTATGAAATAATGCGTAACCTTCCACTGGAGAGACTGATACAGACGTACCACCAGGACACGCAGGTGTCAAAGGAAATGAGACACACTGGCAGTCATAACAACTGATTATAGCCAAGCCGTTTTGATGTGATAAGAAATCTGAACAATCACCTTAACAAACAAGATCGAAGCCACTATACCACAGGCCATCACTCAGAGCTCAACATCAAGAGAGGAAGTGGCCGCACATGCAGACTTAAAGGAAGAGCGAGAAACATCACCAGCCAACCAAACACTGGAATAATACTCAAGGCCAGCATTGCAAAGACTCCTAGAGATTAGGGCAGACTCATACTGGGGCCTTTCCAATGGCAGACACAAATGACCAAGCTCACGTCAACAGAAAAGTTTTTGAATCTCTCAGGACCACACGTTTTCACTGTAAACGTATGTGAACTGGAAAGTATGCATGAATGAAGTGATGCAAGTGTGTAAAGCGGTGAGTCCATACATGTGGGTGTGTATGCATTGGCGTGTGTGCGTTTCTGTGAATTTGTGCATGTGCGTGTGTATATGTGGGTGTATGTGTGTTGTTGTTGTTGTTTTGTTTTACGTCTTTCCACATTACGTGATATTAGATGGAAAAAAAAGAAAAAAAATCGGGGCCGGGGGGGGGGGGGGGGGGGGGGGGGGGTTAACACAACGAGTCAAAAAAAAAAAAAAACTTATCTACAACTATAACACAAAAATAGAAAATCCACTTCATCAAAGATAAAGAAAAAGAAAAAAACACACAAACATATAACTCTTGTCTCATCTCACTACTGACTGCTATCTATTATAAGTATTTGCCAATTGGACTTTTAGCTAAGTGTAAAAAGAAAAGATATGTTTCACTTGTTGACAGGAAAACATTTTGAATAGGCTGTACAGACATATTTGGAATTAATTTTTTCATTAAGTTACACGAAAGAATGTGATCAGCTGATATGCTATGACCACATATACAATGTATATTTTTGACATACTTTGTTTTAAAACAATCCAGTTTCCATCTACAGATCAAGGAACTTATCTGTCGTCTACGATAAATGTTTTGATCGACATTACTTAACTTTTCATGAATATTTTTCATTTCATCGTGTAAACCAAAGCACCCAGTTTCTCTTTCTGTCAAATGAAAATTAGAAAATTGTACTTTTTCCGCCAAAGTATAGCACTCTTGCACTGACATAGAGAAGTTAAAAAAATGTGAATCTGAAGATCGTTTTGCTCCTCTCTTTGCTAGAACATCAACCTTTTCATTATAATATAACCCACAGTGGGAAGGCACCAAAGAATGTTACTTCAGTGTCTCTAACTGAGAGGAAATGGACTAAGTTATTTATTTCAGTGATCATCTCAGGTCGAACTTTTAATCTAAAATTCTTCATTGCAGTAAGAACTGACTTAGAATCTACACATAAAACAACTTTAAATAAATTTTGCGGGTAATCAACAACAAACTTTAAGGCCATAGTTATAGCTGTTAACTCGGTAGTGAAAATAGATTTGTTTTTCCCAGATAATATGACTTTTCTTTGTTAAGGCCTGGGATAATATATGCTGCACCTGCATGTTCATTGATTAATGATCCATCAGTGTATATCTTAAAATGGTTGGAATAGTGATCATGCAAATGCATTTTCATATTGGATAATAACAAATTAGAATTTTCAGCCTTTGTTTAATCTGTATGCTCAATACCAAAATGTGTTCGTACTAGTTTCCAGGGAGGGATAGGAGACACAATAGATCTTTTTGCAATAGATGTTAGTTTGATATCTGAGGATTCTAAAATCGAGGAAGTATATGTTCTTAGAGTCATTTGAGATGATATGTTTTTAGCCCTTTTGGGAAAATCAGTGTCCGATTTGATATTTATTTCAGGGCCTATATTGTTGTCTATAGTAGAACTTCGTATAACAAATTTGGTGCATGCAAGATTCCTATATTCTTCCAGTGGTAATATCCCAGCAGCACTGTATGCTTTTGTACAAGAGGCATGAACTGGTAGTCCCATGGCTATCTTACATGCTTTGGAATCAATACTTTGAAGTTTTTTCAGTAAGTATTTGGGTGCACTGAAAAACACCTCTTGTGCATACGTTAATTTTGATCTAACCAGTGCAGTAGAAAGGTGCAAAAGAGTAACTGTGTCCTGAGCCCAAGCATGTTTGCTTATAATCTTTAATAGATTTAAAGTTTTTCGAGCTTTTGTTAGAACATGCTCTATATGGAAATTCCATGACAACTTTGATGTTAAATTTACTCCAAGGAATTTAACTATTTTTGTATATTTAATGGGTATGCCGTTGACTTGAAATAAAGGCATATTAACTGGATCAGATCCAGTATTAAATAACATCATGTGTGTTTTTTCAGTTGATATTTGCAAACCATTTTCAGTCATATAATCAGAAAAGGTATTTAGTTCTTTTTGATATAACTTTTTAATATAGTTTTGTGATCTGACAGATGTACTTTTTTTTAATGTCACTTTCATCCATATGCATATGTCATCTGCATATTGGGCTAGTTCTATATTTTTAGCAATCTTTGAGGGTAAATCGTACATTAGAATACTAAAAAGTAAAGGGGCAATAACAGACCCTGAGGAATACCATGTGTAATTTTCTTCTCGTAGAATAGGAGTTCCCTACCTTCGTTCTAATATATCTATTTTCTAAGAAGTTTTTAATAAAATCATAAATGTTTCCTGATAATCCAATCTATTTAAGTTTATAAAGCAACCGAAAGTGCCATACTTGATCGTAAGCTTTAGTGGTATCAAAAAAGGTTGCTAGTAAACATTTTCTCCTGGAAAACTGATGTTTAATTTGAGTGGTAAGTTTGACAAGTGTTCAATAGCACTTCTTCCCTTTCGAAAACCTGCCTGGTTTGTTGGGATAACTTTGTTCTTTTCACAAAGTAGTTTATTCTATTTAAAACAATTGTTTCATAAAGTTTACAGACATGAGAAGTTAATGAAATTGGTCTGTAACTATCTATACTTTCTTTCAGTTTACCTTCCTTGTGAATCGGTACTACTACTGATTCTTTCCATATTTGTGGCAAATGACATGAGCTCCAGCATTTTTTAAATATGTTAAGTAAAATGCTTATCCATTTGTCTGGAAAATGCTTAATCATTTCATTTGAAATGGCGTCAATCCAACAGCTGTCTTTTTGTTTGGGAGAGAATCTATGGCGTCTTTCACCTCTTGTAATGTTACTGGGGCGTTGATGTCGCTCGTGTCATTATCAGATACATCATTAAAGACATGGGTACATTCTTTATCCTCTCTAAGTTTTCTTTGGTTTTCAGACAATCCATCTAACCTGCTTACTTTAGCAAACTGGTCGACAAACGCTTCTGCTTTGTCTGTGGATGATGGTAACTTGTTATTATCAAGAATGATAGGATATTCTGGGAGTTTGATACCATTTTTCATCGTTTTTATCTGTTTCCATACCATTCTACTATCTTTATGATCGAATGTGTTTCTTTTGCAAAAATTATCCCAATAATCCTTTTTGGCTTGTTCCATAACTCTATTACTATGTACATTTGAGTGTTTCATTTCCTTAAATTTTTCATCTACAATTTTCTTATCTTGACTTTTCTTGGTGAATAACCGTTTTTTTTCTCATTAACTGCCTTATCGCAATCTTCAGTCCACCAAACATTACCGAGATGTTTACCCCTTTAGAACCCTGATTCTTCAATTTAGGAATACATGAACCAGACACTTTTAGAACAGAAGTACAAAACGTGTCATACATTGTATCAATATCATCGTCTGGGGACAAGCTTATGTCTAGATCTTTAAGTGTGTCGTAAAATTGAGACCATTTGGCATTTTTATAATCAAATCTTGGGATTGTATCATCAGGTTTTGTGTCTTCAAAATCAGGGGACTGATTAATTGTAATAATGATTGGTATGTGATCACTCCCAAGAGTTTCACTATAAGTTTCCCATGCACACGACAAAGCCATTTTAGGTGAAACCAAAGTTAAATCAATAGCAGTAGGTCTATGTGTAGATATATCAGGAACTCTGGTATAAGAACCATCATTGAGTAAACATAAAGTTGAGTCTACAACATTTTCCACAAACCTATTACTACTAACCTGTGTACTCTCTTTTTCCCAGAAAGGGGAATGGGCATTAAAATCCCCTCCTACTAACCATTTACCATTATCATTCTTGATGTTTTTCATCCATTCAGTATTAGCTTCATCTGGACCCTTAGGTAAATATACACTACAGAAGCACAGTTTACTTTTAAGGAGTCCGAAAACTTGACAGTTACAGCACATGAAAAAATCCATGTAATCCACCAGGCACAGGTGATGGTTTGTCACAATACTGTAGTCCAGTGTGAATATAGATAGCACAATTTACTCTGTCACCATTTTCATCTGTATCTACTACTGGTAGATAATAGTACTGTTCCAATCTCGGTAGTTTGTTCTTACTGATATTAACAGACTGGAATAAGAGAACGTGGCAGTCAGATGGCACTAAAAACTGACGTAAGCAGTCAATATTAGAATGGAAGAGAGCGGCAATTCCACTGCAGTATTTTTATATTGTTGTTGAATTTCATGTTTTTAAAAAAAAAAAAAAAAAAAGGTAACTAAACAAATAAAGATATTTTGCTTCAACACAATTGGAGCTTAGCTACACACAAACGTAGGCTGGTATGCTGCGTTTGTTCCGAACAAAAGCAACAAAAAATGTCACCAGTTGTATAAAACATTGAACCTATTGGACCAGGCAGAGCCGTAGAAGGAATCCTCAGGGAAGGGAGTGGGGCGCAGGTACCGGGGACGTCGCGCTGTCTTTCGGGGCCGTTCCCAGAAGAGGTTCCTCAGATGCCGGCCAATATTCCCGCTAGGATGCTAGCTCCTCTGGCAGTGGGATGTAGCCCGTCACGGAGGTTGAAGCGGGTGGCTTGTAGATTGGAGTGAGTGATGAAGGTGATGTTTTTGTCATCATTCAGCTCTGACACCAAAAGTGCGTTGTACAAGTCCCTTTGATATTGAAGTCGGGGTCCGATGTAGGAGCCATCTTACTGATTATGATGGCCAGATCAGGGTTTTCTTCTTTGATGCTCCTCACGCACTTTGCCATTCTTCCGGAACATGTTGCTGCTGATTCTGTTTCTAGGTCCTTCGATCCAACATGTAAGAGTAAAAGCATCAGGAGGTGTCTTGACAGATGCACTTGCTTTGACCACTGCTGATTTGATGTCCTTTATTGTTCTTGCATTTCTCTGATGCAGGTTACATCCGTAGGACCTCCCTAGTCTGTTGGTGTTGACTTTCTTTATGACAGGGTCATTTATATACAAAATGTTGGGAAGGCCCTCTAAAGTTGGAATTGGTTTCTCTCTGGACTTGGCCTTTAAATCATTGACGTTGTGTTTGTCTCTGGACTCGGCCTTCAAGTTATTGTTGTCATTTTTCTTGCACTGTTCCTTAGACTTCGGCTTGTGACGCAAAGAAGCTTTGACGTCATTTTTGTTTACGTTATCATTTTCTTCTATTTTGTTGTTTTTATCACATTGCTGTACATTTCTATTCTGCTTTCTTTCTGTTTTGTTTGCTTCGACCAGGGACCGTACAGCAAAGGGATGCGCAGCTGGCCGGCTTCCCTTCTCTGAGTCACTAACGAAGTACTGAAAAGGGCGGGCCCACCACCTAGTGCGTACAGAACTTCCGGTGTCGGTGGTAACATGGAGTTTGGCAGCCAAAACATCGTTGAGGTAAGCATTCTTTTTCCATAATTCAGCGGTTGTTATGCGTTTACTATAAGACATGTGTTATGACTTTGTGTTGTGGAGGAATGTAGAGTGCGAAACCTATCGACATGTGCAAGTAATTACCCTATAACTGATAACGCGGCCACTGTTTACTCGGCGTACAAGGTGTAAACAAACGGGGACGGCTATTTACCGCATATCACTAAATATCACCGCATATCACTAAATATCACCGCATATCACTAAATATCACCGCATATCACTAATATCACCGCACATCGCTAAATATCACCGCACATCGCTAAATATCACCGCACATCGCTAAAAATATCACCGCACATCGCTAAAATATCACCGCACATCGCTTAATATCACCGCATATCACCAATTATCGGGTGTGTGTGTGACCTTGTGTGTGTGTGTGTGTGTGTGTGTGTGTGTGTGTGTGTGTGTCTGACTCTCTCTGTCTCTCTCTCTCTCTCTGTGTCTCTCTGTGTGTCTCTGTGTGTGTGTGGTGTGTGTGTGTGTGTGTGTGTGTGTGTGTCTCTGTCCCTGTCTCTCTCTGCCTCTCTCTCTGTCTCCTGTTACATTAGTAAATGACCAAAGAACAAGAACAGTTGTCGCGCGGCCTTAGCCAGCTGACATCTGGAGTTGCCCCCCCCCTGTTTAACTCTTATGGCATATGGTACACACAATAGGAACAAACCAACACCAATGTTCCACTAGATCTATTCAAAATTATGGCATAAGATTGTCATATAAGCATACACCCGATATTTAGTGATGTGCGTTGATATTTAGTGATATTTAGCGATGTGCGGTGATATTTTTAGCGATGTGCGGTGATATTTAGCGATGTGCGGTGATATTTAGCGATGTGCGGTGATATTTAGCGATGTGCGGTGATATTTTAGTGATATGCGGTATTATGCCACCGTAAACAACCATGCCTGTGCTCAAGAGATGCGCTAGTCAGTGTGTAGTTGTGCTCCGCGCAGCTTTAGTCTTTCATGTTCCCTTCTTGTATGCATTGATGTACAGCTGGTTGCTATATTTTTCAGTACTTTCGTAGATTCAGTCTTCGTTTTGGTTTAATAGTGGGTATTGCTGGTTCATTTGTAGGAAACAGAAGCGACTGCAGTGAACACTGCTCAGCCTGTTGCAATGGCAGAGAAACGAACCCCGATACCAGTCGCTGATTCATCAAAAAAAGGCAGCGAACCACAGCCAATGTTGGTAAGTTAATGCAACTCTCTCTCTCTCTCTCTCTCTCTCTCTCTCTCTCTCTCTCTCTCTCTCTCTCTCTCTCTCTCTGTGTGTGTGTGTGTGTGTGTGTGTGTGTGTGTGTGTGTGTGTGTGTGTGTGTGTAAGACAGAGAGAGAGAGAGAGAGAGGGAGACTAAATGTGTTATGACATGTTTACTGACTTTTAATACATCAACAGTGTGGCAACATCAACAAAGACAACACTCAAATAATTACATAGTGGTATGCTTCACATTATGATGCTCTCTCTCTCTTTTCTTCTCTCTCTCTCTCTCTCCTCTCTCTCTCTCTCTCTCTCTCTCTCTCTCTCACACACACACACACACACACACACACACACACACAACACACACACACACACACACACACACACACACACACACACAATTCAGAAGGGTTGATGATGTTTTTTAACCTTTTCAGATTACACCAGACCTTGTCAGTGAAGTGTGCAGCTCAATGCAAGCAGACAAATGCCTTCCGGATGAGACAAGACAGTCGGAATATTTCTGTATGTAAATACAAAATTATTGTTTTGCATATGAAAGCAAGGGACTTTGGTCATCTGATACCAAATAAATACGAATGACTCCTTAACCTCTGTGTTTGTGTGTGTGTATATATATATTATTATATATATATATATATATATATATATATATTATATATATATATATATATATATATATATATTATATATATATATATATATTTAAAGTGTGTGTTTTGTGTGTGTGTGTGTGTGTGTGTGTGTGTGTGTGTTAGAGAGAGAGAGAGAGAGAGAGAGAGAGAAGAGAGAGAGGTCTAAAAGGTTTGTAGTCTACTGATGAAACCTGTGATGTATGGCTTGACTACATCATGCAAGTTCAAGAGTACATGTACATCAATTACTATTTGTGTCTATAACAAAAAAGACGATGTTATCTGCCTTTACTGTGACTTCAGAAATTACCACGCAACACATAAACATGCACTGACACCACACATAAACATGCACTGACACACACACACATAAACATGCACTGACACACACACATAAACATGCACCGACACACACACATAAACATGCACTGACACACACCAACACACATAAACATGCACTGAACACACACACAACACACACACACCAACACACCACACACACACACACACACACACACACACATAAACATGCACTGACACACACCATAAACATGCACTGACACACACGCATAAACATGCACTGACACACACACGCATAAACATGCACTGACACACACACATAAACATGCACTGACACACACACATCACACACACACACACACATAAACATGCACTGACACACACACATAAACATGCACTGACACACACACATAAACATGCACTGACACACACACATAAACATGCACTGACACAACACAATAAACATGCACTGACACACACATAAACATGCACTGACACACACACATAAACATGCACTGACACACACACATAAACATGCACTGACCCCACACACATAAACATGCACTGACACACACCATAAACATGCACTGACACACACACACATAAACATGCACTGACACACACACATAAACATTGCACTGACACACACACATAAACATGCACTGACACACACACATAAACATGCACTGACACACACCACATAAACATGCACTGACACACACACATAAACATGCACTGACACAACACACACATAAACATGCACTGACACACACACACATTAAACATGCACTGACCACCACACACACATAACATGCACTGACACAACACATAAACATGCACTGACACACACACATAAACATACCTTCTCTCTCTCTCTATCTCTCTTCTCTCTCTCTCTCTTCTCTCTCTCACACAAACACACACACACACACCACAACACACACACTGAATGGAAACTGTTTACTTCAATGAGCGGCCCTTGTAAAACAAACACTTGGACATCCACTGAATTTTGGATGCCCGAACTTAATGTCATTACAGAACCTTTTCGATTAAATACTGCCATTAACTGAACGATATGAGTCTATGCTCAGACTTGCCAGTTTTGAAAGCAAGAATCCTTGAAATGACGGGAGCAAATTGTAGCCTGTCGGGGTTGAACGATTTATCTTGTCTGTTGATACTGTTGATCAGCGGCATTCTCCACTCATCGTTCGTACCTTTCGCCGGTAATTTGTGAAATGTAAGCCTTTGTGTTTAGATTTCTGGGAAGCGGGACAGCCAACAATGGCACAGTTTGCACCCCCCATATTAGATGCGATGTGGTTTTGGTACAAGAAATTGGAGTGTTCATGCGAAAAAACGAGATTTACACCGTCCGACACGCGTGTTCCACACATTGTTTACTCGCTAGAAGCTGCCACCGGAAGTTCTTTACGCCCAAGTTCGGCCGTCGGCTCGCGAGCAGTACTTCGCGCGGCCCATCTGGCTCTTGTTAGTCCCTTTGCTGTACGGTCCCTGCTTCGACAGACAGAGCATCCCGAGGAGTTGTTCTCGACGGTGTTGAGATCCTAGCCACTTCTGCATAGGAGAGGTAGTGGAAGGGCTCTGTCTGTGTTCCTATGCTGGCCGAGTCCTTTCTAGATCTATCAATTTTGGCATGCAGAGATCTTATTTGCTCTTCCAGCTTCGCTACTACATCACACAGAGAGGTAATTGTGCCTTCGATGTTAGCGAAGTTCTGTGTGGTACTCACGGAGTTGATGTCTGTAGGACCATTGTTGTTTCTTGGCCTAGACTCCAGCCCATCCTTGACGACAGACAAACTGAACGGTCTCCTCAACTCCGAATTGCAATTTGTCCCCTCATCGTTGCCGTGCTTTGTTAGCACATCCTCAGTGCATCCTTTTGCACACAGTATCGGTATGCAGCTTTTCCGGATCCTGGTGCGAGTGTCTCTTGTTTGTTTTGAACGGAACATAACAGCATCCGCAGCACTGAATTATCGGTTGTTGTCTGCAGGCGCCATCTTGTGTGTGTATGTGTGTGTGTGTGTGTGGGGGGGGGGGGGGGGTGTGTGTGTGTGCGCGCGCATGCATGTTTGTTGTTGTTGTTGCTGCTGCTGTTACTGAAATATAATTGCTATGTCATCTTCTTAACATTCGTTTTCACACGCACACACACATACACATACGAGCGCGCACTTACGCGTACATATGTGCATGTCCGAAATTGCGCACACACACAAACATTCTTGCGTGGACGCACGCTTACACACACACACACACACACACACACACACACACACACACACACACACACACACACACAGCATACACTCACGAACGAATGCGCACGCGTGCGCACACAACACACACACAAACACACTCTCACACTCAAACATACACGCACACGCACGCACACACGCATGTACGCACGTACGTGAACACAGGCATGCACAAACACACACACGCACACATGCATGTACACCTACATGCACAGGTACACATACGTACGCGCATATAAGCACACGGACATGCGCACATACTGCATGCAGGAGCAAACTCTCACAAGCTACAGATCACATGCGCGCGCACACATACACATAAACACACACACACACACACACACACACACACACACACACACACACACACACTTACACACACACACTTACACACACATACACACACAAGCGTTAGCATACGTGCGCACGCACGCACGCACACACGCACGCATGCAGGACGCACGCACGCACGCACATACACACACACACGCACGCACGCACACACACACACACACACACACACACACACACACACACACACACACACACACGCTCACATCGCATACACTGGCGCACACACACACATGGGCCCATGTCCACACAACCATGCACACACATATACACACACGTGTACTCTCACCACAAGCACACGCAAAAATAACAGTGGCACAGAAAATGCTAGGTAGGTACCCAGGGTCTGACCACGTTGTGCTAATGCTAAAGTCAAAAATCTGCTTAGTCGTAGCCATGAAATCCTCTTCTTAAATTCTCTCATCTCGGTCATTAATTCATTTATTCATCAGCTTTGAATCATGCGCAGTGTGGTCTTAAAACTTAGCAGACGTGCTGTAGCGTATATGGACTAGTCCGCACCCAGTGCCACCTCCTTGATGAAACTTAAACTAAAACTTCCCTTTCTGATCATTTCTATCGTTTTTTCGTTTACAAACAAAGAAAACAGCATTGGACTGGTAACATGGCCTAGTTTTACCCGTCGTGTACAGTTTACATAATCTGTAAGCAAACGGATTCTAGCTGTGATTGTAATATAAAACGATGATTACGTTGAAAAGGTCATCCCTTGATGTCGTTTTTAACAAGAATAGGCCACAGTAGGTTGCTTTCTATGGAGTCAAAAGCTTTCTCAAAGTCAGTAAAGGTTAGCTGAAAGTTTAAGGTTAAAACTTTTTTTTACACCCTGTGTACTTGTGATCAGTGGTTGAGTAGCCTTTTCCAAACTCCGCTTCATATTCCCCTGTGACGTAATGCAGCTCAATCTGTTCATGAATTTTTATACCACTGAACTATAAAGTTCGCTGCTTGTATAGCATTCTGATATCCGTCTGTATTACCAGGATCCTCAATATCTACATTTTAAATAAAGGTTATATAATGCTTTCTGCTCAGTGATTTGATATGATTCCCTTATCAAACATATTATCAAACAAATAGCAAACAGTTTGAACACTTTTTAATGAATCAGTGTAAGGAATCATTGACGTGTGTGTGTGTGTGTGTGTGTGTGTGTGTGTGTGTGTGTGTGTGTGTGTGTGTGCGTGCGTGCGTGCGTGCGTGCGTGCGTGCGTGCGTCCGTGCGTGCGTGCGTGCGTGCGTGCGTGTGTACGTGCGTGCGTGCATGCGTGCGTGCATACATGCGTGCGTGCGTGCATGTATGTTTCTATTCTTTATGCTCAACCGTAGCACTTTGACACTTTTTTAACATTCATGCTGAAATAAGATAAATAATACTTAAACCAGTCTGTTCAGGACACATTTCTCCTATGTAAGCTTTTGTGTTAATTTTGATATGACCAGTGATTAGAAATGCAAGTTGCGCATCGAGTTCCTCGTTTCACCTCATTCTGTCATATTTTAGCCGTGTGAATATATTTTGTTTTAGACGCCTTCAACTCATGGATTGAGCATTTCCGCATTCGTTATTAAATTAAACCTCCGTAACCAATTATCGAACATAAACGGTTTACAATATCACTCTGTCGAAAGGGATTCGAACTTATACTTTCAAAACTTAACAGTCGTTTAAAACACGTAATCTGTTTAACTGTGTAAGTCTTGTATTGTCAGTAAACTTTCGCGCGTAATACAGAACTATCAACACTGTTTCAGTCTTTTAAAGCTAGTGAACATACCCAAATCAAATTATTTTAAAGCGTGTGTGTTTCTAAAAATAGAAATGTATAATATGGAACAACAAAACAGCGTCAGTGCTCTAAACCTGGTCAAACTTCTCTTTCAAGTGTGCAGGTCTTTTATAGAGGGTTAGGGAACTTTCGTTACACAGAATTATCAACGCTGTATCAGTCTTTGAAAGCTAGTAAATGTACCCAATACAGATCACTGTAGACTTTGCCTATTTCTACAAAGTAGAAATCTTGAATGACAGGAACAACAAAACTGTAGGCCTGTATGTCTTTCAAGACTAGGCAATTTTCTCTGTGAAGAATAGTTAAACACGTGTCGGTCTTTTATAGATTGCGAACAAACACTTAAAACTGTGTCGGTCAAATCAAGTAAAGTCAACTCAAGTCAAGAACACTTTATAATCTCCAAAGAGAAATTAAGAATGGCCATAAAAACATGACGATGGATCTATATTTAACAAATCACACCCACCCATCCACTCTCACCCATCCACCACACACACAGAATCACACACACACACACACACACACACACACACACACACACACACACACACACCACACACACATACACACACACACACACACACACACACACACACACACACACACAGAATAACACACACACACACACACACACACACACACACATACCACACACACACACACCACACACACACACACACACACACACACACACACACACACACACACACACACACACACACACACACACGCACGCACGCACGCACGCACGCACGCACGCACACACACACACACACACACATGTGTGTGTGTGTGGGGGGGGGGGGGGTCGGATGTGCGCGTGTGTTGTGTGTGTATGCGTTCGTGTGTGCATGCACGCGCACGTGTGTGTAGTTTTGTGTGTGTGTGTGTGTGTGTGTGAGTGTGTGTGTGTGTGTGTGTGTGTGAGTGTGTGTGTGAGTGTGTGTGTGTGTGTGTGTGTGTGTGTGTGTGTGTGTGTGTGTGGATATTAACATAGATAGATAGATAGATAGATAGATAGATAGATAGATAGATAGATAGATGTGTGTGTGTGTGTGTGTGTGTGTGTGTGTGTGTGTGTGTTATTCTAGATGGATAGATAATAGGTAGATAGATATTGTCATCAATACATACACAATACGTCACACACACACACACACACACACACACACACACACACACACACACACACACACACACACACACACACCACACACACGCACGCACGCACGCACGCACGCACGCACGCACATGAGTGTGTGTGAGTATGTGGTTGTGTCATATCGTTAACTAGGCACATGATTGCAGTGATATGGAGCTTGACACCTGTGTGTGTCATAAATTCTGAGCTTGAAAGGAAAACAAACGTGCGGAGGTAAACAGGGATGATTTATGGAGAGAGAGAGAGAGAGAGAGAGAGAGAGGAGAGAGAGAGAGAGAGAGAGAAACAGAGACAGAGACAGAGAGACAGAGACAAAGAGAGAGACAGAGAGAGACAGAGAGAGAGAAACAGAAAACAGGATGGTAGTTTGTCTATGAATGATTTTTTTTTCTAATTAGTGCGCGAAGCTAAGCTAACACTATACAATAAAATGAATACTATTTAATGTTCTGATTCTTTCTGGTTTTGCTGTGTCCAGTGTGACAGTCTAAAGAATATGATATCATGGTGACGGTCTGATTTACAGTCAAAACAAAAGAAGTGTATTGTAACACAACTGCAGGAGTTAAACGGAAACATTACAGCACAGTGTAACCACTGAAAAGAAGAAAGAAGGAAGAGAAAGGGAAAGGAAAGGGAAAACGAGTGGAACGCATAAAACGTTCCCAAATTTCAAAATATAAAAATAAAATAAAAAACCCAGTTCAGGGCGTGTCACTGGCATGGAGGACAGCAGGATTCCTCACACTCACCTGCACTACCAGCTGAAGCAGGGGGGACTGGGGGGGGGGGGGGGGGGGGGGCAGTAAGGCAACTTTTCAGTTACAGAGTTATTCTGGAGGCAACCCTGAGACCTGCAGTGTGGGCACACTAAACTTTAGTACGTCCCATGGGCTGCTCAGCATGCAAAGGCACACAACTTTCCGACAACCTTTAGTCCTCAAAGATAATATGACGTGAATATTAAATGACAAAAGAAGCTGATGTAGACAGCAGATTGTTTGAACTTCATCTCTGTTTTAAAAGATAAGTTACTATGCCGCCGAACGAAACACATAAACAAATAACTAGAAAAGCACGACGCGTTTCGACCACTTTAGTCTTCTTCAGACAAGTCTGACAACATTCAAGACAGTGAAAAGGAAGAACGAACAATCACTTGTCTCCTCAAACTGGGCGCAAAATGGCGAAATGTGTTTGTCTTGTAATTCTATGGTAGCATAGTAATTTTTCTCTCATTGTCTTGTAATTCTATGGTAGCATAGTAATTTTTCTCTCATTGTCTTGTAATTCTATGGTAGCATAGTAATTTTTCTCTCAAGTTTCTTTCAGTTTCTGCCCACAGTCACCTCATGTTGAAACTGTCCTCTCTGTTTATTCATTCTCGCCTCTTTTACGTTGGTTGTTTTTGTACTCCCAGTTCTTATAGAACAAGGAGTACTTTACAATGGGAACGAAGAAATGCTGTGTGTGTGTGTGTGTGTGTGTGTGTGTGTGTGTGTGTGTGTGTGTGTGTGTGTGTGTGTGTGTGTGTGTGTGTGTCTGTCTGTCTGTCTGTCTGTCTGTCTGTCTGTCTGTCTGTCTGTCTGTCCGTCCGTGGTCAAAATGTGTTCCACTCGCTCCAGACAAAACAACTGGGCCGATCTTTCTGAAAATTTGTAGTAACGGCCATAACGGCCAATAACGGTTTTCACTCTATATGGACTATCTTAGAAAGTACTTGGCCGATCTCTCTGAAAATGTGTAGGCATGTTCATTATGGGCCATGGATGATGCTGATGTCTTATCTTACCGTTATAGCGTTACTAACGGCTATAACGGCCCGTCACTGTTTTTCTTTCTTATAGAATATAGTACTTGGCCGATCTTTCTGAAAACTTGTAGGTACATTCATTATGGGTCACGAATCATGCCCGATGTTCATTTTACCGTTATAGCCGTTACTGACGACTATAACGGCCCATAACGGTTTTTCTACTTTGTAGAATATCTCAGAAAGTACTTGGCCGATCTTTCTGAAAATCTGTAGGTATGTACACTATGGGTCACGGATTATGCCCGATCTGTTTATTTTACCGTTATAGCGTCACTAACGGCCATAACGGCCCATAACGGTTTTCCTTCTTTATGGAATATCTCAGAAAGTACTTGGCCGATCTTTCTGAAAATTTGTAGGCATGTTCATTATGGGTCATGGATGATGCTTGATGTATTATTTTACCGTTATAACCGTTACTAACGGCTATAACGGCCATAACTGTTTTCTTCTTTATGGAAAATCTCAGAAAGTACTCGGCCAATCTTTCTGAAAATTTGTAGGTATGTTCATTATGGGTCACGGATCATGCCCGATGTTTCCTTTTACCGTTATAGCCGTTACTAACGGCCATAACGGCCCGTAACGGTTTTTCTTTTTTATGGCTTTTCTCAGAAAGTACTTGGCCGATCTTTCTGAAAGTTTGTAGGTATGTTCATTATGGGTCACTGATCATGCCCGATGTTTTATTTTACCGTTATAGCTGTTACTAACTGCTATAACGGCTCATAACAGTTTTCTTCTTTATGGAAAATCTCAGAAAGTACTTGTCCGATATTTCTGAAAATTTGTAGGTATGTTCATTATGGATCACAGATGATGGCCGATGTTTACCAGAAGAGCCGTTACTAACGGCTATAACGGCCCAAAACGGTTTTTCCTCTTTATGGAATATCTCACGCATATTCAAGATAAACTAGTTGTACGTTTATATGCTTTGCATCTTGTTGTTTTTGTTTTGTTTTGTTTTTCAAGTACATATTAGCATACGTTTTGGCTATGTGACTTCTGTCAGCTACTTTGTGATTTGTAGTTATGACTGGTAGGAAGATGCATGTGAATTCGTCTGTTGTATCTGTCAAAAAGTGTTGTTGCTGTATTTTGTTCTCCATACTTCGATGTTATGCATAGTCTCAAAGGACGATTTTATCTCAGAATTCTCCCTCTGTATCCAGTGGAGGCTGTGTCTCAAATGTGTTAAGAATAGTAAAGCATTCATTATCCATAAGGACCAAAAGAAGTGCTCCAGTGAGTTTCAGTTTCAGTTTCATCAAGGAGGCGTCACTGCATGCGGACTAGTCCATATACGCTACACCACATCCGCTAAGTTTTGAGACCACACTACGCGTAATTTGAAGCTGATGGATAAATGAATTAACAATTAAGATGAAGAAACTGAAGAAGAGGGTCTCGTGGCTACGACTCAGCGGATGTCTGACCTACGCATTAGCCCAATGCGCGGGTCAGACCTTGAGTGCCTACACCTACCATGTTTTTTATGTGTATGTAGTGAATGTACACGTGTGTGTATGATGTGTGGGCATGGGCCCATGTGCGTGCGTAGGCGCATGTGTGCGTGGTGTGTGTGTGTGTGTGTGTGTGTGTGTGTGTGTGTGTGTGTGTGTGTGTGTGTGTGTGTGTGTGAATGCCTGCATGTATGTGCACGTGTGTGTGCGTGTGCAGAAGTGCTCCACCGAAGACAGAACTAAACGCGATCTGAGGAGATAGGTTTGAGGCCATACTGTTGTGTCTGCTCTTTGTGCATGGAACTGTTAACTTCCTTAATGCCGAAGCACCGTCATGGCTATCTCTGCAACCTAATGTTACACAGGATCATCCGTTCATCCATTTCAGCCCATCGTCTTTGAAACGACTGGACTATTTATAGTCTTTAAAGATC
>CM031618.1:5206813-5231813 GCA_018398815.1 Conus ventricosus | reverse complement strand
AGAGTGATCACTTAGTCATGGGCACACAAAGCTTTATTTTTTTACTTGCTTACTGTTATGCAGAGCACAGTCTAGAGGCAAAACAGTGAGTACATCGAGTATAGAGGACAGCGAACGATAACTGAAAACACTAACGTTAATTTATCAAAATTAACAACTCTATGGAAGGAGGTTAATGCAAAGTAAATGAACTTCGTGTGTACTTATATGTTCAACTGAATTTTTGATGTACCATATTACCAGTAGCCCCTTACGAAAATAACATGATACAATAGGAACAAATGTTATACATTAAAAAAACTGGCCAAATAAAACTAAAAAAAAAAAGGCGCAAAACCCAGGGTAATTTTTTAAAACATTTTTTCCCAAAAATGGTTTTCTTACACCCAACAGGGACCAAAAAACCCTTTTCTTTTAACCCTTAGCCCGCAGGGGACACCCTTTTAAAATTTTTTAAAAAAACCCTTTAAAAAAATTTTCCAAGTTTTTCTTTTTATACTCTGATACATTTAAGAGGAATTGTCTATCACTACTTTGGATATGGCCAATCCCCAATCTTGCCACCTATATCTATCATACGTTGCTTAAAACAGGCCAAAAAACTTGGGACGCAACCCACACCTTGATTTAGCCATACAAAGGAAAAACCATAACTACATAAACAATTTCGAATATTTGTTGCCCACGTAACTTTACCTCGAGCATCTAAGTCATACAGCGTTTTGTATGCTTGTGCAGGTAGTCTGTCACCATGCATCTGTATCAGTTTGAGCCAATATTTAATGCTTTTGAAGTATGAATTGATGTAAATTGGAAATCTTCCAAGTTCACCATAGACCAAATCATTAGGGGTACGTCTGTCCACACATAAAAATCGTTTCATGGCAAAACAGTGCAATTTTTCAATTTCATGACCTGTTTCAAACGCCCAAATCTCAGCTCCATACTGGACTATTGGCTGAACTTGTGCATCAAACAACTAAAAAAATAACTCAGCTGAACTGTTTTCAAATTTATACAAAACATTTAACACACTCATAATGGCACGTTTGCCTCTGTTCACTAGGTCCTGACATGCAAAAGTAAAGCTGAGCTTCGTGGAAAAATAAATACCCAAGTACTTATATGCGTTTACAACTGATATTTTTGATGTACCATAAACCCATCTACTCACGTGCAGCCAAATAGCCACCTTTACGGAAAACTAAAACATTTGTTTTGTCCATATTTACCTTAAGATCAAGTCTTTGTACAGCAGAGTGTAAACTAATTCAGCTGAGTTTGTAAACCTATAACAGTTTCAGATAACAACACAATATCGTCGGCAAACAGCAAAATGAATAACTGAATCAAATTAAAAGTAAAAAACCATGCCTACCCTTTTCAATAATTTCGAGAGCTAATTCATTCATAAACAACGAAAACAAAACAGGACTCACAGCTGTTCAGAGCAAGCCACTTAGTTCTGAGAGGCAGGGGAGTTTACAGCTCTCCCACAGCTGCAGAGACCAAGCCGTGAATGCAGGTCAAGGAAAGGGGTGTTTTTCTGCAGGCTGCTCCCCACCAGCCAGCTAACCGTGCTGTACTCGACCAACTGAATGTCATCTGTGTACAGCCGGTCTGGCAGCAATGTGTTCGGCATTGATGAGCGGCCATTACAAAGGGGGCTCTTAGTTGATAATCAGTGGTTGTCATGAAAAAGTATATATCTGTGCTCTTGAGATGACTGAATAGGCGAATCCCCGACAATTCTTTTAATACCAAACTCGACTAGGTTTTATTTTCTTGTAGATAATGTAGATAGGCATGAAAGCTTGTACACAAGAGGTCAGGCGATATTCAAACAATGACAACACACACACACACAATTGTGAAAGAATGACGTCATCACTTTCTGGAACTTAATTTTCCCTAGTTAAATAGTACACAAATTTGATACATGCCTCTGCTTTGGGCTACAAAAACAAAAAAGTTGGGTCAGAAATGTGTAAGGCTTGTTTGTTCGGCCCCATAACTAAGTGTCTCGAATGGGACAAAAAAAATAAAGCTGTGGACTACAAACATCCCCTTGTTTAAAAACCCCCTTTCGTACACATAATAAAAAACACTGAACCAGCCCCACTTTTATTTTGACTTTCACGTTTTTCATTACATACTTCTCACACAACTATAAAGCTACCCTTTATGCCATTTCTTTCTAGAATTGGCCATAACAGTTTCCTTGAAATCGAATCAAATGCTTTCTCGAAATCAACAACAGCAACATATAATTTTCTGTTATTAGCAAACTGTTTCTGAACCGCCGCCAGCAAAGTAAACATATGGTCTATTGTGCTATAATCCTTTTTGAAGCCAGCTTGAAATTCTCCTGTAATATTGTTTAGTTCTACCCACTCTGCTAATCTTTTATTAATTACAGAACCGTACAGTTTACTGGCTATATTACATAATGAGATGCCCCTGTAATTGTTTGGATCATTTACATCTCCTTTTTTGTACAAAGGAAGAATGATCGACTCAGTCCAGCTTTCAGGATAGATCCCCTTATCAAACAAAACATTAAATAATTTTACCAGAAAATTTATAGCATTGTCCCCTAAATGTTTAAAAAAACTCACCTATAAGTCCATCAGGTCCTGCAGCTTTACCAGTTTTTAACTTTTTTATTGCAGATAATACCTCGTCTTTTGTGATGGACCGATCTAAATAATTGGTATACTCGTCATCTTCTGATAACTGACCGGCATACACAATAGAATTAACGGTGGTATCTTTTTCCAAAATATTCTTGAAGTGATCATGCCATCATGTATTGTGATATTATTCTGATTCTGCGTACTCTTTTTTAATACAAAATTTAACATTTTCCCAAAATTCTTGCTGTTTGTTAATAGAATTAAGAACTTTTTGAAACAATGAACCGTTATATGACTTTTTCTTTCTGTCTAATAAATTCTTGTATTCTCTTCTGCGCACGCAGTATACATGACGGTCGGTAATATCCAATGTTCTGTTACATGTTCTCAATAACTTTCTTACATTTTGTCTTGTAGTTTTACATTCTAAATCAAACCATTTATTCTGTTGTCTTGTACAACCGACAGAAATTTTCTGTTTCATAGAATCTGCAGCACACTTTACAGCATCGTTAAATAATTCGAGTGCTACATTCGCATTCACATCTAACATATCTAACGCATTCAACAATTGCTCATGAACATCATCTGAATTAATTGCAATACAAAAATCAGTTGCATGCTCATTTTTCCACACAAATTTTTCCACATATTCTCTCTTATTAGGATATCCATGATCACATATGCCTTTTACATTCATTCTGAATTCTAACGGCATGTGATCAGATTCGATCCGTTCACTCACACAAAATGCACAGGAAGTATTCACAATGTCAAAAAGATCGCATGATGCAACAAAGTAATCGTTCACACTGCTGCCAGAGTCACAAATATATGTACACAACCCCTCTTTATCCCCATTACATACACCGTTGAATAGAAATAACCCCAAAGCTACACACATATTCAACAAACATTTACCATACATATTCATACCCTTATCTTTTGAGCATCGTTTGATTTTGACTTGATGAAATTTATCAAACCAAGAAAACTGTACAAATTCATCAGTAACATCCACAGAAACATCAGCTGTTCTTCCATTGAAATCACCACACATCAAAACTGACATATCATCATGTAAACTAAGCGCTTCAATCAAACTATCTTCAATCTGACTAATTCCATTATCAATATTAGAAAAAGCATAGTATGGTGATCCTTCTGGAGGAACATAGCAACACACATACAAAACATTGTTTGGCAAGTGGAACAACTTTTTATCGATGATAAACATCAAAACATTATCAAAATTTGAATCAAGTTTCTTCACGTATGTCAAAAGTTTATTTCGAATCAGACATATTACACCACCTGATCTTCTGCCACGTTCTGTAAATTTAAGAGCAGGTTTAATGAAGACAGTGTGTTCAGGAAAAACTGTAGACTGAAAGTCTTCAAGAAAAGTTTCCACTAAGCAAACAAAATCAAAAGACGACACATAGTTGATAAAAATGATGGTCGGAAATCTTAGAAAATAAACCGCTAACGTTCCAATGCAAGAATGAATATTTTCTGCGACTGACAGACATGTCCGAAAAGCCATTAACCTGACTGCGTGCACTTGGGACCCCACCGCACAAACACATGCTTTTACTACAATGTTTACATACAAACAAGTTATTCAAGGGTACGCTTGTACTGATAACGGCAGCGCAGTCAGGTGACGACCTGCCTAACATACGGGAAGGCGAACACTCAGTGTCAGCCTTCCCGACCACACTTTCACGTGCTGAACCGCGTTCAGCTAACTCCGTCCCATAACCGGTGTTAACCTTACACTTTCTGTCCTCGAATTTTTACCTAGCTTGTTGGGGTGGCACACTACACTGTGTACAGAACTAATGTGGGGCCGGCCGTGTCCCTATGGCGATTCAACTATGTTGTCATTATCACCCAAAATAAACCTCTTGCCATCAATGAGCAGATGGTCGTAAATCATTGTGGCTCTTTTCTGTTGCTTCCTGGCTTCCTTCAGATGAGGGGAAAGTTTCCTTCTGATTTCCCTAACCCGTTGTGAAAAGTCTTCGCCAATGAATATGTTCGTTCCTTTTAATTTCCGTTTTGCCTTCAATAACTTTACCTTGTCTTTGTAAAAAGTACATCTGGCTATAATGGGTGAATTCTCCTTTGAACTTTTACGATGGACCCTGTCGAAAGAAAAATCATCTGTAAGTTCTAATGTGTCCGTGATCAAATCCATTAACAAACCTTCACAGTTTTCTGCTGTCTCATTTCTGAGCCTTACGATGCCATGAACAATGATGTTATTACGTTTGGACCGACCTCCCAAATCATCAATTTTCATTTCCAAACAGTTTATCCTTTCTTTCAACTCTCTGTTGGATTCGGTCAGTCCACTGTTTACTTGCCTGAGGTCACTGACGTCTTCTCTAAGGTCTCAACTTCTTCTTTTAAGGCAGAGAACGTGTCCTTAATTACCCGCATGTCTTGTTTCATTCATTGAAACTGTCTCTCAGAGAAGTCAACATCGTCATCAAATCAGTCATTGTTGGTTGCTGTCCACTCACACTTTGCCGTCTGTCTCCATGGTCAGTAGAACACCCTGCATCCAGACTCGCTCCACTGGATCCACTGGCACTCGTGAGACGGGTCTGCTTGCCGGAGGTCTGCTTCGGAGGACCTGGGTTCGGTTCTACATCACCACATCGCATCAGGAGTATACTGAAGAAAATCACCGTGAGGGTCAGTCCTACCACAACACCGTCCGTACGGCTTCTCGGCGTCAATGTCGGGAATCGTTGTTCTCTCTTCCTCCTTGCCCGACAAACATGAAGGAGACGAAAGTGGCAACAAAGCTGCCACATCTTGCTCTGAACGCAAGGGGTTCAGCTGGCATGGCATCTGAAGTTTACACTGGCCAGTTTACAGTAACGGTGGTAGACACTGTCAGGTGAAACTGGCGTGTAACTTGAGACAGTGTGCAGCCACGACTTACTCTGCCAAGTGCGTAGAAAGAGCCCCCGAGAGAGAGAGAGGAGAGAGAGAGAGAGAGAGAGAGAGAGAGAGATTACACCTGCATGCATGCTTTTTGTACTCCCAGTTCTTATAGAACTGGAGTACTTTAGAATGGGAACGAAGAAAATGTGTTGTGTTGTTGTTTGTGTCGTGATCAAAACTGTGTTCACTCGCTACAGTCAAAACTACTGGGCAGAGACTGATAAATGCCAATCTTGGCAAGTGCTCCTCAACCAGTTTCGGAGCAGCTGACCCTAGGAATGGAATTTTTCTGTTCTTCTTACTCAGTTGGGATTGATTCCACTGGGCATTGCGCATTAACGAGAGTGGTAAAAACCAACCTGCATTACACAGTTCAACCAGTTCGATCGGTTGACTCTGAAGCGGCATATTAATGTTCTCTTAACAAAGTACGGACTTCAATAACCAAAAAAATAAACTGCCTACAACAAACCTATTGTGTGGGTTATCCGTTTTTAATACTAATTTACTAAATTTACAGACTTTAATTTTTGTTTAATCCTTTGTGTTTTTCCGATCATTTTCACTAATATCAATTTTCGCGCAAACAATCATCAAATGAGTTCTGTCTTTATATGAAATATAAACTACAGTCTTTAACTGTTCTCTAAGTCTTTATAACCGAGTTATTTTTTGACATAAAAATTCCACAACTTATCCCAGCATGTCTTCCCACTGAAAGCTAGTTTCGACAAAAGCGTTTCTTTTTTTAATATGTCTCTTTCTGCCGAGAGCGTCATCTATTAATAAATAGTGTCTGCGTTCCTCAAACAATCTAAAAAAAGGCTCTAAAAAACTCACTCAATTTATTGCTGGGATCAACTAAAAATATGCATCATCGTCCATATAAACCTTCTATCATAATATGCTTTGTTCCTTTAAGTGTTGTGCAGAAAAATTACAATATGAAGCAAATTATAACGATAACTGTTTGTAACAGGTCGAGGATAAATTATTGTTTTCCCACAGCCAGTGTCCACAAATCAATGAAACAATGAGGGGTATTTGTCATAAAGTTTAACTGCTCCATCGTTTTATAACAGAAATTTAATCTAATCCAGTTATTATTTTTATCATATCTCCGGTCAAAAAAACTTGTTCAGTATAATAAAGCCCTATGAGGCCTAAATGGTAAGATTAATCCAATTCGTTATCTGTAAGTTGTTTCTATCTTAGTCAACATTGATTTTGTTGCTTGTTGTTATGATCTTAATATCCTCCACCATTGTGAAGAACGACGATGGTAACGTTAAGCGTTTACGTCTAAGTTTTGCCGCTTATTAATTCCCTTTTATAAGGACGTCACTAACGCCCACAACCCATCCTCTCAATCTTTAAAGACAGAAATTTCAAATATATTGTGAACGTGTCTCCTAATTTTCTGCTTGGAAGAACTGTAATTTTGTAGAAGCTTTTTTTACAAATGTTTCTTTTCTGTGGAGGATGTGTAACAGTTTTCCATTAACGGCGTTATTTCAAATTTCTTTTCGACTATTGTCGTTCGGCATAAGACTTACCTGTATAGGGCCAGAGTTGAATGCTTTTCTGAAACTTTTTTTGACGCTACTAAAATATGTAAATGGGCTTATGCATTCAAAATTTATGTCCCATTCTAAAATATGGTTCTAAGTGCCATTTGGGTAGGGTTTTCGAACTTTTTTATATTCATCCTGGCCAACATTATTTGCCTCTAGATGCGCAGTTTATGTTGTTCTAGTTTTAGGAACTTTTTGCTGTCCGCCAACCTATTTGTTTTACGTTTATAATCACCATCTTTAGTGTACTACCAAAACATACAAAGCGCCTATTCACCGTTTCTGTTCAAAGTCCGACAACATCTGCAAGGTCTTTTATTTTCTAAGGTAATACCCCTTACAGGCGCTAATGTAACTCCTGATTTCTTCTGGCCCACGCGACATATTTTTAGTAACGTATTATTTTATTCCAAAAACAATGTGCAGGTTATCAACATTCACAACTTTTCCCCTCTTTTTTGTCTTTGTTTTTTATATTAAATGATCCGACCTCCCACAAACTAATCTTCAACTGTAAATTAGGGAATTGTATAAATTTCATAATGAATATGCGTTTCCGACGGAAGAGCTCTTAAAACAGTTGAGGGCCTTCCATATATAGTTTTCATCAGTGCCTAGCTCATCCAAATGAGCATAGAGTAATGAATGTAATGCAAGATCGAGCGGATTTTCTCCTCATAAGTAGTTTTTTTGACATAACTCTAAAAACTACATGAACGGACCGTTTGGCAGTTTGTAAGCCTAACATTTTAGCTAGTCTTTATTCAAAATTAGTACCCTACTCTTCTTCTTCAGGTTTGAAGGTCAACCTTGTTTTCAGATTCGCCTTGTTAAGTTGAGAGCAATGTTGAAGTGACTAATTGCTTCTCTTTAGCGAGCAAACCCGTAATTAACCATCAGGGTATGGTTATGGCTAACTAATTGGCCTCTATTATTAACTTTTTTAATTCTTTTATTCTCTAGGCTTTGCTCTATTTAAACCCATACGACTTTGTAGAATATTTCATGGAAGCGAGACCGTTCTGGTTCCAGTCGTTATTAATAGGCATGTTCTAAAACGGTAAGGGCGCGTCTTGAGTTGTTATTGTTCAAACATTTTTTTTAAAACAAATTTAAAAATGAGAGCATTCAAAATATACTGAGCAATACATATTCTGGTGGGCCGCACTACAATCTTAAAATTATAAAAATAATAAATAAAAAAAAAAACTGACACCTTCGACATTTCTGTGACCCAGAACTGACACTTTCATAAAAAGGTAAAGTCTCATTAAGCAGATATTCTTAACCCCCCTGTTAAAAAAAGACTACATTCGCAAAGTGTGGTTCAGTCATCCGATGCAGTTTTATCAGAACCAGTTAAACTTTGCTGTGTTTTGTGCATCAACTTGCGGTGTTGTGGAGAGTGTCGTATGCTGGATCACTTAAATCCTGATCCTTTGGTGAGGTCAGTGTTTAGATTTCTCTTTTCTATTAACCTTCAGGCGTATTTTGACAGAACTGCAAGCGCCATTACCAAATGACAAAACGTTTAATCCATTCAGCAACCGAAATAGACATGAAGGCTTTTGAAAAGAAATCTGTAACGAATTCTATATTAACATCAGACCAGACTTTAGACAAAAGTCGGATTTTAATCATGGCTTAGGCACCCCTTTATTATTGGGGCGTGCACAGAAGTATAGTATGATTGGATTCATCCTTACACATCTTTTCTTCAGGCACAGGCGTTCACCTCGGGTCCATGAGCAAGAGCATAAAAACAGCAATTGGAAACATTTATTCCTTAGACACTTCTAAAGGCTAACTAAAGCAGGAATAGAAACGAATATAATAGACTCTATTCGTACTAACGTTGGTGTTTGCTTGCGCTCACAAGCACAGCGCAGATCGAGCATAACTGATCCTTCTACTGGCTTTGATGACAAAACAATACTTAGCAAATTTAGAGGATGCCTTATTTCAGTTGAACCAGCCGCCGTTTGGCGAAGTGGTTAACGTCGCGGACTCCCGGCTGGGAGGTCGTGGGTTCGACAATCCATCAGAGTCATGAGGGTTTTTTCTGCCACGAACCGTCTCTACCAGAGTTGAAGTTTGCTTGCTGTTGCTGCGGACTAGTTGGAAGACTGGGGACCACACAGTTCGAGTTGCATCCACCTTAATGGATGCGTTTCTGAGAGTGTTGCTCAAATTTGTCAGTACCAACATGCATGTGCCTGTATCTCTCGGGCCTGGTTGACGCCGGGATATATTATGAAAGAGCGTCGAGTACAGCCCTGTCATGTAGTCTCAGGGACCGAAACGGGAAATCCGTTAGCTGCTTCTTATCATCCCATTCTCATCGATCAGCATAAAAAAAATTGTCGCTCAAATTCTGTGGGGCCCTTCATGCCTGCTCTCAATGGTGACCTCAATTTCGATGTCCTCTCAAGTCTGTGACCTTGGTTTTGGTTTCCGTCGAGGTCACGGTATCGCGAGTCCATGGGGGCTGTCGTTGGAGGACGTGGTGGCGCCCTCCGGAGGGCAGAGCTCACTCACGCCGGCTCCGCGACTAAGCAATTTTGTCGTCAGTTAGGGGGCTTATTAAGGTGGTTTCTGGTATGTTAGATCCAGAAACAGGCGCCACTGAAACACCAACGAAGTGACTCGGCAGCAGTGCAGTGTCTTCTCCAGGTTGGGTTGCCTCTTGACCGATTGACATTGACTGCTTCCTGTGGATTGCGGTGCCGGGGCTGCGGGGAGGGTCGACCGGGCTGTGGGCTGTGGACGGAGGTGTCGGAATGAGGGCGTGGGTGCACTGCTCTGAGGGTGGCGCAGAGAGTGGGAAGACAGCAAAAAAAAAAAAAAAAAAAAAAAAAAAAAAAAAAGGAAAAATTTATAAAAAAAAAAAAAAAAAAAAAAAATTCTACAGTTGATTTACTTCAAGTATAAAAAGGTACAAGATGTTTTACAATACGCAAGATCAATGTAGACTTTTGCTGTTGGCCACTGGTTTATACATGCTACCTTCTGACCTCAGACTCCAGGTAGGAAAATAATGAAACTACAAACAATGAAATTCTTGTTGCAGGAAAAATGAACAGAAGGTTGGAAAAACGACATAAAATTCTGGGCCAGTAATAGTAATATTGCAGAGCAGTAAATAAAAAAAACAAGAGATGACCCCCACGACATAAGTCATCCAATCCGCGGCCCAAAGCCCAAAGGCCATTGAAGACTCAGCAAAGCTCGCGGGACTATGTTCGCGATGACCATAATATGAAAGAGACAGGCTTTGTTCTTGGTTAACTGGCCTAGGTTTTCTTGGTATCTTTATCTTACTAAAAATTAACCAACTATTAAGAGAACTAAATGCCCATAAGTGCTCGGCCATAAAGCCAACTACTTTGCTATGCAGTAGACAAAAGCCAGCTAACAATTACCCCCATAATATTACCCGGTAAAGAGTCTATGCTTTACAGCTAAATTTTTTTAATAAATCCGCAAGTGAATCAAGCTGTTTTTTTACCATGATTTATCAGGGGGGTGTGATGGAAGGCGATGGTGGTGGAGGCACTGGACTTTGACCAATGCCGCTGTAATAGCCAACCCCAGTGTCTTATTGCAAATCCTAAGGCCGTTATAAACGCTTGCTAATGTGGATCCTTGCTCTCTAAACAGTGTTCATTATTCTTTTCTGCTAGCGTTGTCCGTCTTCATATAAAATTCTTTGGGTTAGTTTTCTCTTATTCTGTCACTTGAGTTTGTAATTGTTCTCGGTTAGTACGACAACGCTTCTAGTCTTGCTGATCTTTCTTGTTCAAGATCTTTTGTCTTTGGGTTATTCTTTCTTTAATATCAGACCCTAAGTTGGCGTCATCAGCCTCAAACGAGTTTTTCTTTTTCTCTTTTTATATGCTCATCTATTTCACCCAGTTTTGCTAACATTGTTTGGTAATTCTCCTCTAATGGTTCTCAAAGCATGATCAAGGGCCGCTATTTCCCGCATAGGCAATTGGGGAATCATTATTGTTTTTCAACGCTGTTTCTTCTGAAAAACCGGTTTCTGTTCTATTGCATTTATTATTTCATCTGCTGATTGATTTAAAACTTGAAGTTCATGTTTTGCATGTGGTTATCTGTCGGGAGTTCCTGCAGTGTGTTTTGAGTTTAGCAATGCCATCCCTATCTAATTTGGTTTAGTAATACCAAGGGCGATTTTGATCGCTCACACTGAGGCCTTGTCTAATTGTACTCTTTTAAAAACTTTGATGAGTCTGGTTTCGATGTAAGATGAACAGTTGTCCTTGGTCGCTCCTCACATAACAAAATGTCATCTTTTACTTCAAAATCATTAGGGTCTATAAATTCGGGATGGTTCTTGGCCTAAATTTGGTTAATGATCTGAACCTTACTTTCTGTTAATTCACGCCGCAAGAGAGCCCCGTGCGATGTTGTACCAAGGTTGACATTTCACTCATGTCGTCTCCAGGATCAAAAAATCAAATCTTCATCTTTCAATGCTTGCCAGGTTTCTTTAATAATTAACTTTTTTATTTTGTTTTATAAAAATATGTCACACGATATGGCTCGATTCTTGGACCCGCATAGAAGACTGAAAGTGCCCTTTGGCGTGAAGGAAAATAAGCGGGAATATTACTGTTCCAGATAATCCATCTACTATTGTTGCGGATCAAATTCTTACTGTTAATTTCCAGACCTAGGGCGGATTGAAGTGATTGTGCAGGCTCTTGCGCCGTCTTACTTTTCAAAATAGTACTCGCTTAACAACAGACCCAAACAGGACAGTTGTACAGAATTGGGGGCGGAATCGTTAAGAAAATTTCTATAAAAACTTGAGGGGCAAGAAATATTTTCTTTAAACAATGCAGACATATTTTAACCTATTCTGGAATCTATGGCTAACTGGGAATGAAAGGGGCTGATCTTGCGTTTCATAGGATCGAAAAATGAAGAAGCTCTAAAAACATTGAATAAGGGCGGGAGATGCTAAAGACGGCAAAAGGCCCGAAGCTGCAAATTTGCGTTTGGAAACGTTTTCCATTCCTTAGATTTTGAAGTTGTTAAGAGCGCTTGCACCTTACTTTCAAGGAGCATTAAAAAAGACAGATTGTCATATGTACTACTTTTAATGAATACAAACGGGTTATCATATCATAGACACCGGTAGCAAAGTACAGCATTTCTGGACATCACGTTAGAGTTGACGTTGTATAGCAACCCTAATTTAGCAAGGATTGTGCAAACAATATCAGTCAAAATTAGCCAATATATTACGTAAGAGTGATTCTCATACAAATATCCCAGGAAGCAGGGCAGCGCTATATGGAAATTTTAGTTTTTGTGATCGCAGCAAGATCGCTTAAAAGGTATTTTATTGCTGTGTGAGATGAAGAACCGTTCGAAAGAGGAAGTGAAAAGTTTATTAATCCTAAAATAAACGAAAGACAATGCTCGATCTTGAGGGTAGTCCTAACCAATACACTACCTAGCGGGGCTCTTAAACCTTATCAGATTTTGATGAAAGCAATAAGAAATAACTGTTTGGAGGCGGGAGGTGTAGAAACAACAGTTGACCTTGTGTCTAAAGATTTAATTCTTCACAATGTTAGGCTTGTGATTATTTACAACGGATCGGTTTTGGATTGACCTAAGGTCAACAGCAGGATAATCATTGCATGGAAGCGGGAGAAAAAGAGTGGGAGAGGAGGAGGAACTGTGACGAGAGGTAATAAACATTCAAATTGATAAAGAAGAAGAAGCCGATAAAACCGCTTAATGTAAATTTGTTTTTAATATATGATGCGCAGCTGAATATTGAAAATAACTGATTAAAAGATATACAATACTAAATTATTTTTATTTTATAAAAAGCATGTCTGTTCAAGTTTATCCAAATGTGCCTAACAGCGCCGCCAAAAGAAGAGATAGTAGAAACCCCTAACATAAAAACCTTCAGATTAACAAACATTACGCAAATGCAGCAAGTACTAGAGCAAGACCTTTCAAAATACAGCAAAACCAAACGAAGGAAATTCTGCTGCCTTTAATGCTGTTACATATGTTAATACTGGAACATCGACTATAAGTGCTCTATCAGCAGGAACGAGTGTTGGTCTCTTAGCAACGGGCATAGGCGCACCCGCAGCTTACCTCTAGGAGGTTTGCCCTTTAGCTCTCGGTGTGTGTTCATTAGCTGTAAGTGCGGGCTGGCAAAAAATTAAAAACTAAACTCCAAAAGCACACAGCTATGGTTCAACTAATAACGGCTAAACTTAGTTCGTTTAAACTGACAATAAATAAAGCGCTGTTGACTCAAACATCACGGATGAAGAATTTAATCGTTTACAGGCCGATTTTGATGACTACAAAAGACAAAAGTTTGATCTTCAAAGAAAGGCGAGGACAAGTTTTTCTCAACAGCCGACGCCGAGCAGATAAAAAAGGAATGCTTAAAAAAAGTAAACGAGACATTAAACTCTGTTCTAAACAGCTCACATAACAACATCAAAGGGGTGTTTATACTTTAGTTTATGAGTCCAAGCACAAAAAGACCGTTGATATTGATTCTGATTAAGCCGTTGTATTTTTTTAATTTAAATAAATATGTTTGGCTTAGAAAAGAAAGACAGCATGGCTAAGATATATGAAGGCCCAGATGAATTGTTTGAAGGAATGCTCGAGAAAGAGCGTTTGTCAAGAGCACTGAATGATATTGATTTAGAAGTTATTAATCCAGAAAACGTGCGGGCAAGCGTTGTACATGCAATTTCTCAAGTTCCAAGTAAACTAACAATAACCCGCCAGTTAAAGTAATGTTAGCTGTTTAATCGACTATATAACAATAAATGAAGAAAATCTAGAAGTCTGGGTCTCAACTAAACAGCAGACTATTCTTTCTCATAATGACTTAACACCCGGTTGGGCTACAACTGCTTACACAGTTTGACGTGGCCGCTGAAGAAGCTAAAATGAGAGGCTCTGGTTGGTCAGAGGGCGAAGTCTTAGAGATTAGATTAAAACGGGCTAAGTATGCACCGATTGTAGGCAAGGCTTACATTCCGCTACCTCGAGAGTTGGTTTCAAAGAGAGCAGTTTTAAACATAAAGAATTCAGACGACAAATGTTTCATGTGGTGTGTTCTTGCAAGCTGCATCATGTCCGCGAACACGCAGAGAGAGTGACTAACTATCGGCAATACACCAAAGATCTTAACTTCAATGGAATATCCTTTCCTGTTAGTGTAGATCAAATTGATCAGTTTGAAGAACAAAACAAACCAATAACTGTTAATATTTACACATGGGATGAGGAAACAAATCTACAGCCCATTAAAGTGTCTAAGAACACCCCAACGATTGGTGATCCAGACAAAAATCATGTTGACTTACTACTGATGTTTTCACCAGCAGGGCTACCACATTACACATTGATACGAACAATGAGTAAACTAATGCAGCATACTTCAAAGAATGGGCATAAACAAGAATTCTGTAGAAAATGTTTAACAAAAATTTCCCATCTGTTCAAAGCGCGAGCGAACATAAGAAACACTGTATCGGCCCAGTTGACTGTAATACAGAACTAATTACACCCCCAAAGGCAGTAAAGTTAGTTTTAAGAACTGGAAACGGATGCAAAATTCTCCATACGTAGTTTACGCAGACTTCGAATCGCTCATTGTTCCTTATGAAGGACCAACCCCACAGAGACTTCCTAAAACAGCCATAGTGAGAAATCACCAGATTTGTTCATTTGCCTTCATTGTTGTTAGGTCGGATGGCGTTCATTCAAAGCCAGAATTATATAAGGGCCTAATGCTGCAGAATACTTCTTAGAACGCATGCAGAAAGTGCGTAATGACTGTTCTAATAATCTAAACTTATCTGAAATCATAATGACGCCTGAAGACCAACAACATATAAATCAGCCACACATTTTTGGGATTTGCGGTTTAGAACTAATGTCTAACAGTGAGGAAGCCAATCCAACAGTAAGAGACCATGATCACATAGCGGAAAGTTCAGAGGAGCAGCGCACAACAACTGCAATCTTCAACTAAAGTTTGAACCAAGACATGGAAGCTGCCTGTATTCTTTCATAACTTGCGAGGTTACGACTCTCATCTTATAATGAAAGCAGTGGACGATGCCTTCAGGGTGTCATGCATTGCACAGTCATCAGAAAAGTACATGTGCTTTAATCTGAATAACATGTCTTTTTATGACTCTATGCAGCACATAAATGGATTCATTAGAGTCACTGGCTATGTCCTTAAAGTCCTGCCCAATAACGAAGAATATTTTGACTCAACTCTTGTTAGAAAGGCGTTTACCCTTTATGAGTACATAAAACAGTTGGGAAAGGTTTGATGAAGACACACTTCCTCCTAAAGGCGCGTTCTTTTCTAGTCTCAGAGGAAAGGACATCAGTGATTCTGATTACCAGCATGCTCAAGATGCGTTGGCAGAAGTTAGAGTAAAACGATGGAGACTATCATGATTCATACTTGAGGGCGATGTATGTTTGTTGGCGGAACTTTGAAAATTAAAAGAAAGACCTGCAGAAACATTACAGCCTGGATCCTGCGCATTAATATTTCTGCGCCCGGATGAGTTGGGATGCTTCTTAAAGTTTACTGGAGTACAGATTGATTTATTGTCTGATTTACCAATGATTCAGATGATTGAAAACGGATTGCGTGGAGGAATTAGTATGGCGTCGCACATTACTGTAAAGCAAACAACAAATACTTGGACGACTATGATCCGAGTAAAAGTCTAACTATCTTATGTATTTAGATGCAAACAATCTGTATGGTTGGGCAATGGCGCAATCACTTCCATTACGCAACTTTAAAATGTACACAGGCCGGCGATCCAAAAATATTCAAAAGGCATTAAAGTGGTTGAGCAGTTTAACGCCTGATCAACAGCGTGGTATACATTCTAGAAGTTGATTTAGAATATCCTCATGAACTGCATGACCTGCATAATGACTATCCATTAGCAGCAGAAAGCCTAAAGATGGATCCAAGAGAACCACCTAAACTTGTGCCTAATCTTCGAGGCAAAAAAATTATGTCTGTCATTACAGACTTCTCAATTTTATTTAAGACATGGTTTGAAGTTGACAGCAGTTCATCGCATAATTGCTTTTGATCAAGAACAGTTCAAAGAAACCATACATCATGAAGAACACTGATCTCAGAACTAAATCCCAGATGCTTCAGAAAAAGACTTTTTCAAGCTGATGAACAACAGCTGTTTTGGAAAGACATGGAGAATCGCACAAGCGTAAAGATGTCAGATTGGTCACCAAAGAGAACGAAGCAATTAAGCTGACTTCAAAACCTAATTATCAGGACTTTAGAAGATTTCATGATCACTTTTTGGCATAATGATGAAAAAAAAGAAAGTCAAATTAGACAAACCTGTATTTATTGGGTTTACTGTTTTAGAATTATCAAAGCTTTTGATGTTAGAGTTTCTTTATGACTACTTTAAGCCCTCGTATCCTGAGTCCAGAGTACTTTACACAGATACAGACAGTTTTGTTATAGATATCCCTACTGAAGACATCTATAAAGACATGGAATTAGAAGTAGCTAAAGGGCGTGCAGGATGGTATGACACGACCGATTATCCTAAAGATTCGCCTTTGCATTCAATTACTAATAAGAAGGTTTTAGGAAAAAGAAGGATGAATTATCTGGAAAGGTGATCAAGGAGTTTGTGGTTTAAGGTCAAAAAAAGTACAGTATTTCGAGCCAGGAGAAAAATCATTAAGAAAGCAAAGGGAATATCTCGCAGCGTTGTGCAGTCAAACATATCACATGACAACTACAAAGAAGCATTGTTTGGCAATAAGACTTTTCATCATGACAACGTAAAACTGCGATCTAATCTACATGAGATCAACACAACAGTTGTAACAAAGAAGTCGTTAGATAGAACAAACACAAAACGAGTATTTGTTAATCCAGAGTTTTCATATGCAATCGGGCACTGGAGGACCGCATAAAAAAGGGGGTTTATATTTTTCATCAACTTTTGTTATAAAATCATCATAGCTTCATCCAATTCATTTAAATCTTTTCTCATGTTTGCTTGATGCGTTCGAATTTTTTTATTATTTCAAGATATTCTTTTTCCAATTTGGGGGTTTGAGTTGTAGGTGACTGGATGATTTAGCATGCATTGATTAATCCCCGAAAATTTTCCTTAATAGCATTACACGCATGAAATGATCCCGTATCATTTTCAAGGTCTCTTCCTTTACCATTCTTGTTCGTTCTGCGCTTCCTTCTGGCCTTCCATTTTAAACCAAAATATGTTTACGTAAATTAATTAAAGCGGAACTGTGTCTGGGGGGATTATTTGCAGTTCTTCCTTCACAAAAGATCTTTGAGGAGCTGGTTGTTTTGTTGTGTCAGTTTCTCGTAATAATACACGGGCGGATTCATCTTTACAATTCTTTTTATTTCATACGGGTCAACACTCCAAACTGGATCTGTTGCCCTGATGCGAGTGTCCCCTTCTGCTTTCTCCCTGTAAATAAAGGTCCCTTACTTTTAAACCAAACGGTAATAGTTTGCTGGGTGTACTGGAGTCTTCAGCAACATTTATTGTTTTCTTTTGATTGCTTGTACTGGTTTAGCCCTTTAAATTCTTCATTATTCATTGCGCGCAAAACTGAGGGCAGTCTTCTAACCCATTCTGTGTTGCGAGAATTGTCAATCAGCTCTCTGTGATACTGGTAGGGGAAAAGTCTTTCGGCTAACTGTTTGTTAAAGTTTTCAACTAAAGCCTGTGATCTGTGAACTCCTGGAATGCCCCTTTTAATGGTAACTCTATGTTTCAACAATAATTGATTCACTTGCCCTTTAAATTCTTTTCCATCATCGACTTGAATCATGCGAGGATAAGTTAAAGGGCCTCGTTGATATATCAGTTGTATGGCAACAGCAACAGCAGAAGCACTCTTTTGTGTTAATGGTTCCGCATCTTTGTATCTTGAAGCTATGTCAATGACTGTGAGTGCGTACTTAAATCTTTTTCGTCTAATCGTATCAGAGGGTAAATATAGAAGATCCATTTGATGGGTGTCGTTGGAGTTGTATTGACAAAGTGTGGTCTCTGTATTCGTCTAGGCGCTGGTAAATAAATTTGCCAAATCGCTTGTTTAGATAACCATTCTTTTGCTGTTTGTTCACTGACTCCAGCTGCTGCTTAGCTTTTTAATTGCTGTTATTCCCTTCCAATATCCTTTTGGCGAATAATAGATTTTGTTCATTTTTTATTCAGCCAATTTATGTGCAACAAAATACACAACGGTCATACCAAAGACAATAAACCCAATTTCTTGCATCTTTTGTTTTTCTGATGGTTGATAAAAGTCACTGAATTTTGGTGGGGGCAATGTCTCGATTGGTTTGCCTGTTACAAGATAATATTGTTTTATTGCTTGATCAACATCTTTAAATGTGTAAGCTGCATGCCCCTGTTTTTTCAGTGTGTTTATTAATAAAATCTAACTGCTCAATTCTCTGCTTTTCATAGCGATCTTGTGCTGCGGCTAGTTGCTCCACAGCTTTGTTATGTCTTTTTCTCTCGCCTTCATCTCGCAGTTTACTAATGCGTAATTACTTCCACTAAAAGCGAGCGCATTAACCACAGCGCCGCCTATCATCATTACGAGTGAAGCCATTTTTTTAAATGTATTTTTTATTTACATATTTATACTGTCTGGAATTATTCCTTGCTTGACTAGAAAATCTTTGTGGCAAACGAAGCTGCAATAATAGCAATCAAGCTTTGCTGAATCCTCAAAGTCTAGTTTGCCAAGATCTGCTGGTTTAATTCTTAACAAGTTTTTTACCAAGCATTGAGTATCCTACACTTAGACCTCCAATAACAGCAGAATGGTATACAAGGTTAGCAACAGTTTTTTCGGTGCTCATTTTTAGAAAATAAAATATTATATTAATAAAAACATGAACAGTGATGATCTACTACAGCTACAAGGCAGCCTAAACCTTCCTGAACTTATGAATGACCAAGTTGATGACCAAGCTATTATGCCCAAAAAGGAGAGGTTGAAATTCTTTGGCAGCGTGTGGGAAAAAACAAAACATTTCCTCGGAACTGAATTCAGCATTGAACAATTCAACAGATGCCCGCCACAAGACTTATAAAGTATCATAACAGGTATGAGGCGCAGTTGGGGTCGAGAATGGTAAAAAGCGTTGGGCAAACGGTTTCTTAGTTTGTACACTAAACTAGTCAGTAGATTTGCTCCCATTGATTCTGACAAGATCTTACATATGATTTAACGCAAGATCCAGTTTAACAAAGTCATTAGAGTCTCTAGGATGTGTTTTATACTAGATTTGGACATTGTTATCGCCATTAACATGGGATAAAAAACTTTTAATCATATAGATTTTATTTCCCTTCAAAATGACCGAGCCAAAAAATCAGCAGAAATCAGAAAACACTGAATCAGGTGAGAAAGTAACCAAGCCAGAAAATCAGCAAAACACTGAATCTGGTGGAGACCAGTGAAAAGCACCCTCATCCTGGGCGTTTTTAAAGCAGAAGAAAATTAGCAAGGGGAAAACAGAAAAAAAAAATTAATGTTACAGAATATAACTCATAATGAAAACATAACACCGCCAACGCCAGAACAAGTTGTTTCCCAATGCCACTATAAAAACTCCATGTGATTCAAGGCCTACAGCACCAAAGTCTTCATGGTATATCGAACTTAAAACTGTTGCCTTTTTTGGCGCCCTTGCTGCGTGGGGGGCAGTTATTACGGTTATAAAATATATACACAATGGCGGCAAAGAAACAAAAGCAATCAAAAAAACTGAACCGCTAAATACAGAAGGCAACAGCACGCCAGACCGTCCAACAAAAACAGATCTTTTTTGATCCATTTCAGATGGAATAATTTTTTAAGAACTTAAATTTTAATTTTTTTTAATAAAAAATAATCATGGCGTATTATAAAATGATGAGTCAATAATTAAAGACATGGAGTCTATAAAAGACATTTCCATAGACCAGAATTGTAATCAATGCGGTTGCTTAGGATGTAAGAACTTCATTAAGATCTATGCTGACCGATCTCGCGCAGAGAACGCCGAGCAAGATATTCTCAGTGATGACGCGTTTTTTGAGGCGTGTGTTACTATATTAGACATTTACTATTTAAAATAAAAACATAGATTGTATTTTTTGATTTTATAAGATAACTTGAATAAGAACTTGGTTGTACTTAAAGGACGACTTAATTACAATCTTGAGGTAACTTAATCAAGAACTTAATTAAAAACTTAATCAAGAACTTATTAAGAACTTGAAGTAACTTAATTAAAACTTAATTAAGTTCTTAAGGATATTTAATTAAGAATTTAGATTGACTTAATTAAAAACTTGGAAGTGATTTGGGGTTTTAAAGATTTAAATTTAAGAACTTGGGGTGGCTTAAATTTAAAAAATCTTCACTTAGAGGTAACTTAATTAAGAACTTAAAGGTTACTTAATTAACCTTTACCAACCAAGTCGTTCAAAAGTGGGTAACAGGATACACTTCCTTTAAAATGGTCAAGGGGAAAATTTAAGCGCTGTAACTAGTTTTGGGGGATTTAGAACGAGTATTTTTCAGTGGCCTATTGTGAACTTGGCTGCGTCTCATTATGTGTAAGCCCTGTGTTTTGTCGCGCGGGGTGACAGTGTGTCATCACACACGCACAAAACACACACATACACACACGCGTTACACTGTCTAATATCACTTTAAAGTGAAAAGACGTTAAATCAAAGAACAACAACACCAAAACTCCCGCGCGCATGCACACACAAAACATACTTACGCGCACAGCCTGCAAAAACAGAACACACGCGGCATTTGCGCCGCACACATTACACACACACACACACACATGCCCACCCATGTAACATGTACGGCGGCCCCGGGCGGATCATGTGATAGGACTACGCACTATCCGATTTACTTACTATGGGGGCCACCCAGAGCCAGACCCACACACACACGCAGAAAGAGAGAGAGAAAGAGAACGACAGGTGAGAAGAGGCGGTAGTTTGACAGGGAGCATAAAATTTAACACGGAAAAGCGGCGAGCGAACGCTGTGTGTATGTGTGTGTGGGTGTGTATCAGGCTTTACCTTTTGGGCTGATCGTACCGTGTTGGTGTTTTCAGCTTAAGCAGATCAAACAGCCCCGGACGTAGCAGGTTGAGCGTTAGGCCTTGGCCGTTGCTTGCACACACACACACACATACGTACGCGTGCGCACACACACACACACACGCGCGCGCGCATGCACACACACACACGCACGCACACACTTACACACACCCCACACACACACATACTTACGCGCCAGCCTGCTAACAGAACACACGCAGCATTTGCGCCGCACACAAGGGCCCACCTGTCTAGAGGTCGCGCACGCAGCTTTATCGATTGCATTCACGAAAAGTAGTAATGGAGTGGTCTCCCTGTACACGTGGATTGCACCACCACCAAAAGTAAGCTTAAATATAAGAATTCAACTACTCGCTATTGGTGGTGGGTTGGCCACCACAGGCGTCACACTTTCGGAGTTTGGAGTTGCGAGTTCAGGGCTGCACTTCCCTCATTAGTTGGTCACACAGTTTCGAGTTTCGAGTGAGACCAGAGTCTTGGGGTCAAGTTCACCCCATCCAGAATGAAGACCGGTGTCAGCCTTTCCCAGACCAGAGGCCACCACCACCACCCAAAAAACCCCAGGGCAAACATACTCCGGGGGTTTCCCCCCTGAAGGAAATGGTCGACACAAAGTGACGCCTGCAAATAAAAATTAAATCAACAGTCGCCAGCTCAGGGAGGGGGTTTTTGCTATTTTTTTATGTTAAAAAATTGTATTTTTATTTATCTACAATTTTAATGTTTGTAGCGTGCTGCCTTATTTTTTTCAAAAATATCAAATATTAAACCGCACACAGCAAAAATATGTCCACACACTACAGTTGTCCTAATCCCAACCAAAGTTTTTAAAAGTCTCCAGAAAACACATACCACTCACAACTCAACACCAGCAATGGAAATGACGAGGAGAGCTGCGTTGTAAGCCCTGCACTTAATTTAATAAGACTGGCGTTGGTTCAAAATCGCCAATCCCAGTCACGCGGTAAGTAATCGGATTGTGCAAAGTCCTTAGGTAGGCCGGCAACTAGCATTAAAGGCCTTCCTGCCCCCCACCATTTGTATATGGCGCGTTCAGCCACGACTGCTTTTCCCCTACGTTACTCTATGGGTCGTGTTCAGCCACGGCTACTTTCCCCTACGTACTCTATGAAAACTTTAGTAAATTAGTATTGAAAACGGATAACCCTACACAGTATGTTTGTTTGTAGGGTCGTTATTTTTTGGTTTTTTAAAGTCAACCGGTCGAAACTGGTTGAACTGTGTAATGCAGGTTGGTTTTACCTCGTTAAATGCGCATGCCCAGTAGAATCAAGTCTACTGAGTATGAGAGAACTGATAAATGCCAATTCCTAGGGTCAGCTGCTCCGAAACGGGTTGAGGAGCAGCTGGCCTAGGATTGGCATTATCATTTTCTAGTACAGTTTTCCTAAAAGCCTTGCTCGAATTTTGGGCTTTTATGATGGTGGTGAAACATATCATATTAAACGCCATGTACTTAGAAAGCGGACTTTATGAGCCCTGGGGGGAGTAGACCATCCCCATTTTCTCGTTAAACTCAGTTTTTTATGTCCATTTACAACAGTTAAAAACAGATACTAATTTTTTTAATGGCTATCCATCTACACTTCTAAGAGTGCTGCATCCAGTTAAAGCGGGGGGTTTTGCGATTATCACTATACAGGTTTAGTGGAGGACAGTGAATTTAAAGACTTAATTGAGGGCTCTTTTAATTTTATTGGATGTAAAATAAATAACCAAAAGGAGAGCCAGTTGTTTGTTCTAATTTATCGATAGTGCTTGAGGTGGAGGAGATATGGAAGGTAAGAAGGACCAGTCCCGCGGGCATTAATTTTTATGTCCTTAGAGAGAATGTGAATATGTTTGTTCACGATCGCTCATGTTATTCTGAACGGAAACCCCCGTTTCAATATACTAATTTCGTCAATATTTAGAGGTTTTGACATGTTAATTTTTTTGTGAAACAGGTGTTAATTTTGGCCAAAATAATATGTGATGGACGCGATTTGTATGTGAAAAAGGGGTTTTCAGGCAGAATAAGATAGGTGAGCTTGAACCCGATATTTACATTCTCTGGGGTGGAAGATTTCCCCTTCGGCCTGATGCTCGTCACTTGCTTTCTCAGCTGTGTTGGTGACATTCACCAGTCTGGCTGGGGGGTGTGGAGGAGAAAGTAGATGTTGAGAATGATAATAATAGTGATAATGACGATAACGATATTGATTAATAAGGATAATAATAATGAAAATAACATTAATAAAAGAAAATAACATTAATAATGAAATAATGATAAAACAGGGAATGGTATAATGACGATAATAATTATCATGATGACAATAATAATGAAAACAGTTTAAAAATATTAATCACCACCACAACAAAAAAAAGCATTCATAAAACGCCTTGCCAAAGGCTCAAGGCCCGACAATCCGAAGTCTCGCGATGCAGCACAAGCGACCGGCGCCTACCTGGGTATGCCGACTGAAGAGCTGCCTGCCGGCGCTTCATTCCGCTCGTTTCCCACGTCATCCAGTCAACATCGTCCTCTCAGCTTCCTTCCTTACTTCCTTCATTCTTTTCCATTTCTCACGCAGGGTGATGCTATGGGGTAACATGTCATCCATACCAACGGCCAAAACTGCTCTCTCTTCCGAAAGTTGGATGGGATTTGACGTGTGTGAGAGAGTGAAAGGAAGCTGAATCCGCTGGCTGGGGTGGTGTCAAAAGTTCGTGTTCGCTGTTGGTCTGTGTCTCTTTTGTATTGCCGGGTGACCTGACGTGACTCGCTGCCCAATGTTTTGTCCCCACTCCTCGCCCGTGGAGTGATGGGTCCCGACCACTGTTGGTCACCTGTTGTCAGGTCTCCCTGTCTCCGGTCTTACGGAAACCGGAGCGACTCTGTGTGTGTGTGTGTGTGTGTGTGTGGTGGTGTGTGTGTGTTGTGGTGTGTTTTGTTGTGTGGCACCGCGCGAGCAAGTGAATGTGTGCGTGTGTGCGTGCATCGCTTTCGGCGTGTGGGGGTGCGTGTGTGTATGTGTGTGTGGCGCGCGCTTGTATGTTGTGTGTGTGTGTGGTGTGTGTGGGTGGTGCGCCGCGTGCGCACGCGTTTGCTTCTGTGTGGTGTGTGTGTGTGTGTGTGTGTGTGTGTGTGTTGGTGTGAGCGCCGCGTTTTTCTTCTGTGGTGTTTTGTGTGTGGGGTGTGGGTTTTGTGTGTGTGTGTGTGTGTTTTGTGTGTGGTGGTGTGCGTGCCGCGCGCGCGGTTTGCTTCTGGTGTGTGTGTGTGTGTGTGTGTGGTGTGTGTGTGTGTGTGTGTGTGTGCGTGCGCGCGCGTTTGCTTTTTCTCCCGTGTGTATATGTGTGTGTGTGTGTGTGTGTGTGTGTGTGTGTGTGTATTGTGTGTGTGTGTGTGTGTGTTTCGTGCCCCGCGCGTTTGCTTCTCTGTGTGTGTGTGTGTGTGGTGTGTTGTGGTGTGTGTGTGTGTGTGTGTGTGTTGGTGTGTGTGGGGTGTGGTAGGAAGCTAAAAGACTCTCCAAGAAACAGCAGTGCCAGAAAGAGGATTTTCAACAACTGAAAAACTAGCATGTGACTTTTA
>CM031618.1:5190944-5195944 GCA_018398815.1 Conus ventricosus | reverse complement strand
TACCTTGGTGCTTGGGCTAACAACGAATATATACGGAATGGGGGAAGAAAGAAGGGGGGAGGTAGGGGCAGGGAGTCTCACCAATCGAAAACCTGGGAGATTCAGCCCAGACAACGAGGAAGAAAACGAGAGAATGTAAATATGTTCGTTCACGGCCACGCATGTTATCTTGCACGAAAACCCCCCTTTTCACATCCAAGTCACGTCCATCTCATGTTGATTTTTGCCAAATTAACACCTGTTTTACAACTAAGATTAACATGCCAAAACCTCCAAAAATCGACGCAATCAGCACATTAAAAATGGGGGCTTACGTGCAAGATAAGATTTGGTGATCGTGAACGAACATATTTACATTCTCTCCAAGGACATAAAAATTAAGGGTTTAGCAAAAAAATAAGTTTAGCAAAGAATAAACACTATTTTTTTGTTAACGCACTGTGTTTGGCGGGACAACCTGCAGCTCTTCACGAACAAACGACCTTTTAGGGGCGGGCTTTTTAGAAGAGTTAAAAACAGACCGCAATTTGCTTAATGGCAATCCATCTACAGTTCTACAGGCACTGCCGTCAACTAAGTCAGGTTTTTGTGATTATCAGTTATATAGGTTTGGCGGAGACAGTGAATTTAAAGAATTAGTTAACGTAGACATAAATTCATTAAATATAACAATAACTAGCCAAGATGGAAGACTAGTTGTTTGTTCAGATTTATTAATAGTGCTGGGCCCTTATATAACAGGTTGGTGTGTGTGTGTATGTGTAGTTTTATGTCATTGCTTTGTAAGTTGGTCCTTATGTTGTACATTACCTTTTCATTTTCTTCGTATCAATGTGGCAGGCTTGTGTGTGAGAGTGAGATTGTAACTGGGTCATGTAGGCCTACACTTTATTTGAGCATTTATAGGATGTTGATACTAATGATGGTTGTGAAAACTTGCTTATTATTACATTGGAAGGTTGAGGCCGAGGTAGCTTCTGTAAAACTTTGGGGATGTGTGACATCACTGTATTTCAAAGGGTGTATCTTAAGTGTTAGCGCCATTTTTGGAGTATTTCTTACTTTTATTATCTGTTTACTACTTTAACCTTTCCTACCAAAACTCAAAATGGCACAGGATAGTTCATTTAAAATTTGTTCTTTGAATTGCAATGGTCTAAATAATAGTAAAAAAAGGAAAGATGTATTTGATTTTTTGAGAAAAAAAGCAGCTCATGTTTATTGTCTTCAAGAGACACACTTAAAGGAAGACACTGAGAATTTTATCCGAGCCAGCTGGGGATATAATGTATGGCTGTGTGGTACAGAATCTAACAAGAATGGTGTGGCTTTTCTTTTTAATAATAACTTTGAGTACAAGATACATGATGTTATAAGAGACAAGCATGGTTGTTACATTGCTATGAATGTTCAATTCTTAAAAAAAAGGTTTACTTTGGTGAACTTATACGGGCCTAGTGTGTGATAGCCCCGAATTTTTCGATAGTGTTTGTGAACTCATTGAGAGCTTTGGCAACCAACATGTAATTATAACTGGAGACTGGAATTGTGCCCTTAATTTAAAAATGGATGTTAGAAATTATACAAGTGTCACCAATCGGCCAAGACCCGAGCAAAAATCAAATGATATAATGACTAAATACAATCTATTCGATGTTTACAGAGAAATATACCCCGAAAAAAGAAACTATACATGGCGGAAATTTAACTCTTTTAAACAGGCAAGACTTGACTACTTTATGATCAGTGAAGAATTAATGATGGAAGTTAATGATGTTTGCATAGATCCTGGATATCGATCCGATCATTCTCTTGTCACATTGCTTTTAAAAAAGATAATTTCAAACGTGACAGACCTTTTTGGAAATTCAACAATAGTTTATAAGAGATAAGCAATATGTTTCGGAAATTAGAGAGCTGATCTGCGATATCAAGAAACAGTATGCATACCTGTATACAACTTAGATAATATGCAAAAATTAGTAATGAACACCTCTCTTTTCAAATTGCAGATCAGCTCTTTTTGAGACATTAATGCTTGAAATAAGAGGCAAAACAATTTCTTATAGTACTTATAAGAAAAAAATGGATACTCAAAGAGAACATGACCTAGAAACAAAAATAAAAAACATCGAACAGAATTTACAAGAAGAAACTATTCCTCATTTGGAAAACCTAAAAACAGAACTGCAAGAGATCAGGAATCACAGACTTGAAGGTATGGCAACTGCGCTCAGGTTCGCTGGCTAAGTCAAGGGAAAAAGTGAATAAATATTTTTGCAATCTTGAAAATCGAAATTTTCTTGATAAATCTATCCCGTTTTTGGAAAAAGACGTGGTTCAGTTATTTCTGAGCAAAAAACTATCCTCCTTGAGATAAAAAAATTTTATGAACATTATACAGCTTTAGAGATGTAACTGATATGAATATTCTGAAGAGCTTCCGGATGCTCCAGTATTATCCGAGGAGGAGAGCCCTCTTTAGAGGGATTGATTACACTAGAAGAGGCAGCTACTGCTCTGAAACAGATGAAAAATTTTAAGAGCCCTGGGCCCGATGGTTTACAGTTGAATTTTATAAGTTTTTCTTTGCAGATATTGGAACTTTCCTTGTACGTTCAATTAATGAAGGTTTTGCTAAAGGCCAATTATCCACTACCCAGCGACAGGGAACCATAATATGTATCCCCAAGGAAGGGAAGCCGAAAAGATTTGTGAAAAACTGGCGCCCCATCTCTTGTTGAACACCACATAATAAGATAGCTTCTGCTTGTGTTGCCAATCGATTGAAAAGTGTTCTTCCAAACATTATACATGAGAGTCAAAGAGGTTTTTTGAAGGGCAGATTTATTGGAGAGAATATAAGGTTGATGTATGACATGTTATTGTACACTGATAAGGAAAATATTCCAGGAATGCTCTTTTTAGTTGACTTGAGAAGGCGTTCGATAGCGTCTCATGGTCATTCTTACATAACTGCCTTAAATTTTTCAAGTTTGGACCCGACTTAATTAATTGGATAAGAACATTTATTCACAAATTTCTACTTGTATTTCTGTAAATGGTCAGTACTCCCCATGGTTTCCGATTGAGAGAGGGGTGAGACAGGGGACCCATCATCCCCTTATCTATACCTAATTTGTGCTGATGTTCGTCATTAATGATTCGCTCTAATGAGCATATTAAAGGAATTAAAGTTGTTAACAAGGAAACATTACTGTCACAATTTGCTGATGACACTAGTTTATGTCTAGATGGTTCAGAAAGATCTTTTAATGAGGCGGTATCTGTCCTTACTAAATTTTTTACAATTTCAGGTTTAAAAATCATTTTGACAAGTCACAAGTAGTTTGGTTGGGAGCAAAAGAAGTGTGGAATTAGATTTATGAGGGACAAAAATTTGTTTGGGATCCAGGTACTTTCAAAATTCTTGGTGTCAAATTCTCCACTAACACAAATAGTATTGTACAAATTAATTTTGAAGATAAACTTTTTGAAATAAAAGAGTCCTAGCTTTTGGAAAAAAAGAAATATAACTCCTTTTGGAAAAATAACTGTTATTAAAACTTTGGCATTTTCTAAAATTGTTCATTTATTGATTAACTACCAGACCCCCCAGAGGATTTTATTGTTGCTTTAGAAAAAAATGCATAGTTTCTTATGGAATGGTAAAAAAAGTAAAATAAAAAAATCTGTTGTTCAAAGCATACTGTGAGGTGATTAAAAATGTTAAATGTAAAAATTTTATTTCTTCGATGAAGATAAGTTGGCTGAGAAGATTAATGTATGAGTCGGGTGGCGAGAATTTACCATTAATATGTTCCCTAAGTTGGACAATATTTGGTGTTGAATTTTCTAATGTTATTATGCAAGATGTCAATAACCCATTCTGGAATGAGTGATGAAACACTACAAGAAACTGTGCGGAAAGTGCCGTCCGACTACAGTACATGATTTCATGTCGGAGTGTATTCATTACAATGTTAAAATTTTAAGAGATAAAAAAGTTATTTTCATACAGGAATGGTGTAATTATGGCATTTTCTTCATTAAACACTTGATTAATGAAAATGGGCATTGGATGACCTTCCATGAATTTTTAAATAAATATCAAGGTATAAGAACAAATTTTCTCTTATATGAAGGCTAATGAATGCCATTCGCAACTATTGCCAAAAACTTAATATTATCATAACAAACCAATATAAACTGTTAGACCAAAAAGCCTGTTTTGCATTAAAAGAGGCAACAAATATGTACAAAAAAATTTAAATGAAAATAATGCCTCTCCTGCTGCTATTGATAAATGGAATAATCTTTTTGTAAATCTTAATTGGAAACAAATATTCCTTCATAGTTATAAAGTTTCTACTGACGTCCAGCTTAGATGGTTCCAATGTCGACTTCTACATAGATTGCTGCCAACCCAGAAATACCTATTTCAATGCAAAATTGTTGATCACCATATGTAACTTTTGTGATCATGAACACAGACTATTACACATATGCTTTTCGACTGCAACATTGTGCAGCGGTTTTGGAGAAATCTTCAAAACCTGCTAATGGATAAATGTCAGCACTGCGCTAATCTGGTTCTTGAGAAAGAGTTAGTTCTGTTTGGAGTCAAACAAAATGTGGAAACTGACAAAGTTCTTAACTTTATTCTGCTGTTTGCTAAGTTTTATGTTTACAAATGTAAACTGCAAAATAACCACCCAGACCTTCATGTTTTCCTTACAACCTTAAGCTATAGATTAAATTGGAAAATACTTAGCCTTTCTGAACTATGATTCAGATCATTTGACAAAACCTGGTTTCCCTATTCCTCTATCATTTCCTAGCTTTATTGTGACTTTTTTTGTTTGCTTGTTTGTTTGTTGGCTGCTGTGCACATAGTCCCAACTTGAGTATCCCAACCTAAATAATGCTACATAGCTGAGAACGGAAGACGTTAGTAGTAGTATCTTCCAACATAACTAGCCATCCAAGATCCATTCTCT
>CM031618.1:5171283-5181283 GCA_018398815.1 Conus ventricosus | reverse complement strand
AATCATTGCAAACGGGAAGTTTATTTTATGTGAATGTCGATTGTCGTTAAAGTGAACATATTTGTTAAAGAAGTGGAGCATTTCCATGGAGTACCTTATACATACAGAGTCCCTTATTGTATAGAAGTTTGGCTTTAAATGGGAGAATGCCTGATTGCATATAGTCTGAATCTACCAGTGAGGATGGTTGACCTAATGTTACTTTGACAGCTCTTTTGTGAAGGCTAATTAGTGGTTTGAGTGAATTCTTGCTCGCTGAGTCCAAAGCGTTGAGGCATAGTCGATAATAGGCTGAATATAAGAGTGAAAAAATAGTTTTCTTGCATGCAATTTAAGAGTTTTTAATCCTTTTTAGAAGATGTAGTTTCTTGCAACGTTTCTAGATAAAGACTCTAAGTGTTTTGACCAAGTTAGATTATTATCTATTGTTATTTCCTAAGACTTTGTGACTGGATACTTCTTCGATGGTTTCATTAGAAATACAAACTACTGGTAGATTCTGGCTTAGCGTTTGACGTTTCTGTCTAGTAGTTATCATGAATTTAGTTTTTTGAGGATGGATAGCCATGTGATTAAATCGTTTCCATTTAACCAAAGATTGATGTTTTCTTGGATGTCACTGCAAACCTGTTGGGCATCAGAATTACTTGTGTCTAAAGTTGTATCATCAGCGAACATTTCGCTGTTTATTTTCAAGTACAATGGCAGGTCATTGATGTAAAATGAAAACAATAGAGGACCTAATACTGACCCTTGTGGACACCAAATTTGTTGGGAAGAGAATTAGATTTGTATGAGTTTACGGACACAATTTGTTGTCGATTGGACAGAGAAGATTAAATTAGTTTTAGTGTTTTGCATGATAGCTTATACAAAGTTAGTTTTCTGAGTAAAAGTTCATGATTTATAACGTCGAAGGCTTTGCAAAATCTACAAAGAAAATTCCTGAAAATTGTTTGTAGTTCATGTTTAATAGCCATCTGTCTATTAGTCTAGTTAGCACTGTGTGGCACGAATGGTTTTCTCTGAACCCTGATTGATTTGGGTGGATTAAATCGTATTTTACTGCATGGGAATGGAGACACTTATTGATGTGGAGTTCTAATGGCTTAGAAAGAACTGATAAATCGAAATAGGTCTATAAATTTGATGGATCAGTAGTGTTTCCTGATTTGTGTATTGGTATGATTTTGCCTTTTTTAAGGTATCTGGAAAGCATTGTTTATCTATACAGAGGTTGTAAATGTAAGTTAAAGTTTCTGCGATAACGGGTGCGGAGAGCTTAGAATTTTACCATCTATACTGTCAATTCACGAGTGGCTGTCTGTTTCAATCGCCTAAGGGACACGAAACAGAATGAACATCTAGATGGCTGATATCTAAATCTGAATGGATATTTTTCCCCTGCAGTATTTTTGTAATTCTTTAGGTCATTATCATTTGATTTATCATCATGAATTATTTGATCTGCTACTGTTGTAAAATGGTGATTTAGTATACTGGCAGATATATCATTCACTATGTTTGGAGCAGAAGAAACATGTTTATTTGTTAATCCATGGATGGCTTTCCATACGGACTTGCTGTCTTTTTCACTAATTAAGTTTGAAAAAATATTTCTTTTTCTCTGCTCTAATGAGAGAAGTTACTTTATTTCTTTGTTTTTTTATATTCTTCACGAGGGCCATTTTTTAACAGGTACTCTTTGGTAAATAGCGTCTGTATCTCATATGTTAGCCAAGGAGGTTTTATCGATATTTGACTTTTGGTTTGGAGCGGGGCATGTTTATTGTATATACTATAGAAGATGGAGTACCAAGCTTCCAGAGCCTGATTGGGTTCTGTATATTGATACACTATATTTAAAGTGAATTTAAAAGGTCAGAGATAAATTTGTCACGATCAAATTTTGAAGTTTCTAAAGGTAATCGTTTATGGTTTAACCTTGGAATTTGATACCCTTTTTGACCAAGTGCAACAAATCGGGAAGTGATCACTGCATCCAACAGGTACACTTGTCTCAAGAATGGTTTCTGGATTTGTAACATATAAATGATCTATCAGTGTTTCAGAAATCTCAGTGACCCTTGTAGGAGTTTTGATTAGCTGAGTAAGACCAAGTGACTCAAAAACATAGTTTCACTGTTTATTTGATTTTAGTTTAGATCTATATTAAAATCCCCTAATATCATGTCTTTGGATTCGTCATGTGCGTTTTCCATCAATAACATGAAACGGTCAACCCAGTCGACATGTTCAGCTGGATTTCTGTATAGAAAACATATAAGTATAGGTTATGTCCACGTGTGAGTACACCAGACAGGGGGGGTTCTTTTACAGTAATGGTGCAGTGGCAGAAGAAACGGCGCGGCTCCACTCAATCCCTCCACACAGCCACCACGAGGACGCGGCTTAGACCATATTTTAATTCACCAATACAATCATTCGCTCACACTAGACTCAGATGGGGTATGGGGTCTTAACAAGAGAGAAAAGATAGCGAGAGCTGCCCAGCCCATAAAAGACCAACCAACCAAGGTCATAGGACGCCGCACCCACTATTCAGACTAAATGCCTTAGGGGACACAGTCAAATGAATAGGACCACAAAAACCTCCCATATCCCGGGATCGCTACTGTCCCAAACCTAACCACTCACCCCATACCCGGAATATTCGCACAATGACAGAAGAAAGACAGTATAGCACCAAAGCTCTATCAACAGGACTTACTCGCCAGATGTTAAACAAAATATGACCAAAAATAAACCCACAAAAAAACAATCTACAAAACGCATCAGTGACCGGGCTTAGCCCCACGCAACGCACACCCGACCCACCACCCACACACACTCGACAGACACTTAACTCAGTCCAATGCTCCGAGGCGGTTGCAAGAGGGAGGGTGGATCTGGAGAGGGGTGGTGACGCTGTAGTATGCTGGTCTTCCAGTCCGAGGTGAAACAAGTGTCCCACGTCCACCGGTGTGGGATACGACTGGTGCTGGTCACACGATGCCTGCAGGTCAGATGTACGCTTGGTCGTCCAGCCAGCCGTGAAGTGAGTGTCCCCAGACAAGGTTTTGGGGAAACCGATGTGCCTGGACTCAGAGCGGGACTGCCGGGTGCCGATGATGGCAGGTCGTCCGCACGCCACGACCGGGTGCCCGCTAAGAAAAAAGGGACAAATACCTCCTCCGGCGGCGATCAGATCTCCGCTGATAAAGTCATCATCCTATAGTCCCTGTCAGTGTTGTGGAAACCAAAGTGGGTCAGCAGTGAGTCGATCAGTGCGCAGGGTCACAATACCGTATAAGGTCCAAAGTCTTTGTCACCTCAAAAAGGGCAAATCAACTCTATATCCTATTCCATTTTCTTTTGCTTTTATTTGACCTGTATAAGGAAACTCCTTCGTCCACAATTCTCCAAAGAATTCAAAACAGTTAGTGCCAACCCACGTAAGTCACACAAAATATACGAACAAGGACACAACGAGCCGCCCACTGAGGTGCCCCCCCCCGATACGGCAGGACTTCACCCACCGCCGGTCTCCATGTTTTAGCGTTCGCACGCTCTTCGTTCCCGATACGGTCTTCGTGTCTTCACGCCACAAGGACAAACTGACACTAACATACGGATCTCCTACCGGGCCAACTACATAGTGAGCGACATACCGCATTGACTCCCACCTGTGTAATCAGCAAAAAACAAACACAGCTTCCATTGACCGGAATGAAGGGATATCATATAGTAAGCAATTATCACTTAGTCCAACGTAACAGAATCCTAGCGCCTAAGGCCCCCAACCACATTTAAAAAGCTAAAGCGTTTCTGCAAACTCTACACCAAGACGTATCTTGATACCATTTCCCAACCTGTCCCTTCTTTGGGAGCAGTTACACACAGCAAAAGGTGTGCCCGAGCCAACAGCACTGCAGGCAGAAGAAAAACCTCTCAACCGCCTCTGTGAAAGGTAAGACCCCCCAAATAAACACAAACTGTCCAAAACAGGACCTATGTTACCAAAATGGCGGGTGGGCGAGGTGAGAAGGTTCGCTCCCAGCCAATGAAGGATGGCAGCCGTAACCGTGCCGGTCCACACCGAAGGGACTCCAGGTCAGGGCCGACCCAAGGTGGTTTTCCAGGCTGCAGGGATAGGGATCCCAGGTATTCAGTGGAATACTTTCGACCCGCTGAATGTGTGAAGACTTCCACACCCTCCACACCGAAGTGGATATAGAAAGCTGAGCTCAGCTAGCGCGCTAGAGATCTCTTCCGATCGACGGTTCCGTTCAATGGTGCCACACCCATGGCCTACCAGATGGCACACAGGTAACAAACAAGCTCACCTGTGGCACAAGACATCGTGATGAAACCAGTGGGAAAAACGATAAAAGAAACAGAAAAAGACCGGCTTTCAACGAAAAAAAAATGAAGAGAAATATTGGAGGATGGGAGCGAAATGCAGGACGTCACGCGCACCCGGGGATGACACAAATAGCACACTTTGTCAACACCCGGCAATGTGTCGGATGTCCCTGTAAACACTCCACTTTATACTGGGTTTTAGAAGAAACGATGTATCTTCAACCCAAAAGTATTTACGTCCGTGGACAACACCCCAACCAAAGAGGCTTGTGCCACCGAGGCACAGCCTATCACAGCCTCCTATACGTTCTGTACACCCCTTCCACTCTTGTAAATGTAACCATTCTTCACTCCCTGAACCTTGACTTCATTACTCCAATCCGGCTGGGAATCCGCCTTATCATCATCATCTTCACAGTCAGTGTCCATCATCAGTGCCTCTCTGGGGAACATTGCTAACCGGGGCACTGGAGCATGGGTGTCCTACGCACTTGCATCAGCTCGGCTTTACTCCCTCAAGGATGCAGAACCTGCTGATGTCAACAACGCCACAGGCATCCTGGTGTTCCGGCTCTTCGGAGTTGTTCGGTGGCGAACATTGTAGCTGCGACCGTACCTTGGGATGTTCTTCGCCACTCCTGGCCAATGAAAGTCATGCTGGATTCTTTCCAGGGTCCGACGTGTCCCAAATGTCCTGCCATATCGTGGCCTAGGCGCAATACAGTACTGCGGAGAGCTTCGGGTGCGACAATTGGAGTGGCTGACGCAGTAGATGACGTATAACGTCCGTGCACCAGCCCCTTGCGTCTCACGAACTCTACCGCGCTGCTGCGGGACGTCCTTGCTGGCTTCCCAACCAAACTCTGGATGTTGAGGGATGGATCCATTGCTCGCACACTGCGTACAGTTGAGGGATCCTTGGTCACAGTGCCATGCTGCGTCAGGGGCTTCAGGAGGGGTTTCAGGGCCTCTTTCTCTCTCTGTGCTTGTGAACGCGTGGTGGCGGCCACAAATACTTCCGCTGGCAACTCTGCCGATATCTCCTGACGTTGACCGTCCCCAAGCACACTGAATTACCAATCAGTAGGGAGTACGCAGGTCGCTGAAGGGCTACTGCCCACACCTTCCCTTTAAAGTATGGCGTAGAGACATCTACCAGTGCTGTAGATCGGGTTGCCCTGAAGGATGACTCGATCCCTAGCACTTGGCACTCTTCCCTCGAGGTGCTTCACTTGGGACAAGCTGTTCGTCGATGAAGACCGCTGTAGCTCCGGTGTCCCTAATAGCTTTCACTTTCTTGCCACACACCACCGATGGGAAGGTTGGATATGATGGGGTCGTGACTTCGTTCTCTCCGAATGCCACCCTGACGTGCGAGACATCGGATTTTGTCTTGTCCCTCCTCTTGGGACAATCCCGAACGAAATGTCCCTTTTCCCCACAGAGGAAGCAAAGCTTGAGCTTGGTTCCGACGTTCCTGGAATTGCTGAGGACATCGCTTTTGGAGGGTGACGACGGTTTGAAGTCATGTGACTCCCGATCGGCGGGTTTCCTACTTATCCCTGGCGCAGGCATACGATAGTGACGACGCGCATCTGCGAAGGCCTCAGCCACCTCGATTGCCCTGGCGAATGTCTTTGGTTTCTCCTCACCCAACTTGAACTGCAGTTCCTGAGATACCGAATTCATGAGTTGCTCCAAGAGGAAACAATCCTTCAACTCCATCTCTGAGGCCTCAATCCAATATTCCATAGTGCGCCGGAGGCGTTCCCCGAACTGATGAAGTCTCTTCTGACGGTTTCCTCATTGTGCGAAACCTGTTTTCTATAGGACTCAGAAGTCATGTGCAGTCTCCGGCGAAGAGCCGCTTTTAATTCGGTATAGGAAGCTCCGGGTGGAATATCTACAAACGCCTCCTTAGCCTTCCCCGTCAGGCTACTAATGAGGTAAAGGCTTTACTCTGGTCGTTTAGCTGGTACGCAGCGGCAACCGCCTCAAAGTGCTCGATGTAGGAATCTATGTTATCGCTAGCACTGTACACTGGCATATGTAGCTTGGGTGGAGCCACCGGAATAACTACGCCCTGATGAAAAATCCGCTATTTCCCGGTGGTCAGAGCCATGCTCGGAAGCAACCACAGACTGTGTTCGGTGCATCTAACTGTTGAACTAACTCGGCCCGGAGTCTTTCTCTTTCCTCCACCAAACGAGCCTCAAAGTCCAACTCTTTCTGTTTCTGGCCTCCCTTTCTAACTGTTCTTTTTCTCTCGACTCTCGCTCCAGTCTCTTTTCCTCCATCTCCTCTCTCCATCGCCGTTCCTTCTCCTCTCTCTCCAACCTCCTCTCCTCCATCTCCATCTTCTTTTCCTCTCTCTCCATCCTCCTCTCCTCCATCTCCCTTTTCTCTTTCGCCTCTCTCTCTTCCTTTTCTAGTCTCCTCTCTTCCCTCCTGTCTTTTCCCTCGCTTCTCTCTCTTCCTTTCTAGTCTCCTCTCTTCCCTCTGTCTTTTCCCTCGCTTCTCTCTCTTCCCGCTCTCTTCTCTCCCTTGCCTCTCTTTCCTCCCTTCCATCTTCCATCGTCTCTCTTCTTTGGCTTCTCTCTCCTCCCGCTCCCTTCTCTCCCTTGCCTCCCTTTCTTCCCTTTCATCCTCATCAACATAAGAGGATCCATGGGTGTGGTCCAGGTGGACGAGGCATAGGCGAAGGCCGAAAGCGGAAGTCGTCTCGAAGGTACGGCGGAGGACGAAGTCCCGAGACTGGAGTGGGCAGAGTCTCGGAGAGAGTGACCCAGGAGGGGTCATCTCCTGTATTGTGGACACTGCGGTGACTGGAGGACGAATCCCACCAGAAGAAAACACGACCTGGGTAGTAGGGCCAGTCGTCGCTTGAGTCATGGGCTCCCCATCCCTGGTAGGATTCCTGCACCACGAGTCTGAGAACGTGTGATCCGGCGCACGTCGTCTACGTGTTCCATAACTTACAGTACACCTCGCAAGACACGAAGTCACCAAATCACTAAGTGACTTACAGTACACCTCGCAAGACACGAAGTCACCAAATCACTAAGTGACTTACAGTACACCTCGCAAGACACGAAGTCACCAAATCACTAAGTGACTTACAGTACACCTCACAAGACACGAAGTCACCAAATCACTAAGTGACTTACAGTACACCTCACAAGACACGAAGTCACCAAATCACTAAGTGACTTACAGTACACCTCACAAGACACGAAGTCACCAAATCACTAAGTGACTTACAGTACACCTCACAAGACACGAAGTCACCAAACACTAAGTGACTTACAGACACCTCACAAGACACGAAGTCACCAAATCACTAAGTGACTTACAGTACACCTCACAAGACACGAAGTCACCAAATCACTAAGTGACTTACAGTACACCTCACAAGACACGAAGTCCCCAAAAGTCACTAAGTGACTTACAGTAACCTCACAAGACACGAAGTCACCAAATCACTAAGTGACTTACAGTGCACCTCACAAGACACGAAGTCACCAAATCACTAAGTGACTCACAGTACACCACACAAGACACGAAGTCACCAAATCACTAAGTGACTTACAGTACACCTCACAAGACACGAAGTCACCAAATCACTAAGTGACTTACAGTTCACCTCACAAGACACGAAGTCACCAAATCACTAAGTGACTTACAGTACACCTCACAAGACACGAAGTCACCAAATCACTAAGTGACTTACAGTGCAACTCACAGACACGAAGTCACCAAACACTAAGTTGACTTACAGTACACCTCACAAGACACGAAGTCACCAAATCACTAAGTGATACACAAGATTTGAACAGTTACGCAGAACTCTGACGAAACGAAATCCCACAAAGGTTCCGACGTATATGTCCACTTCGCACTTAGTATCACGGTCGACTACTTCGAAGGTCACAAGTATCTGAATCCACCACAAGCCAATAGTACAGGACGATACTAAATGGATATAAATCCAAGATTCTGAATAGTCACTAGGTTGGAAGAGAACTATCCCCAAATTTCCAAAGGAAAAAAAAATGCACTATCTTAAATCAGTGAGTCATATAGGGTAACACCAGCACGATGGTTAACCCACCCTCACCGAGAATGACAACACTCACTGAAAGATACTGAATGAGAAATGACGTAAGGTTTGATGTAAGTCAAACACGCATGGACAACCCTAACAAAACACCACGAGAAGTCTTTATCCAACGAACCACAACGAACCAAGAGTGGTCCACCAACAATATCTCCTCCAAAGTCTAAGTTCCTACAAGATAGAACCACGAAAGTCAAAGTCCAAGAGGGGAAAACCGAAACTGTGTAAACTCACAACGTATCAGCAACTCCAATCCGCTAAATTGCAGCTGTATTCCCACGAGAAGGAAATACGGAGTAGTAACGTTCCACAAATGTAACTCTATGACAAAGGGGTAGTCAATAACTGTACAATATTCCCAAAACAGGAAAGAGAAATGACAAAGTCCTACGTACGACTTTTTTGACTAAGTGTAGTCAACACCAACAAATCTCCAACCGTAGGTTAAGTCTAAGTATGTCTCACAAGACAAGAGTGTAGTTTGAACAACAAAGTCAACAATATATGACTTTATGACTAAGTGTAGTCAATCCACAAACCGCTCAAACTTCGAAGAGAAAAAAATGCTTCCACAAACCAAATTACAGTCAAGAGTACTGCCACACTAAGCTAGCCCAAACGAACTGAATCGATTAACCCTGGCTAAGCTCAATAAGTAAAGTAAACTAACCTCTTCTCACCAAATGAACACCGAGTACCAAAATTTTCAATAACTAGCCAAGAGCTGGAGTTATTTCCCCCTGAATTCCAACGAAGGAGATACCCAGTTATGTTTTTAACACTTCAAAGCATTGAGACAACAATCTTCAAAAGAAAACCGCTGACCAGAAAAACGTGGTCCAAGCTCAACAGTTTTTCCTGTATGGAAAACAATATCCAAACATGAATCAATTCCAACACGATGTGGAATTATATAAATCGACAAAGCACAAACTCGTCAATGTATAACAACGACTGCCCTTGTGCACCGCGTGCCAAGAACCCAAAGTTACCACACCTAGGTAACAAACCTATATTTGGATCAAATATTGATTTCTCAAAATAAGACTTCAAAGACGTTTACCCAGCAAAAAGGCCAAAGAAAATCACAAACCTATACAACTGGAATTTATAACTCAACGCGTTACTCCAACCAGCAACCAACTTATCCAAAGAGAAAAGCAACAAGACATCAACAAACATGCATAAGGCAGGGACGGACAATAGAACTTAAAAAAGACCCGTACCGCAAGGCCGAACAGCTAACCTAAATTCACCGGCGATGGGCGTAGACACGGAAGTACACGTGCACCAACACGGTCACTGGGGCACCGGAACAGAACCGACTCGGATCAAAACAGTGGCCCATGAGCGCGCCGAAATTCCCGAGCAACACGATCTAGTCCACAGACGGGAACCACGTGCTAAAATCTCTGCTCCGTAACTGAAGGGAAACAGATGAAGGGGGAGGGGGGAAAGGGGGGGTTTTGGCCCCCCCAAGTTACAAAAAAGGAACAAGGGGCTCTTTGGGCCAGGCTA
>CM031618.1:5160251-5170283 GCA_018398815.1 Conus ventricosus | reverse complement strand
ATGGGATAAATGCTTCAAACCCTTTTTCAATGCAGGAGTCAAATATCTTATGTTCTTCCTAATGATATGTTCACAGTTTACATTGTCCGTGACCATTGTTTTTTAAAGAGTATTTCATTTTGTACATTTTCTCAGATCAGCATTTTTTTTAAAATTAGGATTAATTCATTCATGCAGTTTCTATATATCTTGTGGCTGATTATTTTCACAGATCTATTTATTTGTTTTCTCATACGCTTAGGGGTAAGTATATTTTTAGTCCGTTAATGTGTAGGCATGATTCGAGATAGGTTTGGACAATGTTTTTCTGATCATATTATTTATACATCACACTATCTTTGAGTGAGATGAAATGTGTGTGTGTGTGTGTGTGTGTGTGGGTGTGTGTGTGTGTGTGTGTGCGTGTGCGTGTGTGTGGTTTCTGTGTTGTGTGTGTGTGTGTGTTGTGGTGGGGTTGTGTGTGTGGTGTGTGTGTCTGTGTGTGTGTTTTGTGTGTGTGTGTGTGTGTGTGCGTGTGTGTGTGTGTGTGTGGTGTGTGTGTGTTGTGTTGTGTGTGTTGTGTTGTGGGGGGGAGATTTTGGATAGGGAGAACTAAGATAAGCGTTATCTCAATGCCAGTTAGCGACCTCGGAAGATAACGTAGCTGCATGCATGCGAGAACACGCACACACACCCACTCACACACACACACACACACACACACACACATACACACACACACACACATACACACACACACCACACACACACACACACCACACACACACCACACACACACAACACACACACACGCATGCACACACACATACACACACACACACACATACACACCCCACACACACACACACACACACACACACACACACACCACACACACACACATACATGCTTGTACCACGTAGTGCGTATACATGCTCTCTCTCTCTCTCTGTCCTCTCTCTCTCTCTTCCCTCTCTCTTTCCCCTCTCTCTCTCTCTCTCTCTCTCCACACCCCACACACACACACACACCACACACACACACACATTTCCGCTTTGCACGTACACCCACAAACACACACAAACACACACGCATGCACACACGCATGCTCGAAACGCCACGCACGCATGCACACACACACACACACACACCACACACACAACACACACACACACACACACACACACATCCAGACACACACACATCCCACACACACACACACACACACACACACACACACACACACACACACACACACACACACACACACTCACACACACATGCAGACGACACGAGACACACAAGATGGCGATCTGTTGGGTAAGTCCATTTTTTGCTCGACATCAAATCCTGAAAATTATGTCTAAAATGCCCAAGCTCTCAAGATTGAAAACTGGTGAACGTATCCTCTTCGATGTTCGCGAATCTAAAATCAAAATCGATAGCTTTCAAAATGTTAATTGGAAGAAAAATCTTTTGAGACACTGACGACCGTTTTGAAAGCTTAAAATTGGTGACAAGAATGACATTTGGACAAATTACGACTTCGCGAAGGACCCTACCTTGAAAAAATCAACAGACTAGAAGGGTTGATCGTTACATTGTGTAAAAAGATTTCTACGTTTGAGTCAGTCGTTCAGAAGCAAAATGTTTTGATCAAATCAATGAGAAGTAGTGATCATAAAAGTTCGGGAACGCAAACAAGGATCAGCCTTACCCATCTTATGCTGATGCTGCTCGATGTGGGTCACCGCAACAAGGGGTCTTCAAAGACACCTGTCTGTGCTGCATCTCAGGGTAGGCCAACGTGCATGTTAATAGATTTGAGAGGAAAGGGTGAAAAAGAACACACCAGCCAAGAAGAATGTTTTAATGAAGCAAAGGAAAATGACGTCAAGTCCAATGACGCGGAAAGATGACGCGAAATAGGGCGTGGAGAAATCGGGACAAAGAACACCAAAAACAATAAGGAACATTCTGACTCCCCAAGTGTTTGATTATTAGTGATTCTACCTTCAATAAGATCGATTCAGTCCGACGGGGGATGGCTTATGGTCTTCAAGTTGCAACCCGAAGGCGTTTGTCATTGTTTGACATCCAAACAGTAGCTGAGCAGGCTAGGGAAGATCTGTCTCCTGATCCAGAGTGCGTAGTTTTGCACGTGGGGATGAACGACCTTAAAGGAAAAGAAGCAGTTGAAAGCGGAAAAAAAAATGGGGTCGGGCCATAGAGCTGTTAAGGATACGTTCCCCCCAACCCAAAAATAGTTTTCATAAGGCTCTTCCGGTTAGACTAGAGAGACGGGAGGCAAAGCGCAGGTATACAATGCTCATGTGCACTCCGTATGCATTGAAAACAAAAAAAAAACGTCTCTTTCGTGGGGTAGACGCTGTCAGTCAGGTGAGACATAATCGGGATCTCTTTCACCCCAGTCACGAAGGGGCGCGGTTGATGGCAGGCTTCCTTGGGGCGACATCCCATAATCTCTTCGGGGAACGGCCAAAACGCAGACAACGTGGGGAAAGTTCTTTGGCAGAGGATGGTCGCGCCCCCGTGACTTCCCCCTCCTCCTGGTGTTCGATGGCTCCCTCCTTTGGGGTTTGGGTGAGAAATTGTTTCTTTGAATATTGAACTTGAACTTGAAGATTATGAAGCAACAATGCACCTGTTTAAATTTTTTCTTTCTTTCAAAATTTCATACAAATTGCTTTGAAAAGCATATATTTTTAAATAGCGCTTAATGAACTTAGCTAACAATTCTTTGAACATTTTACAATGGAACTGCAGATCAATAGTGAAAAACTTACTTCAATTAGAAAATCACATCTATTCTAATAACTATTGCATTCTGGCCTTACAATCCTTAAATGCCTGAACCTTTAATTACCTAAATTTCGTGGTTTTTATTATCCACCTTTATATGACGCAGTGTGCCCAACTAAACGTGTTCAAAACTGCAATTTATGTCAGATCAACTTGAATTACAGTCCTCTAAAGTTATTCAATCATTCAACTAATGCATTAAAAAACTTTTTTGTTACTTCCCATACGTTAAAGGTGAACAAAGATTTCATTATAAAACAACTTTCTGTTTACTATCCAAATGGACCAAATGCTGAAAAACACCGATTGGATAAAACATCTTCCTAATAAAAATAAGAAATGGATAATTTTGGGTGATTTCAATGCGCATTCTCCATTCTGGAACCTGATTGCTTTGTTATATCTTGCAATCGATTTGTAAAAATATTGTTGATTCTAATTTAGTATTAATGAATGAGGGTTTAGCATAACAAGAGTGCCTGATATATCAACGCATAGACCAACCTCCATCGATTTGACATTAATTTCTCCTGATTTGGCCATCAATGCACTTGGACAACAGAAGATGATTCATTAGGGAGTGATCATTTCCCTATTGTTGTGAAAATAAATAGCAAATAGTTGATGAAGAAGCAGAAGCGAAGAAAAAATACCAAAATTTTTATATAAAATGCAGACTGGAGTTTTTATGAGTCAACCCTTCTATATAAGATCGCAGCATTATTGAACACGAAGATATTGAAGTTTTTATAACAACTTTAGAAAAGCTATTATATCTGCAGCTGAGAAATCAATGCCGAAGTGCAAATCTTCTATAGATAAAAATATCGAGGAAATAGTTGGGGGAATGAAGAATTTGCAGAAGCCGTATCTAATAAAAAAAAACATACAAAACGTGGCTCAAAGACAGAACTGATGAAAACTTTTTTGAAATGAAACGGCAAAAAGCCACAGTAACAGGATTGTCGCAAAAGCAAAACGTCTCTATTTCAATCATTTTGTCATTCAGAAATATCTTCATCAAAGGACATGCACAAGAATGGGAAAAGGGTAAAGAATTAAAAAACAAGTATATCTACCTTCAATCCTATTAATTAGAAAAAAATAATATTCCAACATCATCAGAGAAAGCTGAAGCATTTGTACAAGCTTTTTCAAAAAAATTCATCAACTAGACTACGTACAATACCAAAAGTTACAGAGAACTAGAGGAGAAAAAGGATCCTTATTGTATCCCACACCGGATCCAAACCATTACTTAAATGCATCTATAAACATTTGAAGAATTTAAAGAAGCACTAATTTCATTCTCCTCGAATAAGACAGCTGTTGGGTTAGATGGAATTTCGTATCAATTGTTATGCCACTTACCTTTGTGCTGGAAGCAATTTTCTTCACTCGTTTTAAAACCAAAAATGTTGGTTAAATGAACTCTTCCTACTTTCTGGAAGAGGATAGTGGTAATACCAGTTTCCAAAACAAGGTAAACCTAGGTCTGCAATTGATAGTTATCGACCAATAGCATTAACATCAAGTTGGAAAAATACCCGAAAAAATAGTTGAAAAACGCATTTTACATTATTGTGAAAAGAATGACATAATTCCCAAACAATCAAGCAGTTTCAGAAAAGGGAGAAGTACAATCGATCACCTTGTAAAACTTGCAAGTCATGTTTAAAAAACAATTTGCTCGTAGAAAAAGTACTCTTGCTACTTTCTTGACATTAGAAAAGCATACATAGTTCTGGCATTCCTTTACTTTATAAGTTGAAAAATATTGGGATTAATGGCGCAATGTATCAGTTCATAAATCTTTCTTATCTGAGAGATCAGTTTGTACTAGTTGGGAAATGTTTTCTCTTCGTTAAAGATATTGACATTGGCATCCCTCAAGGCTCCATTATTGCACCTTTTCTAAAATTTTCAATTCCCCATTCACGATCTTCCTAAAATACTGTCTAAAAGTATGCATGCAGTGCAATATGCCGATGATATGCAATGTGATGAATACAAACATCAAAAAACAGACAAATAAGAGAACCATATTATATATACAAAAAAATTTTATCAAATTGAAATTGACAAACGAATAAATATATGAACGAAAATGGACTAGAACTATCAGGAGAAAAAACACAATTAATGTTAAATTTAACAAAGGGAAAAATCCAAAAGTTTGCCTCAACTTGTGCTAGAAAATAAAATCTTCAATTCCAATAATTTAAATTTTTTGGGGTTCATTTCACTCCCAAATTAAACTGGAGATTCCATATTGAATATCTTTTAAACAATGCCAGACAAAGGCTATCTTTTACTAAATAATCATGCACAATCGTGGGTCAAGATTCCCAAACTCTGTACATCTTTCTATTAGTCTGGTTCGTTCAAAATTGACTTAACGGACAGGAATATATTTTTCAGCTTCTCAAACATTACTTAAGCGGTTACAAAGTTTAGACAGTAAAGCTATTAAAATAGCCCTTGGTGTTTTCCCGTACATTTTAATACTTTTAAAAAGTATAAAGAAGCTAATCTCTTGTCACTTTATGATCAACGCAAACTAGCAACAGCCAAATATGTAACCAGAAGTCTTTCTATATCAAATTCTGTAACAAATAAATCTTTCTTGATTCCAATCGGATTTTTCCCAAAAGGGCACAGAATATTTCTTACCTCCCGCCCATTCGAAATTTTACTGATGATTTATTTAAAAAAAGTGACATTAATATTGCATCCATTTTAAAACCTCCAACTATGCCCACAGTTCCTCAATGGGGGCAATCTCTCCAAATTTGATATAGATTAAACTACTCTAAAAAAAGAAGACAATATTAATTTGATATCATAGAAGCAAAAGAACATCTTGAAAACACATATCCACATCATCTTAAAATCTACACGGGTGGTTCAGTTTTAGAATCTTAACAGAGCTGATTTGTAATTCCCGATTTAAAAAACAAAGAAATCATTTTGTTTAGGAAAGAACTTTTCAGTTTCACTGCTGAACTATATGCAATCCTTATGGCCTTATCTTGGGTATCTGATCTTGATGTGGCAATTTACAGCATTTAATCTGTGTTGACTCAAAAATCTGTTCTTTATAGCTTACGAAATTGGGAATGCAAATGTAAGGAAAGACTTAATTTTTGATAATAAAATTTATGATACATTCAGTTATGGCGAAAAGGAACTTTGTAGAGTTTGCTGGATCCCTCTCATTGTGGTATCTATGGAAATGGGAAAAAGCTGATAAATTAGCAAAAGAGGTGCTCTTAGAAAAATCCAGAAAGTAGAATTAAAAAATGGATAAACATGAAATCATTTCTCTATTAAAAATTGTATGAACAATGAAAAACTTCCTGCAAAAACGAAAGTGTTATTAATGTCAAAGATTCATTTTCCAGTATAATTTATAAGATGCGTTTAAACTCGTGGAAAACCAAATTTTCTAAGGATGTAGATTGCGCTTTGGTCTCCCATTATCTATTCAACATATTTTTTTTTGAATGTCCAATCTAACATCTTTATATAATATCCAAAGGATAGACATTGGTTCCTTAGGGGCTTTACAAGAAATCTTTACACCCCAAAATGTTTGATATAGCAAAGGCTATATCGAGTTCTGTTATCATTCATTTATTGTAATTGATTTATCAGTTTAAAATTATTGTTTGGTCGTTATAGGGAAACTTTCATGCATTTGTGTCCGTGCGCGCGTGCGCGCGCACTCACGCACGCACACACACACACCCCACTCACACACACACAAAACACACACACACACACAACAACACACACACACACATATATATATATATATATACGCTCACACCACACGGGCGCGCGCATGCATGCGTGCATGCACGCACTTTTGCAAACACACCCACACACACACACACACACACACACCACACACTCACTCATATAAGCACTACACACATACACCTTTTTTTTTTTTTTTTTTTTTTTTTTTTTTTTTTTTTTTTTTTAGTCTAATATCACCACTGTTGTGAAGAGATCTAAATTAAACAAAAAAAAAACACATGGCAGACTCCCAAAAGAGAGAAGAGACGGACAGACAGACAGACAGAGAGACTGAGACAAAGAGACGGAAGAGAGAGAGAGAGAGAGAGTTTTCATTCAGTCCTGATACACATGGCCAAGTTTCTTGTTCCCGCCCTTGCAATCTGCCCGTTGTGAAGGAACATATCACGTGGACCCTCTTTGTTGGCCACTGACAGTTGCCTGGTCACGGCCTGTGCTCCACTCATCCCTTTGTGCCTTTCCCCTCTCTTTCTCTCTCTCTCTCTCTCCTCATCTCCCCTCTCTCCTCTCTCTCTCTCTCTCTCTCTCTCTCTCTTCTCCTCCTCTCTCCTCTCTCCACACACACACACACACACACACACACACACACACACACACCAAACCCCACTCCACCGCGTTATTTTGGGAGGCGTGAAAACTAGTGCGTGCATGTTTGCACTCAGACCCCAGGTCATCATGCCATGGAAGAGGCTGTTACTTCTACCATCACTTGGAAAGTGGTGGAGGGGGAGAGGGGAGAGGACAATAAACCACTCCATGCGGGCCTCCAATCACGGACCTCCTGTCGCTTTTAACCTGAGTACAATATCCAATGGGGCCACCTGTTCATGTGAAAAGAGGGTTGGTCAAACCAGCTGGCGGGCAGACTGTAGGTCACAGTCTTGTCTTGTTATAGACGTCAAAGGGAGCTTACATAGGCTGCAGCATGACAGGAGGAGAGGGTGGGGGGAGGGCTAACTACAGTCCACTCTTTGTGCAACAGACTGGTTCAAGAATTCCCTGGGGACTCAACTTGAACTTACTGCTCTGTTTTTGTATCCATTCGGCGACAGACCTCACAAAACATTCCACTGTGAAGTGAGGCGATTTCAGGCAGAGATCTAATCAAATCTGAAACATTATTGCTAACATTCCCCAAAAAAGCGTTGACAAACGAATCACAAATACAACACACACACATTTCGACCTCTTAGGTCTAGGTCTCCTTCAGGCAACATACACAACACTCAGGACAACGAAAGTTTAACGAGCAATCACTCATCTTCATCCATTCAGCGCAAGATGGGCGTTTATGAAGATTATTCCGGCACAAATTTCTTGTCCCACATTGTCTTGTTTTCTTCTGTAGATTTTTGCTTTGTGATTGCACTGTCCCTGCTCTTTGGTGCCCCTTTTTGTTGTGTCATTGTGCGCTTGTTTCGCTTCGTGTTTTACTCAGTCCATGTTTTGTTGCGTTTTTGTCCTCACTGTGTAATAATTTCTGCCCCACCTTGTCTTGTTTCATTGGGTTTCTTCGTTTGTTTGTGGTTATGTTTGTCTTGTTTTTTTTTTACCTTGTTCACTCGGTTTAGTCCGCCGGTTTCTTTGTTTTTATTTTCTTTGCTTGTGGAACGGGTTTTCTGTAGGTCGTGCTGTTATTTTGACCCGCAAGCAACATACCCACTCGCGTGAAAATAATCAGCATTGGGATGTTAAACTTGACTCATCAACTGACAGTCGGGACAACGACAACACCCAAAACGTTGATCACGTGTACTAAATACTTTGGGGTAGCATTTATATGATTTATACGACAACTGCATCGATCACTCAAATGGAAACAATGACAGCCAGACGTTGATCACGTGCACACAACCTTGTGCCTCCCACATGATTTGGGAAAGGCAGTCCTTTGGATCAAGCACCCAGCGGGAAGTCCAAAAGAATCGTGGGTCCGTCTCGTGTTTTCAAATGTCGTTTGGGGGGTTTTTTCTCTCTTTTTTCACTGAAATGTTGATCATCATTCGGGGTGCTTTATTGAAGCAGTGCACTTTTTTCACCCATAAAGCAGGCATATCGACGTGGTGAAAATTAAAAACTTAGATCTAAACTGACAGTGCATCTTACTTTAGCCCCTCATTCGGTCACGTTTATCATGTGTACTTCGTGAAAAATTTTTCAAGCAAACTGAAGATAAGGGATGGAGGGAACTTCTACATTCTTGTCTTAACAGCTTTGAGACAGAAATAAATCTAAAGAATCCATTGTTCCACTTATGCAGGTCATCATAATTCTCCAGTAAATAGCCTTCGTCACTGAAAATTTTTCCATTATCATCGATGGTAACTGTGCCATTAACAAAATTTTTTTGCTTTTCTGGAAAAGCCCAAAAAACCCAAATCCCTAAGTTTCGAAATTCTGCTCTGAATTTGCTGCCAGTTAAACAATACGGGTAGAAGTTGATGGCACTGTTGGAGTAGACTGGGACATTGCTGACTCAAGAAAAACGCGGGTTTGTCCATACTCAATCGGTCATCTGAATCAACATAAAGGTACGTGGGGTAATGTACATGGAGGGGTGCTGTTAGGACAAAAAAAGCAGTGCATTTAGCAATCAAGGTGACAGTCAGTGAAGACACTTTCCGTTGCCCGGATCCTGGCTGGTTTGTTGCATAGTAAGCTGTTTGCTCGTTCTGACTGATCTGACCAGTGACCAGAGAAGAGCACTGTTGCTGACCACTAACACCATGAAAGGTACAAAACAACGTTCAGTCATGGCTATCCAATCCCTTTACCGTGTCAATAAAAAATTTGGGTAAATTTCCGATACATCATGATAACAGCATTTGCCAGAAAAAAAGGCTTGTACTAATATCATACCCAAAGAAAGGGGCAGTTGTTTTAGAGCGATGGCAAATACCGTTATACCAGCAGAAGCTCGCGAAATTCTTTTCGTCCACACAGAAATTGACACGATGTGGCCACAGCACAGAAGCTGCCCTGACATGGTGAGTGCCACCAGCATCCATGGAGATAAAGCCAACGACATGTAGTCATCATGACAGTCATCTTACACTGCCAGGAACTCGGGTTATGAAAGTGGGGCACACCCAATTCTCTGGGAGCAAGACATTTAAAGGGCCGACAATCAACAGCACCTGGTCAAAACCGGGCCAGAACTTGGAAGAACACACCAGACGTGGACGCAGAAGACGAAGCATGATCAGAATGATCATGAAATTTCCCGAAAATGCCAAACAGAAGCAGGGAAAGGATTCCCAAATTTGTCCAGATCATGTCGCCCTGTTTTGGCATATAAATTTGTAATGCTCATGCCAAACATCCCAGTTTGAAGGGCCAAAGTTATCATCGTACTGTTCACTTTGAAGTTCATAGCGGGTGCTTAGTTGGGTTTAAGGTGTGTTA
>CM031618.1:5155251-5157751 GCA_018398815.1 Conus ventricosus | reverse complement strand
CACGCACACGCACGCACGCACACACGCATGTACGCACGTACGTGAACACAGGCATGCACAAACGCACACACGCGCACATGCATGTGCGCCTACATGCACGTATACACATACGTACGCGCATATAAGCACACGGACATGCACACATAGTGCATGCAGGAGCAAACTCTCACAAGCTACAGATCACATGTGAGCGCACACATACACATAAACACACACACACACACACACACACACACACACACACACACACACACACACACACACACCACACACACACTTACCCATACACACACAAGCGTTAGCATACGCACGCACGCACGCACGCACTCACACACACACACACACACACACACACACACACACACACACACACACACACACACACACACACACACACGCTCGCATCGCATACACTGGCGCACACCACACATGGGCCCATGTCCACACAACCATGCACACACATATACACACACGTGTACTCTCACCACAAGCACACGCAAAAATAACAGTGGCACAGACAATGCTAGGTAGGTACCCAAGGTCTGACCACGCTGTGCTAATGCTCAAGTCAAACATCTGCTTAGTCGTAGCCATGAAATCTCTTCTTGAATTCTCTCATCTCGGTCATTAATTCATTTATTCATCAGCTTTGAATCATGCACAGTGTGGTCTTAAAACTTATCAGGCGTGTTGTACTGTATATGGATTAGTCCGCACCCAGTGACACTTCCTTGATGAAACTTACACTGAAACTTCCTTTTAATTTTCTGATCAATTTTATCGCTTTTTCATTTACAAACAAAGAAAACCAGCACTCGACTGGTAACATGGCCTAGTTTTACCCGTCGTGTACAGTTTACATAATCTGTAAACAAACGGATTCTAGCTGTGATTGTAATATAAAGCGATGATTACGTTGAAAAGGTCATCCCTTGATATCGTTTTTAACAAGATAGGCCACAGTAGTTGCTTTCTACGCAGTCAAAAGCTTTTCAAAGTCAGTAAAGGTCAGCTGAAAGTTTAAGGTTAAAACGTTTTTTTACATCCTTTGTAATTGTGATCAGTGGGTGAGTAGCCTTTTACAAACTCCGCTTCATATTCCCCTGTGACGTAATGCAGCTCAATCTGTTCATGAATTTTTATCCCACTGAACTATAAAGTTCACTGCTTGTATAGCATTCTGATATCCGTCTGTATTACCAGGATCCTCAATATCTACATTTTAGATGATGGTTTATATAATGCTTTCTGCTCAGTGATTTGATATGATTCCCTTATCAAACATATTATCAAACAAAGTAGCAAACAGTTTGAACACTTTTTAATGAATCAGTGTAAAGAATCATTGACGTGTGTGTGTGTGTGTGTGTGTGTGTGTGTGTGTGTGTGTGTGTGTGTGTGTGTGTGTGTGTGTGTGTGTGTGTGTGTGTGTGCGTGCGTGCGTGAGTGCGTGCGTGCGTGCGTACGTGCGTGCGTGCGTGCGTGCGTGCGAGCGTGTGTGCGTGCGTGCATGCGTGCGTGCATGCATGCGTGCGTGCGTGCGTGTATGTTTCTATTCTGTATGCTCAACCGTAGCACTTTGACACTTTTTTTTTACTTTCATGCTGAAATAAGATAAATAATACTTAAACCAGTCTGTTCAGGACACATTTCTCCTATGTAAGTTTTTGTGTTAATTTGATGTGACCAGTGATTAGAAATGCAAGTTGCGCATCGAGTTTTCGTTTCACCTCATTCTGTCATATTTTGGCCGTGTGAATACATTTTGTTTTAGACGTCTTCAACCCATGGACTGTGCATTTCCGCATTCGTTATAATCAAACTTCCGTAACCAATCATCGAACATAACGGTTTACAATATCACTTTGTCGAAACGGATTCAAAGTTCTACTTTCAAAACTTAACAGTCGTTTCAAACACGTAATCTGTTTAACTGTATAAGTCTTGTATTGTCAGTAAACTTGCGTTATACAGAACTATCAACACTGTTTCATTCTTTTAAAGCTAGTGAACGTACCCAAGACAGATCACTTTAAACCGTGTATGTTTATAAAAGTAGAATGTTGTATAATATGGATCAATAAAACACCGTACGTACTCTTAACCTTTAAGTGTGTAAGTCTTTTATAGACGGTAAATGACCTTGCGTTACACAGAATTATCAACACTGTATCAGTCTTTGAAAGCTAGTGAACGTACCCAATACAGATCACTTTAGACTTTGCCTGTTTCTTTAAGTAGGAATCCTGTATAATGTGAGAAAATAAAACTGTTTCAGTCTTCTTAGACTGGGCAATTTTCTCCTTGAGGAATAGTTAACGTGCGTCAGTCCTTTAAAAATTATAAAATTACACTGCATGAAACCATTAGTCCTGTGTCGGTCTTGTAAAGATAACAACTTTGCACTACGAAACTATCAAAACCCAACCTTGCAAAGTAGTAAGCTTGGCATTAGTCCTGTGTCGGTCTTGTAAAGATAACAACTTTGCACTATACGAAA
>CM031618.1:5113367-5149251 GCA_018398815.1 Conus ventricosus | reverse complement strand
ACACACACCACACACACCAAGCACACACACACACACACACACACACACACACACACACACACACACACACACACACACACACACACACACACCCACACGCGCGCGCGAGCGCGCTTGCACTGTACTCTCTCTCTCTCTCTCTCTCCTCTCTCTCTCTCTCTCTCTCTTCTCTCTCTCTCTCTCTCTTTCTCTTTGTGTGTGTGTGTGTGTGTGTGTGTGTGTGTGTGTGTGTGTGTGTGTGTGTGTGTGTGTGTGTGTGTGTGTGTGTGTGTGTGTGTGTGTGTGTGTGTGTGTGTGCGACTCTGATCGTTAACTAGGTACATGATTGATTTCCTTTCACTGCACAATGATATGGAGCTTGAAACCTGTATGTGTCATCCTGACCTGAGAAGGAAAACAAACGTGCAGAGGTAAAGAGGGGTGAATGTTGCATTTTATGGGGAAACAGACAGACAGACAGGCAGACAGAGAGAGAGAGAGAGAGAGAGAGAGAGAGAGAGAGAGAGAGAGAGAGAGAGAGAGAGAGAGAAGAGAGAGAGAGAATAGGATGGTATTTTGTCTTTAAATAACACTTTCTTTTTGTAAGTACGCGAAGTTAGAACATTTTACAATAAAATTAATTTCATTTACTGTTCTGATTCTTTCTGGTTGTGCTCGTATCTAGTTTAACAAGCTAAACAATATGATATTATGGTGACGGTCTGATTTCCAGTCAAAACAAAATAAGTGTATTGTAACACAACTGCAGGAGTTAAACTCAAATATTACAGCACAGTTTAACCACTGAAAAGAAGAAAGAAGGGAGAGAAAGGGAAAGGAAAGGAAAAAGATGCGGAACACAAAAGACATTGCCAAATTAAAAGAAAAAAAAAAGCTGTCGAATTTAAGATTTGCTTCAAAATAACAATTTGCATTATGTTGCATCCCATTTTTAATATGATGGAAGTGAGTTACAATGCAACAAGTTTCTGTTTAATTTCTAATCAAACACAGGATTTTGATACACAGATTATAAGCAAAGTTGTCCCTCTTCTTCAACACTCCTTATTCATTCTTGTAGTATAAAATGTTTTGAAAATCGGAACACAATGAAGCGATGAAAAGATACTTAGGAAGATACGCATTGCTACTGATACATGCTGGGATACATTGTACACTGACTGATAAAGCATCTAATTCAGTATTTCTAAGCCACGTTGCGGTGCCAGTATATACAACCTTACTGATTCTGAACACGTTTCAGGAAATGCAACCCAAGGTAAATTACACTCATCCTGCATATGGTTCGCGCGAACCATACTCCAAACTTACAACCAGATTGAGGTACATCGGGAAAAAATTACTTTGCTGTTTGTTTTATTTTGTTTTGTTTTTGTATTGTACTTCTATTTCTATGTGTACTCTGTATGTAAAAGATGTGCATTTTTATTTTCCCCAAGTTTAAGTAAAACTGTTCAGCAATGTTGGCTGATGAGAACTTTAGCCATATTAAAACTTACATATGTAACATATATGTTTGCGTCATTGTGACGGACCCTTTTTTGTCCGGTCACAAATTTTTACAAACGTGTTTGCCGGAACTTGTTCATCCGAAAACCGGTTGGTTAGTTTTACCTGACTGCTGCTCATCTGCGCTCTGTATAAGCATGTGAGCTGAAACGATCAGGCAGTCTGTAGAGCAGTTCCGGCAGTTCGACTTCCCAGTGGCCGAAGATGGACTCCAGACGAGTTGCTGTGACAGTCAGGTATTATATTTTAGCAATTTGAAATCGCAAACCGAAATCGTTCTCCCCTCCAATAGGCGACTGTAACTTTCTCAGCGCCTAGTAAAGATTTTTAGAAAAAGAAGTATTTGCTGTCTTTTGGTATATCTTGTGACTTGATAGGGTGATAGGAGGAAATTGTTTTTAGAAAGTATGAATAGAAAGAAGGGGGGAAAATGTTGCTGAGTGAGCGGAAAAGGAGGTGGCTTAGCTAGTTCATGGCTTTATGATGAAAAAAGGTTTCCTTTATTCTAATCAATTGTAATAATATTATTGATAGTAAGCTCCGGACGTGAGCGATGGAAACTATCATGTATTAATGGTTAAAGATTTGTTCTGAATTTTGATGTGGATATGTATGAATAATGAATATCTGTTTGTCGATAAACAAGAGCGTGTGGAAATCCTTTCCCCCCAATATGTAAAACATGATTTCGAAAAGGTCTATGTGGAAATCCTTTCCCCCCAGTGTGTAAAACATGATTTCGAAAAGGTCTATGTGGAAATCCTTCCTCCCAATGTGTAAAACATGATTTGGAAAAGGTCTATGTGGAAATCCTTTTTCCCCGACTGTGTAGAACATGATTCCGGAAAAGAGAATGTTCTATTGTGATAATGTATTGAACTTTGTAGATTTGGCTATGGGTATTTTTCCTCGAGTTCTGGTGAAATATAGTGTAACTGTTGGTTATGAACATGATGAATAAGCATGATGAATAAGCATGAGGACGGATGAATTAGGGGGATTTACAGGTGCTGGGTCCTGTGGACGTTGGATCAGATCAGGCACCATGATTGCCTCCGAAGTGACTCAGCAGCGATGCAGTGCCTCCATTGGTAGGTTCCCCTGTGACGACTTTACGTAGATCATACCGTATTGACTGTCGGCGTTAAAAGTGCGACACGCCTACTTTAAATCAGTGGGCACACAGTAAGAGAACGAGCGGCAGACCGACAGATGTACAGAATGTGTGTACACGTGGAGATGTGGCGAGGGAATGGAGAGAATGTAAATATGTTCGTTCAAGCTCACCCATCTTATTTTGCACGAACCTCCCCCCCCCCCCCCCCCCTTTTCACATACAAATCGCGTCCATCTCATATCAGTTTTGGCTAAAATAAACACCTTTTCACAAACAAGATTAACGCCCCAAAACCGCCAAAAATTGACGTAATCAGTACATTAAAATGGGGCTTACGTGCAAGATAAGATTTGGTGATCGTGAACAAACATATTTACATTCTCTCCAAGGACATAAAAATTAAGGGCTTACAGTACGCTCTTCTACTTCCAGCACTATCAATAAATCTGAACAAACAACTAGTCTTCCATCTTGGCTAGTTATCGTTATATTTAATGAATTTATGTCTACGTTAACTAATTCTTTAAATTCACTGTCTCCGTCAAACCTGTATAACTGATAATCACAAAACCCTGCCTTAGTTGACGGTAGTGCCTGTAGAACTGTAGATGGATTGCCATTAAGCAAATTGCGGTCTGTTTTAACTCTTCTAAATGGACATACAACATCGGGTACATGAGAAAATCGGCTGGTCTACTGCCTACATACTCATAAAGACCGCTTTTTAAGTGCATATGTGTTTTAATATGATATGTTTCACCACTATCATAAAAGCCTAAAAATTCGAGCAAGGCTTCTAGGAAAAACGTACTCCCTTTTTTCTTGAAGTTCTGGAAAATTCATAGTAATTAATAAGATTTGCCTCATTAATTTTTAACTTAATGTTAAAATTTCTAAATACTTCTCTTAAAGAACAAAAGTTGTAGTAACCATCGGGTATTTTTAAATGTTTTAATAGATTGCCTTGTTCGTCCTTAATATCCACCCAGTTATTCTTAGCTCTTTCAAATATGTTAAACCATTTTACTTTAAAACCAATTTTTTAAAGGGCAACCCTATAATCACCGTGCCTATTGTCAATTGGGTACGTTAAGAACACCACGTTTGTTTTGTTGGGTTATATAGATGACATCTTTTTTATAACTATTTTAAAACTATTTTAAAAATGGAACCTTTTAAATATAACGAAAGTGCCACTTACAATGTAGGAGCGTTTTATAACCCCAAATCTTTGGAATTCAGTTTACTAACCATTGCAGTAGATGAATCATACGCTTCCAAGTCAGACTTGTAAACCCGCTAACTAGATATGTAAATCCGCCAATAAATAGTGATAGAGTGCCATCAGCATGGTCATCCCACCCTATGACGTTTTACCAGAATCAGTTAAATTTTGCCATTTACTGCGCAACTACTGGCTGCGGTGTTTCAATATGCAAACCATTTAAACCATCCTAATCTTTTAGTAAGGTCAGTATATAACTTTCATGTTTATTACCAGTACAGACGCATACTAACTGAACTAAAAGTGCCCCTCCCTAACGACAACGCGTTTAATCCATTTAAAAGCCCAATGGACAATAATGCATATGAAAGAATCTGCAATGAATTTAACATATAATCCTTCAACTGACCTTTAGACAAAAGTTAGACCGCAATCATGGGTTAGGCACATTGTATTTGTGGGGCGCAAAAAGAGAATATACTTATGACTACTGGCCTGGCCACACCTCTTTTCAGCCAAACAAACAAGTTCGATTGGGTCCATAGAACAAAAACATCCTAATGCTTGGACAACATTTATCTTAGATGAAAGTGAAGGCCTAACAATGCCAGGAGTGCAAAGACTCAATGATTCCATACGAACATACGTTTGGTGTCTATTAGGAGCACAAGCACAGACTAAGTCTAGCATAGTTGATCAATCACAGGCTTTGATGCCAGAAAACAATTTCTAGCCAATTTAAGAAGATGCTATTAACTCTGTTGTTGATTTGCCTGCCAGCATACAAAGGTATCAAAACGTTCTTACACATGCTAGGTCAAAGGTTGACTTTGTTGTAGACCACGGATTATACATGCTACCCTCTGACCTTAGACTGCAGATTGGTATGATACAGAATTATAACAATGAAATTCTCATAGCTGGAGACGACCAAAACTTAGGACACAATCAAGGCTTAAACACAAGGCCCGCTCCATCCATTTTAAAAAAGTACCTAGCCCTGAAGAAAGCGATCCAGTTATAAGCGCCCCACAGCCAGAAAGCAGTCCAGAAAGCACACCGCCTGTTGATCTGCCTCACACTGACAGTCATACTAACGAAAAGACAGCCCTTGTTGTATTTTTAACTTTTACTGGATTAGCCATACTTTATTTCACTAAAAATTAATCCAGCAGCCAGCACTCCTAACGTCCACAGATGGTCAGCCATATAACCAGCAACTTTGCCTATAGTAGACAAAACCCAACTAACAACACTGCCAATTATGTCAGGCAGAGCATCAAGCGCTTTGGCAGCTAACTTCTTTAATAGGTTTGCGAGATGATGCAATTGTTTTCTAATCCAACTTTTACCAGGCTGAGGCGTTGGAGGAGCTACTGTCCTGTTGGCGCACCGCCTGTTAAAGCATAAACGAGTGTAGAGATAGCAAACCCAACGGCTGTTAATATACTAACTATTGTAATCCCTGTTCCCTGAACAGAGTCCTTATTCTTTCAGCTAGCGTAGTATTTTCATAAAGTATTGTGTTTATAGTTTCTCTTATTCTGCTTGTTTGTGATGCTAGCTGCGCTCTGTTAGTAGACAGCACTTCTAACCTGGCCACCCTTTGTAGCCTTAAATCCTGTATTTTCTGCTGTATTCTAGCCTTTTCTTCTCCGCCCTAAATTGTTATCATCTGCATCAGCGAGTTTATTTTTTTCTTCTTCTATCTCTCTATCTAGCTCGCCAAGTTTGGCTAATTGTTAGTTCACCCCTTATTGTCCGTAAAGCCTCATTAAGCCCAGGATTTCACGCATGGGCAATGGAGAATCGTCAATTGTTTTTAACTGTGTCTCCTCATTAAAACTCGTTTCAATTTCTGCTATTAGTTCTTCTGCTCTTCTAATTGATTCATCTGTTTTGTTAATTGCATCATCTGCTTCTTGAGTTAAATCTTGAAGAGGTATGTTTTGTATTTTAGATTGTGTTGGCAGCCCCCGCTCCAAGTTCTGTAAATGACTAACGACTTCGGCTCTAATCTCAAAAAGGTTTAATTTTTCTGCCTTAGCAATAGGGAGTTTTCACCTTATTGTGCTTTGTTTTAAAAACTTGTTTGGGTTTTGCATTGAAGTAGCTTTTACACGGCCTCCTGCACCGGTTTTTTATATACAAATGCCCACCATCTTCCTCAAAATCGTTAGGATCAAGCACACCTGGTAGCTCTCGTCCTATGCTTTTTATAGAATGATTGAATTCTTTCTCGCAATAGTTCTTGACGTTGTCTAGGGAGTAAAGAACCCGCTCCTTCAAGCTCTTCTTGCAATGAAGGGCGCAGTTCTGTTTCATCTTCTTCTTCTTCTTCAATAGGATCAATCGGGTCAAAATCTTCATCCATATTTTTTATTTATATTCTTTTTTGTTTTATAAAAAATGAACTCATACGCTGTGACCTCGATCCATATAGGAAAGAGAAGGAACCCCATGGCGTAAAAGGTATAAGGCAGACTGTAATTAGTGTAAATACTCCATCAACAGTTGAGCCTGGCCAACCGTTAACAGTCAAGTTCCCGATCTTGGCGCTGGCGATGTTATAATGCCAGGAACTGCTAAACTATCATTCAAAATAGATATTAAATCGACACATCCTAATGATACTGTTGTTGCTAATTTAGGCAGGGCTATCGTTAAACATATAACAATTAAACTGGAGGGCAGTGAAGTCTTTGTACTAGACGAGGCAGACATTTTTGCCCTCTATTCTGACCTATGGCTGCCTAAAAAAGAAAGGAAAGAGAAAGTTTATCAGGGAATACAAAGCCCAAACGGTCTCAAGCACAGGCTTAAAGCGGGGGATGCAAAGGATGATGTTAAAGATGAGGCAGTAGCAGAAGCATTTGGCAACAGATATCTGCATCCCTCTAGATTTTGAGCTGTTAAAGACGCATATGCCATATTACCAAGGTGCGCTAAAAGAAAAACTTACTTATGAACTGACATTTAATCCTAGCGATTCTGTTGTTCTGTCTGAAGACCCTTTAGCTAAATACACAGTTAGCGACATTCTCTTGAGTTTGATGTTTTACTAACCCCGAACTGGCCAGAACAATCTTAACCCAGTATAAAAATATAACAGTTATTTATTATGAAAAGGTTATACGCTCCATTACAGAAAATAGAAACAAGCGAGACACTCTCTGGAACATACATCTAAATCAGTCTTTGAAGTCTTTAAAAGGAATTTTTGTTCTTGTTTACTTTTCATAGAGAATCAGAAGCGTTTTATAATCCAAAAATTGAGAAGGTTGACTGTGCAATAAATGGCAAGTCTGATCAGTTGTATTCGGGCGCGGACTTTTACCTCACCAACACTTTGATGAAATAAGAAAGTTGTTCACTGGAGGTAGGCAAAGAGATCCTGCAGTTGATCGTGTATGTAAAAAACTTCGCCTTTATGATGTAAGACTCGAAGACTACTTAATAACCAAATATGGGCTGTGGTTAGATTTTAGATCTACATTTGACAACAGATTGTTTGGAAGTGGAGAAAGGGTAGGGCAAGATGGTATAAAAATAAATATTCGCAAGAAAGCAGACGGAGACGCCCCAATAAAAATGCATGTTTTATAGTTTGTGATGCTCAGTTAAACATTGACGAAAACAGGCTAAAAGACGTGGCTTATTAAAATGTAGAAGAAAATTAATAACCTATTAAAAACAGATGGATAGTTTGAAGTTTCTGCCAAAAGATCCACACTGTTCTCTTATCTGCGGGATTACTGGGTGTGGAAAACTGTCTTCGTACTTGATTTGTTACAAACAATATACAGGTTTCATTACGAGCACATTGTTATATTCTGTACCACCATTAAGCACAACAAGTCTTACAAAGAAAGGAAGTTTATTTGGACAGACGAGAATATATTTCTAGTTGATCCTAGCGATAAGCTGAGCGACTGTTTAGAACATTACTATTGACTATTTGAGGGAACTGAAACGCTATTTATTATTGATGACTGTTCAGCTGAACGAGACATTGTTAAAAAAAGAAAAGCTCTGTCAAAGCTAGCCTTTAGCGGCCGCCACGCCTTAGTTTCTGTGTGGTTCTTAACTCAAAAATACAATGCTGTCTTAAAAGACTTTCGATCGCAGTTAAAATCGGTTGTATTATTTTACACTAAGGACAAAGATAGTTTTGAAGAATGTTTAAGTGAAAATTATATAATAAGGGACAAAGATGAGCTAAAAAAAAATAAAAGAGCAGTTAGAAAAATCTAAGCACGCTAAGCTATGCTTGCGGACTGACCCCCCAGTTCAATACGTTTGTTTATTGTAGATTGTTTATTATTGATTGCTTATAACAATTTGTTATTATAATTTTAATATTAAAAAGAATGTCTGACGGGCCAGAATCAAAAGCGCAGCTAGCTCCTAAATGTGTTGCAGTAGAGCTAAAAGACTTAGCAGACACAGCTGAGTTTGATCTGATAGGGTGTATAGGAAATGTTTATGGATTTGAATACACAGATGATGGGGTTTACAAACGAACAGCAATTGAAGACAAAAACGACAGCAATATCCCAAACTAGAACAAATAAGAAATCTAGAAACAACTGATTACGGCAAATATGAATACAGGCTTTATAGACAAGATAATAACTGGGTCTTGCGTCCTGAAATAAACTGGGATTTTAAATTCGACTTGCGAAGCCCCAATGTATACTTTGATAAAAAACAAAATTTCAGAAAGGCTTTGAATGCAGGCCCCTTTCTTACTAGTCTTGTTCCAGGAACACAACAGAAAAAGCAGATTGTAATAGATACATATAAACTTGAATATGTGCTGAGCAGAAAGAAGCCCTTAGCTGAAGTGGGGGGATGACACAGTAACCCTAGAATTTATTCCAAAACCGCCAATGCCTAACACTGCTACTTTGATTTTTGTTTTATTAATTACCCCTGGGAGTCTAATTCTAGTTTGCCAGAACATGTGTTAGCAAGGGGAGTACAAATAAAGGCTGAAAACTTGGATGGTCCCTCTTAAGATTGTTATTGCCATTACTAAAAACGGGGATGAAATAAACCCTTTTTCATCATCTGACAAGGTTACTGTGAATGTTGACAAAGACAAACTAACAGTACTCGACTTTATTTTCATTAAGTATGTTGATTTTATTGCGTTTTTACTCTGTTGGTGAAGTGCTACCAGAAGGATTAATAAGAACATTTCTACAAAATTAATTTGATTAAAATGGAGGTTCAACAGTTTAGGTTAAAGCAAATAACTGAACTTCAAAAGGAAATAGAAAGCGACTTAGATAAGTATAGGACTACTAGAAAGAAATATGCTAAAGCTTTAAATACTCTTTCTTATGTAATTACTGGTTTCATTGGCTGTAGCTAGCGTAAGTGCTGGGTCTAGTGTTGCTGTTTTAGCTACTGGGGTTGGAGCGCCAGCCTCTTTAGCATTTGGGAGTCTTGGGTTAGGTTTAGGTGCCATGTCTATGATTGTAAGTGCTGTTTTAAAAAAATTAACTCCTAAATTACAAAAGCACACTGCCATTGTTGCCCTAGCATCAGCAAAACTTTGTTCATTAAGATTAAGAATAAGCAAATCATTACAGGATGAAAACATTACGGACGAAGAATTTCAGAAGCTTATGGCTGACGGTGAGGATTATAGACGGCAAAAAATTGAACTTCAAAAAGAGTGGAGAAAGACTTTTACTTCACGACAGGTAGACACTGATGCAATTAAACAGAACATTGAAAAACAAACACACGATCAGTTAAACCCAAAATAGGCTAAGAAAAAAAGGAAAAAAAAATCGCCCTAACAAAATTAATACCCGCAACTGCCCGCGCTTCTCTCACTGGCTATTGATTTCAACCCCCACCGCCACTGGTTCACTTGCCACCAGCTCACAGGCTGCTGCTTAGCTGATATTGATCGCAGGCCCAGAGTTGTTGTCTGCTTCAGCCAGCCCCGAGACATGCGCAATGAAAAATTTTGTCACGCTTCTTCCTGTGAAAAACTTTTGTGGAAAGTAGTTAGCCGCAAGTAAATCTTTTTCTAAAATTTTGTTAGCTGGAAGAACCATGACAACTTTTTTCAGTGCGCATGTGCTAACCTTAGTGAATGCATTAACATGATGAAATCGAAACAACTTTTGTGAGTGCGCATGTGCTAACCTTAGTGAATGCATTAACATGATGAAATCGAAACAACATTTGTGAGTGCTCATGTGTAATATAAATTAGGATAATGAAATCGAGTTTGCTAGAATCGTAGAGATGGACGGACCTCCTCAAAGCCAACCATCAACAAGCCAACCATCAACAGGCCAGCCCTCAACGAACCAACCATCAACAAGCGGGACTCGCATGTTTCGTTTTTTAGAAAGCGTTGCTGCAGATTCGAGTATTTCAACTACTGCGCTAAAAGTTCGTATTTCCAGAAAGAAAAATGAACTCCGTAGATTAAAAGAAAAAAGTCGGAAGCAAAAACAGAAAATGCGCGACCTTACAAAAGAAGTAAGAGCAACAGAGGCTCAGATAGATCACGTTACTCAAGAAATATCTTGGGTTACAAAAAAATTTAACAAGGGGTTTCTGCTCTCAATCACAGTCCCAGTGAAGGCCTAGCCCAGGGGTTTAAAAAAATTAAAACCCCGGGCAGGTAAGTTTTAAATTTTTTACCCTTTTGGGGCTTTTTTTGGTTTGCTTTTGGGGGTTTTTTTTTTAATTCACTTTTTTTTTTTAAGTGTTGTTTTTTGATCGTTTTTTGGGGGGCGTTTTGAATTTTAACAAAAATAAAATTTTTTGCGACCCTTTTTATTTATTTAAATTTTTTTTTAAAAAAGGGCTGTCAAACTCGGTGTTTTGGTTTTAAAAAAATTGTAATAAACCAATTTGAGGGAACAATAAAACTTTTTTTAAAACTTTGTTTTTAGTAAATCGGGGTTTTTAAAAAAGGGAGTAAAAAATATAAAAAAAGTTTCCATAGTGAACTTTTAAAAAGCAATAAAAGTGTTTTAACATTGTTGTATGATTAGAAAAAGTTAAAATTTTGGGGGGGGTTATTGAAAGGGTTAAACGTGTCTTAAAGTTTTTCCCAAACGCTTGGGCAAGAAAAAAAGCGTTTTTACTTGGGTTTTTTTTAATTTACGTAAATTTTTGAGTTAAAAAATGACCCTCACAACCCGGGTTGTCCGTTTTGAAAAAACTGTCAACCAGCGCACGGGTAAAAAGGGTTTTTAAAAAAACAAAAAGCAATATTTTAGTGAAGTAGAAAAGGCATCATTAACCCTTCAAAAGGGTTCATAAAAAACGTAGCCCCTGCTATCCAAAAATCCCAGAGTCTCTTCTAAGGAGCCGCCAGTAAAAGCGTTTTTGTCGTTCGATTGATTATAAAATTTCCTGATGATGAGGGTTTTCAGGGGGTTGGGTTTCAATTTTAAAACAAAAGAAGTTATTACTATGGGCGACTTTAATTCGACGGGGCTGATTACAGGGCTTAACATTTAACCATGAAAGTGAAAAAGAAAAAATTAAACGGTTTTTGGGGGGCCCAAAAGGGAACGGCCCTTTTTCCAAAATTATATTGAAACAAAAAAATTTTCAAACCCTATGGGTTGGAAAATTTTACCTTCCTTTTCCCAAAAAATTTTAAATTTTTAAAAAACGAGCAGTTTTAAAACCCAAAAAAAATTCCTGAAAAACATGTGTTTTAGGGGTTGGGGGTTTTTTCTTTTTTTAAACCCTGTTATAAAAAACGCAAAAAGAGTATCAAAATTATAACAATATAAGAAAGGGCTGAATTTTTATAACAAAACCTTTCCAGAAATTTTTAAAGAAATTTAACCTCATTTTGAAGACAAAAAAAGCCAATCCCAAAAACGTAAAACATGGTCTGTAGAATCCGATCTAGGGGCCTCAAAAGGGTTTCCCCCAATGCTCCCACTTTAGGCAAACCCAAATTGCAAGCATTTTAGACTTGAAAAAGTTTAAAGATAGTAAAAAAGGTCTTTTAAATGTATTAATCAGAACAATAAGCAGCCTTAGGGGTTTTTTAAACAAAAGGGAAATCATGCAAGAAAGGGTTTTGGGTAGAAGGGGTCCTAAAAAACCCCCAAATTTAAAACAGTGCCAGTAAAAGGAAACATTTTTAAAAATTTTTTGTGGGAAGGTGAAACCGAACTCCACACACCTTTAAACCCAAAGGGTCAAAAGTTTATTTTAAAAAAAATTTTACACAAAAGGAAAACGGCCCTTTACGTGGTTTATGCTGATTTTGAATCGCTTTTACCGCATACTATGGTCCCCCAACACAAGAACAAAAAAAAACCTTTTTTAAACCTTTCCATCAGATCTGTTCTTATGGGGTTTATTGTTGTTAGGCCCAGACGGTAACACACAACCCCCGAGATTTACAGGGGCCCCCAAAATGCAGTTTGTAGATTTTTGAGCAAAATAAAAAAAAAACCCTTCGTAATTACTACTCCAACCAACTAAATCTTTCAGAAATTGTTATGACTCCTAAAGCCCCAAAAAACGTTAAAAACTCATCTACCCCCTGGGGGTTTTGGGGCTTAGACAAAACCCCCCCTAAAAAAAAAAGACGTGACCGAAAGAAAACCACGATCACATTACGGGCAAATTCAGGGGGAAAAACCGCGGCACAAAAAATTGTAATCTTCAAAAAAAGGTTGCCCCAAAAAAAAAGGAAAACCCGACTATCTTTTTCATTTTTTTTCGAGGCTACGATTTCTTTTTAAACATCAAGCAGTGGACTTCTGATATAAGGGGTTTACCTGCTTTTGCCCCAGTCTTCAAAAAAGTACTTGTTTTTTTACTTTTTAAATTGTTTATTTTTTTATGACTCCCCCCAACACTGATGGGGAGTTTTTTAAACTAGCAGGATCGCTAAAAGGTTTTTTTCCAAATTTCATAAACAATTTTTTGGACCAAACTTTGGTGCGTAAAGGCGTCTATCCTTATGAATACATAAACTTTTTGGGATAGGTTTCACAAAGACTCCCCTTCCCCCTAAAGGCGTTTTTCTTTCTAGTCTTTAAAAGGCAAAGACATAACTGATGCTGACTATGAATACGCCCCCAGAAAGCCTGGACAGAATTACAATCCCCAAACGAGGGGTAATTTTCATGTTCAATTTTTAAAGGGGCCTGACGTGTGTTTATTAGAAGCGTCTTTCAAATTACAGATTCCCTGCATAAAAACATTACGTTTTAACTCTTCAAAATTACACCCTCTCCCCCGGGCCCTTTTCCTTGGGATGCATTCTAAATTTCCTACAAACATTCAGATTGAATTAATATCGGGTTTTTCCCCACACTTCAGTTGATTAAAAGTTGGTTGAAGGGGAGGTTTTAACCCTGGGCCTCAAAATCCTTACTGAAAAACCCAAACAAAAAGTTTTAGACAAATATCCCCCCAAAAAACCCATCCAACTACCCAAAATTTTATTTAAACCGAAACCAATTTTTTTTGGAGGGGCCCAGAGTCAACCGCTTCCACTGGAAAATTTTAAAATGTTAAGGGGCCCTCATATTTAAAATTACGGGTGTTAGGTAGGGTTGTCAAAAGCTTCCGCCTGATAATCCAGCAAAAAATCTTGGAAGTAACTTTAGAAACCTAAAAAATTTAACACAAACCCCCAAAAAACGATTCCCCCCTAGCCGCAGAAAGATTAAAGATGACCCCATCGAACCTCCAAAACCTTGTCCCTAATCTTAGGCATAAAACTAAATAGGGTGGGGCCATTACCGACTTTTTACATTTTTTTTTTAAAGCGGGTTTTAAAAACGACAGTTTTTCACAAAATTTAAATTATCTGTGTTCAAGAGCCTTTTAGGGGGGCCATACATCAAGAAAAAATTACTGATTTTTAAACCCAAGCCATAAACCCCTCAAAAAAAGGACTTCTTTAAAACTGTTTGAACAACAGCTTTTTTGGGCAAAACTTTTAAAAAAATCCACAAAAAGAAAAAGATGTAAAATTTATTTTCAAAAAAACCAAAGCAATTAATTGGGCCAAAAAACCCTAATATAAAGGACTTTAAAAGATTTAACAAACAGTGGTTGGCATTTTGATGAAAAAAAAGGGAAATTTTAAAGGGGTTGGACAACCGGTTTTATGGGCTTTCCCCGTATTAGAGTTGTCAAAGTTATTGATGTTAGAATTTCTTACGACTATTTTAAAAACCATTTGTCCCAAAGAAGAAAGAGCCCTTTTAAACACGACACTGACTTTTTTATTTTTGACGTCCCCACAAAAGACTTCTAAAAGGGTTTTAGAACAAAAGGGAAAGCTAAAGGAATGGGGAAATGGTACGAAACATGGCGACCCAAATTTTTAAAGTTTCCCCTTTTAAAACTTTTAAAATGTAAACAAGAAAGGTTTGGGAAAAGATAAAGGATAAATTTTAATGGGACAGTTATCAAAGAATATTTTTGGGTTTTGGGGGCAAAGATGTATAGCGTTCCCAGCCAGACTTCTGTAAAAAAAAAAGGCTAAGGGCATAAGTAAAAAAGTTTTTCAAAAAAAATAAACCCCACGAAAAATACAAAAAAGCCCCTCTTTTAGAAAAAAAGTATTTTATTACAACAAAATGTTAAAACTGCGCTCTACTCTTTATCAAATAAACACAACTGCGTTAAAAAGAAAACACTTTCTCTAAAAATAACAAGGGGGAACTTTTCGCCCAAAAATGATTTTTATTTTTGCTGTAGGGAATTTGGGAAATTTAAAAGATTAAAATTGACTGGGTTGGGTTGTTCTTAACTTTTAAAACCCAACTAGTTCTTACTTAAGAAAACCCAAAAAGTACTTACTTAAAAACCTAACTAGTACTTAAAACTAGAACAAAATTTTTGCCCCTTAACTTTTAATTTTCTTGCACTTAACTTTTTAAAAAAAAATTTCTATAACCCAACTTAACTTTTACTTATCTAGTTCTTTAAATTGTACTTTATCTAGTTTTTTTAAAAAACCCATTCCTAGAAAATGGGGTCTTTTTTCACGGAGGGTTGAAATTTTTTTTTCAGAAACTGGTTTTTTTCTTTTACTGTTTTTGTGGGGGTTTTTGACTTTGTGCTAATATGGCGTTAAAAAAATTGTATGCTAAAAACTCCCCCCCCAACAACAACAGCAGCAAAAAACATAATAAACCCTCTTAAACGTTGTTTTCGTTTTTGTTGGTTTTTAATTTTGGGGGGGTTTTTGGTGTGGCGATGTTTTTTTCTATCTAACCAAATTTTTTTTTTGTTGATTTGGGTTTTTCCCTTTTTTCAGTTTGGGTTTCCCTTCAGCTAAATTTTTCGCCCAGCCTCAACCGCCCCGGATTTTTAGTCTTAGTAACATTACTCCCCTTGCGGCAAAACCCCACTTGTGGCGCATTCAATTGCTTTCCGGGGGACCGTCCCGCGGCGTCTTCTTCTCCCGACGTTCATTTTTTATTGCGATTAAAATTTTAAAAATAATCAAAAATTTAAAATGATTAAAAGTAATTTAATTTCCCCTTTATGAAGGGCATAAAATCGTTCCCCCCAAAACTGTTTTTTCATTTTCACTTTCGAGAGTTTTTTAAAAGGAAATTGTTTAAAACCGGGGCTTTTTGATAGGTCATATTTTAAATCTTCGGGAAACAATGGCGCCATCACCCTTTTTTAATTAGCATATTAAAATAACCCTTGTCTCCCCACTTATCTAAACCAAATTTTTTACCCTAAAACTTGGCCCTTTTACCTTTTCGTAGAAATTTTCAAAGTCTGATGTGGGGGCAATTGCTGAATTGTTCAATAAATTAGTTCCCGTTTCCTAAATACTGTTTAGTTTTTCCACACGCCCAGAGAGGGTTTAAACTTTTTTTTATGGCAGGGGGCGCGGAGGGTCGGGGTCTCCCACACTTTAATAGTTTTGTCACAACCTTTTAAAAAAAAAATAAAAAATAATTAATACTTTTAAAACCCTGATTTAAAAAGCTGGTTAAATTTTTGCAGTGCCTATTGGTTTGGGGTTTTTGTTTTATTCAACCCTTGCAAAATTGGGTTGTTAGGAATAAAACCGCCCAACATGGGGAAAAATAGAAGATTTGCCCCCAAAAATAGTTGCAACTTTTTTTTTTGTTTAACAACAAAAAAATTATCTGATTAAAAAGCACATAGGGCAGGCTTTTGTATTTTGATTTTTTTAATTTTTTTTTTTTTAATAAAAAGATGAAATGAAAAAAAAATTTCCCAAAAGTTTTCCATTCTGCCCGTGATTAGCGGTCCTTTGTATGGCAATAGTGTGTTTGCAAAAAACATGTTTAAAAATGAGCCGGCGGATCTAGGAAAAGGGTTTGACACTGAGGCATTGTTAAGGTTTTAGTTTTTTACTGGGAGGGATTTCGTCAAAAAAAATTTCTTGTTAAAACAGGGGGGTTACCCCGAAAATAATTAAAACATAGAAAAATTAATTCATAAGAAATTTTTGATTTAAAAAGAAAAGCGGGAGTTTTTTTTATGGGGTTGGGGAGCTATGTTAACGTTTAGCCCTCTGGGAAACAAAATTTTTTGTTTAGTAAATTGCGGGCCAAATTTAAGAGAGAGAAAAGTCAAAAACCAAAGGGAATAGAAAATTTAGCTTAAGGGAAAAAGAGTTTATTTAGAAAAGGGGAATTTGGGTTTAATTAACCTTTTTTAATAAAAAAATTTTAAAAGAAAAAGGGCATGCAGAGCACAACCCTTTTCAGATTGATGAAAGCATGAAGAGTTTTTACTTTTGTGACAGGGAAAAAAGTTTCCCAACATCCCTCACCGCCAGAAAAGGGCTGACTTTTTTGAACCCTTTGAGGAAAAAAAGCCCCCCAGAGATAGGGTTTATTATAAAGGGGCATGGGAGAAAACTTTCTTCTTTGCATATTTTTTAAAACTAAAAATTTTTAGTTTTAAAAAATAATTTTTAAAAAAAAAGTTTAAAAAGTAATAAGAAATTTGTTTAAAAAAATTTTAACAAAATATATTATTCTCCTAAGGGGGGAAAATTTGGGAAAAAAAAGATGCTATTGAAAAAATGATAAAGCGGGAAAGTGTCGAATCCCGTTTCAAAAACGGCTTTCAAAACAGGCAATTTGGCAAATTTTTCTTCCCGCCCCCCCAAAAAAATAATTTTGGCCTGATTTGTTCACTCGTTCCCAAATTTACCCCACCCGATGGACTTGTGTATTTTCCAATTTACAAAATTAGAAGAAAAAAGTTTAAGGATGCTCTACAGTTGTTTTAATGGCCCTTTAAGAAAACAAAAGACGCGAACCCTTTAACCGTTTAAAAACTCAAAATGCTGTGGCTGTGGCTTTAAAAAAAAAAATTCAGGGGGTCCATTAAAAAAATCCTAGGATGATTCAAGTTGATGATGGGGAAAAAAGTTTAAAAGGGCTGAAAACCAGCTTTTTTTTTAAAAAATCATGTTTTCAGTTAAGAGGGGACCCCGGCAAACCCTCGATCACAAGCCCTATTGAAAAAATTTAATTTGAATCTACTGAAAAGTCCCGGGTTTCCCCATCAATATCACAGAGAAATTTTGGGCCCAAAACGCGTAACAAAAAGAATGGGGTTGGAGATTGCCTGCAGTCTTACGCGCCATGAACAAGAAAAATTTAAAGCAAAAAGGGTTGAAACCCGTAAAAAGCAAACCCAAAATTTAAAAAAAAATTTCATTTTCTTGATATGCAGGGGGCTCAAAAAACTTTGCCGTTGGAAATAAAAAAAAATACTTTTATGCACCCGGAGAGGCAGAGGGGGAGGGTTTGAAAAATTAAACCACAGACCCAAGTGGAGGTAGTTTTATTTTGGGAAATTTAAAGAAAATTTTGAAAACAGACCCTCCCCCTTTTAATTTTTAAAAGAGTCTCTCTTCCCAAAAAGGCCCGCCCCTAAAAATCCTTTGTTCGTGAAGAGCTGCAATTGTCCCCACAAACACAGTGATGTTAGTTAAAAAAAAATATTTATTTTTTTTTAAACTTTGATTTTTTATAACCCGGAGGAAGTAAATAGTTTGTTCACGATCACCAAATCTTATTTTCACGTAAGCCCCATTTTAAAGAATTTAAACGTCAATTTTTGGGGTTTTGGGGCGTTTAAATGTTTTTGAAAAGGTGTTTATTTTTGCCAAAAATGAATGGATGGACGCTTGTATGTGAAAAGGGGGGGGGGGGGGTTCGGCAAAAAAAGTGGGGGAGCTTAACAAAAATATTTTCATTCCTTTAAAGGGGGCGCAAGGCAGGCCCGTAACCCCCGCGCTTGTTCCTTTCTCACCCCCTCTCTTCCCCCTCATTCCCCCCTATCACGCGTTCCTTTCTTTCCCCTCATTCCTCCCCCATGCATGTTCCTTTCTCTTCCCCCCTCTCTCCCTCCTTTCCTCCCTATGCACTCTTCCTTTCTCTTCCTCCTCTCTTTCCCTCCTCATTCCCCCTATCCTCGTTCCTTTCTCTTTCTCCTCATTTCCTTTTATGCCCCTTCCTTTTTTTTCCTCCCCTCTTTCCCCCCCCTCATCCCCCCCATGCACTCGTTCCTTTCTCTTCCTCCTCTCTTTCCCCCTCATTCCTTCCTTGCATTGTTCCTTTCCTTTTTCCCCCTTTTCTCCTCCCATTCCCTTTCCCATGCACTTTTTCCTTTCCTTCCCCCTCACTCTTCCCCCCCCATTCCTTCCTATGCACTTGTTTCCTTTTCTTTTCCCCCTTCTCTTCCCCCCTCATTCCTCCCTATGCACTCGTTCCTTTCTTCCCCCCTCTCTCTTCCCCCCTCATTCCTTCCCCATGCACTTTTTTCCTTTTTCTTCCCCTCTCTCTTCCCCCCTCATTCATCCCTAGCACTTTTTCTCTCTTTCCCTCCCCATTTATCCCCATGCACTTGTTCCTTTTTTCTTCCTCATCTCCTTTTCCCCCCTTTCCCCCTATTCACTCGTTCCTTTCTCTTCCCCTCTCTCTTCCCTCCCATTCCCCCTATCACTCGTTCCTTTTTCTTCCTTCCTCTCTTTTTCCTCCTATTCCTTCCCATCCCTCTTTTCCTTTTTTTTCCTCCCCTCAATTCCTCCCATTCCCCCCTATGCCTCGTTTCCTTTTTTTCCTCCCCCAATTCCCTCCTCATCCCTCCCCAGATCGTTCCTTTCTTCCTCCTCTCTCTTCCCCTTATTTTCCCCATGCACTGTTCCTTTTCTTTCCTCCTCTCTCTTCCCCCCTTATTCCTTCCTTGCACTTGTTTCCCTTTTTCTTCCTCTTCTCTTTTCCCCCCCTTCTCCCTATGCACCGTTCCTTTCTCTTCTCCTCTCTCTTCCCCCTCATTCTCCCTATGCGCGTTCCTTTTTCTTCCTCCTCATTCCTCCCTTGCACTCGTTCCCTTTCTCTTTCCCTCTCTTCCCCTTTTCCCCCCATTCCCCCCTATCACTTTTTGCTTTTTCTTCCTCCTTTTTCTTCCCCCCCTCATTCCTCCTTGCACTCGTTCCTTTCCTTCCCCCTTTCTCTTCCCCCTTATTCCTCCTATGCACTCGTTCCTTTCTCTTCCCCCTTTCTCTTCCCCCCTTTTCCCTTTCCCAGCACTTGTTCCTTTTTCTTCCCCCCTCATTTCCTCCCTAGCATCGTTCCTTTTCTTCCTCCTTTCTTTCCCCCCCTTATTCCTCCCCATGCACTCGTTCCTTTTTTCCCCCCTTTTCTTCCCCTTATTTCCCTTTTGCACTTGTTCCTTTCTCTTCCCCCCTTTTCCTTCCCTTTCACTTGTTTCCTTTTTCTTCCTCCTCTTTTTTTCCTTGCACTTGTTCCTTTCTCTTCCCCCTCATTCCCTTTCCCATCATTTCCTTTCTCTTCCTCCTCTTCCTTTCCCATGCACTGTTCCCTTTTTCTTCCCTCCTCTTTTCCCTTTCCCATGCACTCGTTCCTTTCTCTCCTCCTCATTCCCCCCCTATGCACTTGTTCCTTTCTCTTCCTCCTCTTTTTTCCTATGCATTGTTCCTTTCTCTTTCCCCCTCATTCCTCCCTATGCACTTGTTCCTTTTCTCTTCCTCCTCATTCCTTCCTATGACTCGTTCCTTTCCTTTTCCCCCCTCATTCCTTCCCATGCCTCTTCCTTTCTTTTCCTCCCATTCCTCCCTATACTTGTTCCTTTCTTTCCTCTCATTCCTTCCTATGCACTCGTTTTTTTCTTTCCCTCCTCATTTCCCTTTCCCATGACTTGTTTTTTTCTCTTCTCCCCTTTTTCCCCTTCTATGCCTTGTTCCCTTTTTCCTCCTCCCTCTTTCCTTCCTATGCACTTGTTTCCCCTCTTCCTCCTCTTTCCCTTTCCCTTTCCTTGTTCCTTTTTCTTCCTCCCATTCTTCCATGCACTCGTTCCTTTCTCTTCCCCTTTCTTCCCCCCTTATTCCTTCTATGCCTTGTTCCCTTTTTCTTCCCTCCTTATTCCTCCCTTTCCTCTTCCTTTCTCTTCCTCCTTTTTTCTTCCCCCCTTATTCCTCTATGCACTTGTTCCTTTCTCTTCCCCCTCTTTTCCTTCCCAGCACTTTTTCCTTTCTCTTTCCCCCTCTTTCCTTCCTATGCACTTGTTCCTTTCTCTTTTCCCTCTCTCTTCCCTCCTCATTCATCCCCAGCACTCTTCCTTTCTCTTCTCCTCTCTCTTCCCCCCTCTTTTTTCCTATGCCTCGTTCCTTTCTCTTCCTCCTCTCTTTCCCTCCTCATTCCTCCCATGCACTTTTTCCTTTTTCTTTCCCCCTATTCCCCTATGCACTCGTTCCTTTTCTTTCCTCCTTTTCTTTTCCCCCCCATTCCTTCCTATGCACTTTTCCTTTCTCTTCCCCCCCTCTCCTTCCCCCCCTCATTCATCCCCATGCATTTTTTTCTCTCTCTTCCCTCCTCTTTCCTTGCATTTTTCCTTTTTCTTTCTCTCTCTTCCCCCCCTCATTCCCCCCCCTTGCACTCGTTCCTTTCTCTTTTCCCCCTCTCTCTTCCTCCCCATTCCTTCCTATGCCTCGTTCCCTTTTTTCCTCCCTCTCTTCCTCCTCTTCCCCCCTATCACTCGTCCTTTCTCTTTTCCCCTTTAATTTTCCCCCCTCATTCCTTCCTTGCACTTTTTCCTTTTTTTTTCCCCCCCCTTTCCTCCCTAGCACTGTTCCTTCCTTCCCTTCTCTTCCTCCCCTTTCACTTTTCCTTTTTCTTCCCTCATTCCTCCCATGCACTCGTTCCTTTTTCTTCCTTCTCATTTCCTTGCCCCTCGTTCCTTTTTCTTCCTTTTCTTTCCCCCTTGATCGTTCCTTTTCTTCCTCCTCATTCCCCCCTTGCACTCGTTTCCTTTTCTCTTTCCTCTCTCTTCCCCCCTCATTCCTCCTATGCCTTGTGCTTTCCTTCCTCCTTTCTTTCCCTCCTCATTCCCCCCTAGACTCGTTCCTTTCCTCCCCCTTCTCTTCCCCCCTTATTTCCTTCCCTTTCACTCGTTCCTTTTTTTTTCCCCTCTTCTTCCCTCCTCATTCCCCCAAACACTTTTTTCCTTTTTCTTCTCCCCTCTTTCCCTACTCTTCCCTCCTTGCATCTTTTCCCTTTCCTTCCTCCCCTCAATTCCTCCCTTCCTCCCTAGCACTCGTTCCTTTCTCTTTCCTCCTCTCATTCCCTCCTCATTTCCCCCCTAGACTCGTTTCCCTTTTTCTTCCCCCTTTTTCCCCCTCTTCTCCCTTGCACTCGTTCCTTTTTCTTCCTCCTCTCTTTCCCTTTCTTTCTTTATTAATTTTTCCTTTTCTTCCTCCCCTTTTCCCTCCCTTCCTTCCTAGCACTTGTTCCTTTCCTTCCCCTATTCTCCCCCTTGCACTCGTTCCTTTTCTTTCCCCCTCTCTCTTCCCTCCTTATTCTTTTCCATGTACTTGTTTTTCTCTTCCCCCCTCTCTCTTCCCTCCCCATTCCTTCCCAGCATTGTTCCTTTTCTTCCCTTTCCCTTTTCCCCCTATGCACTCGTTCCTCCCCCTTCCCTCCTATTCTCCCCAGCACTCGTTCCTTTTCTTTCCCCCTCTCTCTTTCCCCCCATTTCCCCCTTGCCTTGGCTTTTTTCCCCCCTTTTCTTCCCCCCTTCCTTCCTAGCACTCGTTTTCCCTTTTTTTCCCCCTTTTTCTTCCCTCCTTATCCTTCCCATGCACCGTTCCTTTTTCTTCCTCCTTTCTCTTCCCTCCTCATTCCTCCCAATGCCCGTTCCCTTTCCCCCCTCCTCTTTCCTTCCTATGCCTTTTTTCCCTTTTTCTTCCTCCCTCTCTCTTCCCCCCCCCATTCCTACCTTGCACTTCTTCCCTTTTCCCCTCCTCTCTCTTCCCTCCTCATTCCTCCCTATGCATTTTCCTTTCCCCTTTTCCCCCTCTCTCTTCCCTCCCATTCCTCCCCATGCCTCGTCCCTTTTTCCTTTCCCCCCTCATTTCTCCCCAGCGTCGTTCCCTTTTCTTCCCCCCTCTCTTCCCCCTCATTCCTCCCTATGCACCGTTTCCTTTCTCTTCCCCCTCCTCTTCCCTCCTATTCCCCCCTATGCATTGTTCCTTTTTCTTCCCCCTATTCCCCCTATGCACTTTTTCCTTTCTCTTCCCCCCTCTTCCCCTTGCAGTCGTTCCTTTTTTTTCCCCCTCTCTTCCCCCCTCATTCCTCCCTAGCCTTTTTCCTTTCTCTTCCCCCATCCCCCTTGCAGTGTTCCTTTCTCTTCCTCCTCTCTTTCCCTCCTCATTCCCCCTATGCAGTCGTTCCTTTCTTTCCTCCTCTCTCTTCCCCCCTCATTCCCCCCTATGCCTTTCCTTTTTTCCTCCCCTTCCCCCCATGCATTTTCCTTTTTCTTCCTCCCTTCCTCCCCAGCACTTGTTCCTTTCTCTACCCCCCCTCTCTTCCCTCCTCATTTCCCCTTTTGCATTTTTTCCCTTTCCTTCCCCTCTCTCTTCCCCCCCATTCCTCCCTAGCACTTGTTCCTTTCTTTCCCCCTCTTTCCCTCCCCTCCCCCCTATGCACTTGTTCCCTTTTCTTCCTCCCATTCCCCCATGCACTCGTTCCTTTCTCTTCCCCCTCTCTTCCCCTTTTTCTCCCATGCATTGTTCCTTCTTTCCCCCTCCTTTCCCTCCTTTTTCCCCCTATGCACTCGTTGCTTTCTCTTCCCATCTCTCTTCTATCCTCATTCCCCCAAAGCACCGTTCTTTTCTTCCCCCTCATTCTCCCTATGCACCGTTCCCTTTTTCTTCCTCCTCTCTCTTTTCCTTCATTCCTCCCATGCATTTTTCCTTTTTCCCTTCCCCTCTCTCTTCCCCTATTCCTCCATGCACTCGTTTCCCTTTTTCTTTCCCCCTCTTCCCTTCCCCCCTATTCCCTTTCCCATGCACTCGCCTTTCTCTCCCCCCCCTCCCCCTTTCCCCCCCCATTTCCTCCATGCACTTTTTCCTTTCCCTTTCTCTTCTCTTCCCCCCTCATTCCCTTCATGCATTTTCTTTCCTTCCCCTCTCTCTTCCCCTCCTTCCCTTTTATGCACTCGTTCCTTTTCTTCCTCCTCTTCTTCCCTCTCATTCCTTCCTAGACTCTCCTTTTCCTTCCTTCTCCCCTTTTTTCCCTCTCATTCCCTTTCCCATGCACTTTTTCCTTTCTCTTTTTTTCCTCTCCTTCCCTCCTTTTTCCCCCCTTGCACTTGTTCCTTTTTCCCCTCTCTCTCTTCCCCTTTTATTTTTCCTTGCATCGTTCTTTTCCTTCCCCCTCTCCTTCCCCCCATTCCTTCCCATGCACTTGTTCCTTTCTCTTCTCCCCTTCTTCCCCCTCATTTCCTCCCCATGCCTCGTCCTTTTTTCTTCCTCCCCTCTCTTCCCCTTCATTCCTCCCCAGCAGCTTCCTTTCCTTCCCCTCTCTCTTCCCCCCCTTCCTCCCATGCCCTCGTTCCCTTTTTCTTCCCCCCTTTTCTTCCCCCCCATTCCTCCCCAAAGCGGGCCTTCCCGATCACTTCCCCACCTTGTTGCCAATATGAGACAAAATTAACAGGTAAAAGGGGATGGCTCAGTTCCGACCAATCACAATGATGTTTCAGACGTCGATGAATCATGAAGCCCGACTGACAGTTTCATATTTATAAACAAAAGGTGACAAACGGCATTCAAGATCAATGAAAACGAAGGACGAGTTATTACTTACCTCCTCAAATTGGGCGCAAAGTGGATGTTGAATGATTTCATCGTCAGTTTTCAACGTCCATTTTGCGCCCAGTTTTAAGAGGTAAGTGGACTGCTCGTTCTTTGTTTTCATCGTCCTGAATTTTATTGTTTATCTTGCCTGAAGGAGACCAAAAGAGGCCGAAACGCGTCGTGTTTTGTCTTGTAATTTGTTTGTCCCTTTCGTCCGGCGAATTGTTGTGTTATTTTTCTCTGAAGTTTGTGTCAATTGCCCCCTGCAGTCAACTTTGAAACTAACGAGAGTAAACAGTTCAGTTCTTATTTAATCTCTTTTCATTTAAAATCCACCCACCTTCAGTATGTTCCAGATAAACGTTATCTTAATCTAGAGATCACAAAAGAAAGCAGCTAGTTTTCAGCCATTGGGTGCCCCCCCCCCCCCTCCCCCATGCACTTAAAACAGTAACTTTCTGTGACTGTTATGCTGTCAGCTTTTTGTTTGTTTTGTTTTGTTTTGTTTTTTGTTCATGTTTTTTGTTTTTGCCTCAAGCATTGTAGCATGTACACTTGCCGGTGTGGCAACAATCAAGACGCTCGGTGTCGATCCTACAAACCACCGCCCACCCCCATCCCCACCCCCCACCCTGCAACTGCTTCTAAACAGTCCATTCACGTTTTCAAGCCTTCAACACAGAGCTGCTGTGGATCCAGCGAGTCTCCATCGTCCTCATCGGAGGCGGAGCCATGGCTTTAGCCATCTTCGTCAGGACCGTCTGGGGGCTCTTCGTCCTCGCTGCCGACATCGTCTACGTCATCGTCCTCCCCCAGCTGACGTCAGCCCTCTTCCTACGTCACGCCAACGCGTACGGCGCCCTGACGGCCTTCCTGGTCAGCGCGATGCTGCGGGTCGGGGCCGGGGAGCCGACGTGGGTCTGTCGGCGGTGATCCGCTACCCGTACTACGACGAGGAGGACGGAACTCAGGTGTTTTCCGATCCGGGGGATCACCTTCCTGGCCTCCATGCTCTGCCTGGCCGGCGTGTCGTGGCTGGTGGACCTTTGCTTCAGGAAGGGTGTGCTGGCCACGTGATTGACGTGCTGGTGCCAGGGTGGGGGGAGGGGGGCCGCTCGGAGGTGTACGTCGTCAACCAGTGAGGAACCTCGGGGTCGGGGGCTCGGGGATGCTCCTCCACCGCTGCTCGGCAGGAAACTGATGTCAAAGACAGATTACGTTAGGGAGTCGTATCTTCTTCACAATCCCGCCTTTGTGGAGAAACATTGAGGACGCTGCCCTCGGTGAAACGTTGGTGTGGTTGACTGGAGCCGTGACATTGTTCACAGGTGGATTGTTTATCAAAAAGCACCGACACTCACCACCTCACCCTTTGCCACACAGACTCCAAACCCCCACATCTGTCCCTCCATTCCCACCCTTATCACACGCGCGCGGACACACGCACGCACGCACGCATGCGCGCACGCATGCAACACATGTTTTTTTTTCCCATTATCTCGAGTCGTGCCAAATCTTCGTGGATAAAAGTTGAATAATCGTATTCCTGAACATCATTGAAAACATATCAAGACTCTTGTCTCGCCTTTCTTTTCTTTCTTTCCTTTTTTCCCTTGTTCTTTTTTCTTCTTTTTTCGGTTTACTTTTCTTTCTTTCTTTTTGAAAGGGGGGGGGGTTGGGGTTGGGGGTGGTGATGGTTTGAGGGATGTTTGTCTCAGCATCTTCAAACTCTTGAGGTCATTTAGTAACCTCAAGGACAATTGGCAACCTTGAGAACGCATCACATTGAGAACTATTAGTGACTTTTGGGACACACGATTACTAGGAAACTTGGTGACTTTTAGGACACATAGACTTGTGGAAATACGGTAGCCTTGAGGACATTTGGTGACCTAGAGAACGTTTGGTAACCCTTAGGACATTTGGTAAACTTGAAGAGATTAGGTAACTTCGAGGACATATGGTAACCCTGTAGACATTTGGTAATCTTGATGACAGTTGGTGACCTTGACGACATCTAGTAACCTTGAGGACAATTGGTGACCCTGGGAACATTTGGTAACTTTGAGGACGTTTGATAACCTTGATGACATCTGGTAACTGTGAGGATATTTGGTAATGTCAGGAACATCTGGTAACATTGAGAACATTTGATGATCTTAAGGTCATCATTCAAACTTGAGGACACTTGGTGACCACAAGGTCATCACTGAAGGGTGGACATTTGATGACCTCTGGGACACCAGGAGCCTTAAAATCAGTTGGTATATTTGAAGAGGCTTGGTAACCTTGCAGACACTTGATAACTTTTCAGTCACTGCAGAACACTTGGTAAATTTGCAGTCATTGTGGAACGTTTAATAACTTTGCAGTCATTGGACAACACTTGATAACCTTGCAGTCATTGCACGACACTAGGCAAATTTGCAGTCATTGCAGAACACTTGCTAACCGTGCAGTCATTGCAGACACTAGGCAAATTTGCAGTCATTAGAGAACACTGGTAACTTTGCTGTCATTTGGGAGCACCTGGTGACTTTGCAGTCATTGCAGAACACTTGGTAACCTTGCAGTCATTGCAGGACACTAGGCAAATTTGCAGTCATTAGAGAACACCTGGTAACTTTGCTGTCATTTGGGAACATCTGGTGACTTTGCAGTCATTGCAGAACACTTGGTAACCTTGCAGTCATTGCAGGACACTAGGCAAATTTGCAGTCATTAGAGAACACCTGGTAACTTTGCTGTCATTTGGGAACACCTGGTGACTTTGCAGTCATTGTAGAACACTTGGTAACCGTGCTGTCATTGCAGGACACTAGGCAAATTTGCAGTCATTAGAGAACACCTGGTAACTTTGCTGTCATTTGGGAACATCTGGTGACTTTACAGTCATTGCAGAACACTTGGTAACCTTGCAGTCATTGCAGGACACTAGGTACATTTGCAAACCATTGCAGAACACTAGGAAACTTTGCAGTCATTACAGAAAACTTGTTCACATCGAAGACATTTAGCTACCTTGCTGTCATTGCGAAACACTTTGTAATCTTAAAGGCACTTGGTAACCTTGCAGTCATTGCAGAATAGTTGGTGACCTTGAAAACTCTTGGTGAACTCGCAGTGATTGCAGAACACTTGGTGACCTTGAAAACTCTGGTGACCTTGCAGTTATTGCAGAACACTCGGTAACTTTGCAGTCATTGCAGATCACTTGGAACCTTGCAGTCATTGCAGTAAATTAGGTAACCACGAAGACAGTTCGTAGTTTGATGTTACGTAAGAACGCTTGGTGACCTTGAAGTCACTTGATGTTCCTGAGGACCCCGATCACGGTGAATTGAGCGTTTGGTAACCGTGAAGACGCTAGGTAATCGTGGAGACACTTTTGATGACTTGAGGCGTTTGTAACCTTGTGGTCTCTAAAAGACACTTGGTAATCTTGAGGTCACTTGGTAGCTTTGCGGTCACGTGAGGACACTTGGTCATCTGGAGGTCACATCATAACCTTCAGGTCACTTACAGACATTGAAGACTCTTGGTAAAACCTTAAATTTAGGTGGTACAGATGGGGTCATTGGAGGACACAGGATAAACTCAAGAACACTGGGTTGGCTTGAGGTCACAACATTCTCGGACGAATGACGTTGGACCCCCTTTACCCAAGTTTATGAATCGTCGTCTAAAGACCTCCGTTATGAACGTCGTTTAAAAATGATGCTGATTGTCATTTCTGATTTTCGTTTTCGCTGCCAAAATTGTGTGGTCTAAAAAAGCAAAATGTGGACTGTGCCTGCTGTAATCCCCCGTAAGGCAATAAGCATTGAATTTTCTTTGTTTTTCGTTTGAGGTTTTTTTTGTATGTCCCTGTTGCTGTTGTTTCGTTAGTTTATTTGTCGTTGCAATTGTTTCGTGTTTTCAGAGGAGAGAGTCCTTGCATGAATACCAGAAGTGCTTCGTTTCTCTGACCCTGTCACAGATGTCACTTTTTGGAGAAATCTTGATAGGTTTGGAAGAAGTGTACATCTGGTTTGTCGTGTGTGTTTTTACTGCCAAAAGTGCCTCCAGCGTATCATGATCATGTGGAGAACTGCATCATTCAAAATAGCGACAATGCGCTTTGTATTCATCAGTTAAGCAAGAATTTGAATAACCTCGTCAAGAAAAACCGTAAGAGAGCAAAAAAAAAAAGAAAGATTTTATGGTAAAATAGAAGAGCAAGAGCAAGAGTCTTCAGTGAATCATGAAAAGTGTCAGCCATTTTTACCTTCTCAACCCAGCTGTTTTCTAAAGCTAAAACACACTAGGAAGTTGTCACTTGAACAAATAATTTTATAATGACTTTGAGAATGATATAAGATGAATGGTGAGGGGAAGGAAAAGGAAGGTGGGGGAGGGAGGTAGTACAGTGGTTGGATCACTCGTTCCAGATTAAAACCAAGGTTAAGCAGGATCGGGCGTATGATGAGCAGGTTGTGCCCTCTCTTGATCACATCCTCCCAAGTCCACCCAGCTGTCAAAGGGCACCTGGCTCCCCTTCAGAGACCTGACAGGTATGCAACGACAGTGAGGAAGTAGACAGCACTGTCATCAGGCTGGACTCCAGAGATGTTAAGGTCTGTAACTCCTCGTTCCCTAACGGGTCACCTGTACCTTTTGAACCCATTTTATGACCCGTATCCACGGGAATGGAAATCGCTGGGAGTTGTCAGACCCTGTTTGAGTTGGCGTAACAGTTATCACCCTTGTCTGTGGTTTCTTCGTCTGGTTAGGGAGAGTATACATTCCGACTGCTCTCTGATCTTTCAGATATGACAGCCCAATTTCCGTTGGTTCTTTTTCATCTTCTTTTTAAAACCTTTAGTCATCAAAGATAATATAACGTGAATGTTAGATGAAAAGAAGCTGATGTAGACAGCAGATTGTTTGAGCGTCATCTCTGTTTTAGAAGAAAAGCTACTATGCCACCAAACGAAAGACACAAACAAACTACTTGAAAAACATGACACGTTTCAACCACTTTGGTCTTCTTCAGACAAGTCTAACAATATTCAAGACAATGAAAAGCAAGAACGACAATCACTTATCTCCTCAAATTGGGCGCAAAATGGCGAAATGTGTTTGTCTTGCAATTTGTTTCTTTCGTTCAGTGGCATAGTAATTTTTCTGTTCAGTTTCTTTGAATTTCTGCAAGCAGTAATCTGACTTTGAAACTGTCATTTCTGTTTATTTATTCTCGCCTATCTTATGTTTTTTAAGAATATAATATTGGTATACGTTTTGATTACATGACTCGCCGAATTCTGTCAACTACTTTGTGAATTGGTGGGAAGATCCATCTGAATTCCTCTGTTGTCTTTGTCAAACAATATGGTTTGCTGTCTTTTATTCAACATACATCAATAGACATGTATGGTCTCAATGGACAGACTTATCTCAGAATTCTCCCTTTGTAGTCGGCGGAGGCTGTGTCTCAAAGGTATAAGAATATATAACCATTCATTACTAATAAGGACCAAAAGAAGAGCTCCACTGAAGACAGAACTAAAAGGCGACGGAGTTCACGTGCACAAGGGTAACCAGCTGTGTGAGAAGATGGGTTTGAGGCCATACTGGTTCTGTCTCCTGTACTCCATTAGTGAGTGGAGCTGTGACCTTCCTGACTGTCCGAGCCTCTCCACACCCTGACGTAACACAGAATCATCAGTGAATTATTCCGTTACACCCATGGCCTTTGAAACAAATGGACCATTCTGACGTAACACAGAATCATCAGTGAATTATTCCGTTTACACCCATGGCCTTTGATGAAACTAATGGACCATCTGACGTGACACAGAATCATCAGTTAATTATTCCGTTACACCCATGGCCTTTGATGAAACTAATGGACCATCTGACGTGACACAGAATCATCAGTGAATTATTCCGTTACACCCATGGCCTTTGATGAAACTAATGGACCATCTGACGTAACACAGAATCATCAGTGAATCATTCCGTTTACACCCATGGCCTTTGAAACAAATGGACCACCTTATGTAACCCGGAATCATCCGTTAATCAATTCGTATACAATCATAGCCTTTGAAGCAAATGGACCATCTGTCGTAACCCGGAATCATCCGTAATCAATTCGTATACAATCATGGCCTTTGAAACAAATGGACTATCTGACGTAACACAGAATCATCAGTGAATTATTCCGTTTACACCCATGGCCTTTGAAACAAATGGACCATCTGACGTAACACAGAATCATCAGTGAATTATTCCGTTTACACCCATGGCCTTCGAAACAAATGCACCATCTGTCATAGCCCTGAATCATCCGTTAATCAATTCGTTTACGATCATAGCCTTTGGCAAGTGGACCATTTTTTGTTCTTTGCAGATCTGTTCAGTAATTTGTCTTCATGTACTTTGTCAGGGTTTTTTCTTTTAAGATATATTTGTAAAAGTTGCAAAGTTTCTCTCTAATATAGTGGATAAATGCGTTCAAAGACTCTTTCGAAATGCAGGAGACAAACCGTATAAGCTTAATTATGTTTCTTTCTAATGATAGATTCATCAACCAGGTACATTGTCCCACGGACTATTGTTCTAAAGATGTATTTCATATATCTTATCATTTTCTTCAGATGCAAGCGAATTTCTTTTTAATTAGGATCAATTCATTCATTGCAGTTTCTTTAAATCTTGCAGTTGATTACTTTCACAGATCTATTTACTTATGTGTTTCTTCATACGCTTGGCAGTGATCATGTCTTTAGTCCATTAATGTGTAGGCATGATTCGAGATAGGTTTGAACAATGTACTTCTGATCATATAATTTATACATCAGACCATCTTTTAAGTGAGATGAAATGTATGTGTGTGGTGTGTGTGTGTGTGTGTGTGTGTGTGGTGTGTGTGTGTGTTGTGTGGTGTGGGGTGTGTGTTGTGTGTGTGTGTGTGTGTGTGTGGTGTGTGTGTGTTGAGTGGGAAGAAGACTGGGACAGGAGAACTACGATAAGCGTTATATCAATGCCAGTTAGCGGTTCGGAAGATAAGGTAGCTGCATGCACGTGAGCGCGCACGCACACACACACACACACACACACTCACACATACACACATACCACACACACACACACACACACACACACACACATACACACACGCACACACACTTACATACACACACAAATACAGACACACACACACACACACACACACACACACACACACACATACATGCACGCATGCAGTGCACACATATACATACACACTCTCTCTCACTCTTACACCCCCCTTAAACATACATACAGAAATGCACACAATTGTGCTTGCATATGCATGAACACACACACACACACACACACACACACACACACACACACACACACACACACACACACACACACACACACACACACGCACACGCACACACACTTACACACACACTTACACACACATGCACACACGCATGCACTCATGCATGCGCGCGCGCACACACACACACACACACACACACACACACACACACACCACACACACAGAGACTCCCAGAGAGAGAGAGATAGAGAGAGAGAGAGAGAGAGAGAGAGGGAGAGAGAGAGAGAGAGAGAGAGTTTTCACCAAGTCCTGATACGCAGTGCAAGATTCTTGTTCCCAGCCCTGTGCAAAACTGTCAGTTGTGAAGAGGAACATATCACGTAGGCCTCTTTGTTGGCCACTGACAGTGCCTGGTCATGGCCTGTGCTCCACTCATCCCTTTGTGCCTTTCTTGCCTCTGTGTGAATCATCTGTACAACAGAGGTAGGGGGAGGGGGGAGGCGAGTGCGAGTTGCATTTGTTATTTGTGTTTGTAGAAATAGAAGGTTGTGAAGCCGAAGCGTACATCTGGAGGTTTGTATATGTGTGTCTGTCTGTCTCTCTCTCTCTCTCTCTCTCTCTCTCTCTCTCTCTCTCTCTCTCTCTCTCTCTCTCTCTCTCTCACTCCACACACACACACACACACACACACACACACACACACACACACACACACACTCACACACACACACACACACACACACACACACACTACACACACACACACACACACACACACACACACACACACACACACACACACACACACACACACACACACACACACAACACACCCCACACCCATCCTCTCTCCAATGCGTTGTCGTGGGATCAGTGGCAACAGGTGTGTGCATTTTGCACTCATCACCCCAGCTCATCAGGTCATGGAAGAGGCTGTTACTTCTACCATCACTTGGGAACTGGTGGAGGGGGGGGGAGGGAGACAATAAGCCGCTCCATAGGGCCTCCAATCACGGACCTCCTGTCGCGTTTAAACCCGAGTACAATATCCAGCGGGGCCACCCGTTCATATGAAAAGTGGGTTGGTCAGACCAGCTGGCTGGCAGACTGTAAGTCACAGTCTTGTCTTGTTGTAGACATCGAAGGAGCTTACATAGGCTGCACCATGACAGGAGGAGAGGGTGGAGGGGGGAGACTGACTACAGTCAATTTTCTGTGCAGCAGGCTGGCTCTTAAGTTCCCTGGGAACTTTACTTGAACTTGCTGCTCTGTCTTGGCATTCCATTCGGCGGCAGACCTCACAAAAAGATCTACTTGCAAAGTGAGGCGACTGCAAGCAGAAATCAAATCAAATTTGAAAAATTATTGCTAAAATTCCGCCTCGAAAAATGTTGACAAACAATTACAAGACAAAACACGACGCGTTTTCGACCTCTTAGGTGTTCTTCAGGCAACATACACAACACTCAGGACAACGAAAATGAACGAGCAATCATTTATGTTCATCCGATTTGGCGCGACATGGACGTTGATGAAGATTATTCTGGCACTAATTGTGTTGTCCCACATTGTCTTGTTTTCTTCTGTAGTTGTTTTGCTTTGTGATTGTGCTGTCCCTGCTTTTTGTTTATGATTTTTTTGTCAAAGGAATTAATTTTGATGAAATGACAGTTTTCATATGGTCTTCACGGTTGGCTGAGCTGAAAGCAACATGATAGATTTGAAAGCGTACTTGTTTTGCTTTGTTATTATGTTGTCCCGTGGATTCTTTCGTTGTGTGCTTCTTTTGCTTCAATACTATAACGTTCTTGTGCAGTCTTTTTGTTGTATACTTGTTCTTCTCTGTGATTGTGCTTTCCTGTATTTTGTTTCCTTGTGTATTTGCTTTCCTTTGTGTTTTGGTGCCCTGTGTTTTGTTTTGTTGTGTGCTTGTTTTGCTTCATGTTTTACTCAGTCCCATGTTTTGTTCCATAGCATCCTCATTGTGTAACAAGGCTGTCCCACCTTGTCTTGTTTTGTTGGGTACTTGGTTTGTTTGTGGTTATGATGTCTTGCTTTTTTGTATCCTTGTTCTACTCGTGATTATGTCGTCCCATGTTTTGTTTTTTTGTGTACTTGCTTTTCTTTGTGGAACTGTGGTTTGCTGTGTAGTGCTGTGCTGTGTATCTTTGACCCACAGCAACATACTCAGTCAGGGACAACGACAACAGCCAAACGTTGATCATGTGTACCAAATACGTGTGGTAGCATTTATATGTTTTATACGACAACTGCATCGATCACTCAATGGCAACAATGACAGCCAGACGTTGATCACGTGCACACAAGCCTTGTGCCTCCCACATGACTGGGGAAAGGTAGTCCACTGGATCAAGCACCCAGCTGGAAGTCCAGAGAACCGTGGGTCTGTCTCGTGTGTCGTGGGTGTTTTTCTTTTTTCTTTCACTGAAATGTTGCTCAGTCATTCATGTCGCTTTAGTGAAGCGGTGCACGTTTTCACCTATAAAGCGAACACATCTGACGTGGTGAAAATTTAAGACTTAGAATCTAAAACTGACAGTGAATCTTAGTTAAGTCCCTCATTCAGTCACATTTATCAGGTCTACTTTTTGAATACTTTCAAGCAAACTGAAGATAATGATGGAGGAACTTCTACATTTCTTGTCGTAACAGTTTTTCTCTCTTTTTTTCTACTGAAATGTTGATCAGTCATTCGTGTAGCTTAAGTGAAGCGGTGCACTTTTTACCCTATAAAGCAAACATATCTGACATGGTGAAAATTTAAAAGTTAGAATCTAAACCTGACAGTGAATTTTAGTTTGGTCCCTCATTCGGTCACGTTAATTGTGTGCACTTAGTGGATACTTTCAAGCTAACTGAAGATAACGATGGAGGGAAATTCTACACTTCTCGTCTAACAACTATGGGACAGTAAGGTTTCAAACTTATCCATGTTCAACTTATGCAATGTCATCATCATTCTCAAGTAGATGGCCTTCATCAGGACAACTCTTACCGCATCTTTTACATGATAACGTCTACAGTAAATCCAGCAATAGATGACGTCGTTGTCATCGATGGTAACTGTGCCCTAAACGACCTTTTTTGTTTTTCAGGAAAAGGCAAAAAAACCCAAATATTAAGTTTCGAAATTCTGCTCTGAACTTGCTGCCAGTCAAACAATACAGGTAGAAATTGACGGCACTGTTGGAGTAGGCCAGGACATTGTTGATTGCATGGAAAACTGCATCGTGTCCATAGATAATCGGGTCATCGGGATCAACATATAGAAGCAGGCTGTGTACTTGGAGGGGTGCAGTTAGGACAAAAAAAGCAGTGCATGTAGCAATCAAGGTGACAGTCAGTGAAGATACTTTCCGTTGCCCGGATTCCTGGCTGGTTTGTTGCATAGAAAGCTGTTTGCTCGTTCTGACCGATCTGACCAGTGACCAGAGAAGAGCGCTGTTGCTGACCACCAACACCGTGAAAGGTACAAAACAATGTTCAATTATGACTATCCAGTTCCAAAACGTGACAATAAACCATTGGTACATTTTGGATGCAGCATGAACCCAGCATCTGTTAAAAGAAAGGCTAGCATTAATATCAAACCCGTAGAGACAGTGGCAGTTGATCAGAGTGATGGCGACTACCGTTATACCAGCAGTAGCTCGCGACATTCCCTTCGTCCACACAGCATTGACACGATGTGGCCACAGCACAGAAGCTGCCCTGAGCATGGTGAGTGCCACAAGCATCCACGCGGATAAAGGTTTCGTCGTGTACGACATCATCGTAGTCAACTTACACACCCAGGAATTCAGCTCATGAAAGTAGGGCACACCCAATTCTCTGTGGAGCAAGACATTTAAAGGCCAACAATCAACAGCACCTGGTCACACCAGGCCAGACCTTGGAAGAAAACACCAGACGTGGACGCAGGAAGACGAAGCATGATCAGAATGATCACGAAATTTCCGAAAATGCCAAACAGAAGCACGGTAGGATTCCCAATTGTCCAGATCATGTCGACTGCTTTGGCATATGGTTTGTAATGCTCATGCCAAACATCCCAGTCTGAAGGGCCAGAAGTTATCATCGTACTGTTCACTTTGAAGTTCATAGCAGTGTTTAGTTGGGTTCAGGTGTGTTATTGTGTTTGAGTTTGTTCGTTATCATTCTTCGTGATTCAGCAATATTGTATTCTTCCAATGTGAAAAATTGAATATCTTTCTAAACACACGCACCTCCCTCCCCCCCCCCCCCCCCCCCCCCAGAGAGAGAGAGAGAGAGAGAGAGAGAGAGAGAGAGAGAGAGAGAGAGAGAGAGGAGAGAGAGAGAGAGAGAAAACGCCATACGCACACATACTCACGCACGTGCGCATACACACAAGCCATCGAAATTAAAATGTAAAACCGTGTGTTGGTGTCTTTGCTAATATAGGAGGTTGCCTTTATATTGTCACATTGTTTGGTGATAAAAGTTATAATGTATATGGACCTACGCATTCATAGTAACACTATCATAATGAACGTCAATACGAAACGGCAGCGAAAGATTCCATCTACCTACCATTAGAAA
>CM031618.1:5106322-5112367 GCA_018398815.1 Conus ventricosus | reverse complement strand
TTTTTCGTTGTAGGGAGATATACATTCCGACGCCTTCATTAGAGAGATTGCTGCTTGGTAGAAGGGAAATAACATGCTGAGCCTGATTTCCCTTTTGTTTTATCTTCTTGTTAACCTTTAGTCCTCAAAGATAAATGACGTGAATGTAATAAAAAGAAGCTGATGTAGACAGCAGATTGTTTGAACGTCATCTCTGTTTTAAAGGAAAAGCTGCTATGGCCGCCAACGAATCACACAAATGACTAGAAAAACACGACGCGTTTCGACCACATTTTGTCTTCTTCAGGCAAATCTAACACCATTCAAGACCTCCTCAAATTGGGCGCAAAATGGCGAAATGTGTTTGTCTTGCAATTTGTTTCTCTTTTGTTCGGTGGCATAGTAATTTTTCTGTTCAGTTTTGAATTTCTGCAAGCAGTAACCTGACGTTTGAAACTGTCATTTCTGTTTATTTATTCTCGCCCATCTTATGTTTTTAAGAATATGATATTGGTATACGTTTTGACGATATGGACTCGCCAAATTCTATCAGCTACCTTGTGATAGGTAGGAAGACCTATGTGAAGTCCTCTGTTGTCTTTGTCAAAAACTCTGGTTTGCTGTCTTTTGTTCAACATACACTGATGGATACCTATGGTCTCAATGGACTGACTTATCTCAGAATTCTCCCTTTGTAGTTGGCGGAGGCTGTGTCGCAAAGGTATAAGAATATGAAACCATCATCATCAATAAGGACCAAAAGAAGTGCTCCACTGAAGACAGAACTAAAAGGCGACGGAGTTCACGTGCACAAGGGTAACCAGCTGTGTGAGAAGATGGTTTGAGGCCATAACTGATTCTGTCTCCTATACTCCATTAGTGCGTGGAGCTGTGAACTTCCTGACTGTCCTAGCCTCTCCACACCCTGACGTAACACAGAGTCATCAGTGAATTATTCCGTTTACACCCATGGCCTTTGAAACAAATGGACCATCTGATGTAACACAGAATCATCAGTGAATTATTCCGTTTACACCCATGGCCTTGAAACAAATGGACCATCTGATGTAACACAGAATCATCAGTGAATTATTCCGTTTACAACCCATGGCCTTTGAAACAAATGCATCATCTAACGTGACACAGAATCCACAGTGAATTATTCCGTTTAACACCCATGGCCTTTGAAAACAAATGGACCATCTGATGTAACACAGAATCATCAGTGAATTATTCCGTTTACCACCCATGGCCTTGATGAAACTAATGGACCATCTGACGTAACACAGAATCATCAGTGAATTAGTTCCGTTTACACCCTGGCCTTTGAAACAAATGGACCATCTGACGTAACCCGGAATAATACCGTTAATCATTCATTTACAAACATAGCCTTTGAAGCAAATGGATCATTTTTGTTCTTTGCAGATCTGTCATGATTGTCTTCATGTACTTTGTCGGGTTTTTTTTTTCTTTTAAGATATAAAATTTTAAAATTTTTGAAACTGGAATAAATTTCGTTTATGATCATGCCTTTGAAACAAAGGGGCCCATCTGCCCTTTAACCGGGAAATAAATTCGTTTATAAACCAACCCCTTTTGAAAAAAAAAAGGACCATTTTTGTTTTTTGGGCAAAATCTTTTTTAAAAGGTGATTTGTCTTGGGGGTATTTTCCGGGGATTTTCCTTTTAAGTTATTTTTGGGTAAAATTTGCAAATTTTTTTTGTAATAACATGGATACTGCTTTTCAAAATCTTTCAAAAATGCAGGAGGGGGAACCTTTATTTTTTGGGTTTCTTTTAAATGATATTTTTCATCGAAAGTTACATTGCCCGGCAGACTATATTTTTAAAAAGTTTGTATTTTTAAAATTTTATCATTTTCTTAGATGCATTGAAAAATTTTTTTTAATTAGGCAATTCATTCATTGCAGTTTTTTTTATTTTCACGGTTTATTATTTTCACAGATCTATCTATTCATGTGTTTTTTTCATAAAGCTTAGGAGAAATTAAATCTTTAAATCCATTCAAAATAGGCAGATTCGAGGGTAGGTTTTGACAATGTACTGTGATCATTTATTTATACATCACAACCAAACTTTTTAAAAGGGGGGTGAAAAAATGTTGTGTGGTTTGGGGGGGGGGGGTTGGGGGGTGGGGGGAATTGGGGTTTGGGAGAACAAAAATTAAGCGTTATAACAATTCCACTACCCCCTTGAAAGATAACCTATCTACATGGGACGGGAGAAAAAAAAAACAACCACACACCCCACACAACAACCCACGCACACGCACACGCACACGAAAGCCGCACGCAGCACGCACACATTTCACACAACCCCACACCCCAAAACCCCACACACACACAATGGGCCCCACAAACACACACACAAAATACCCATTTTAAAAAAATGGGAAGCAGGCACTTTCACGCGAAAACATACAAAACATACCCCCCCTCTCTCTCTCTCTCTCCTCTCCTTTTCCTCCTTCCTTTTTCTTTTCTCTCCTTTTCTCCTTTTCCCTACACACACTCTTACGTAAAAAATACACAAAAAGGCACCACACAACACACAAAACCCCCAAACAAAACACACACACACCCACACACAACACCCCACACACAACACACACCCCAAAAACACACACACACACACACACACAAAACGCACACACACACCCCACACACCCCACACACAACAAAACCCCACACCCACACACAAAACCCAAAAACACACACACCAAACCCCACCACACACACACACAAAACCCCAAACCACACACACACACACACACAAAACACACACACACACACACACCCCGATTCATGCACCCAAAGCAGCACGCATGCATGCACGCACGCACCCCCACGCACGCCCCCACACAAAACCACACAACCCCAAAGACTCCCACAAAAAAAAAAAGGGGAAAAGAGGGGGGAGGGGGAGAGAGAGGGGGAGAGAGAGAGGGGGAGAGAGAGAGAGAGAGAGAAGAGATTTTATCCAGTCCTGATCAAAGTTTTTAAAAATTCTTGTTCCTGGGGCCCCGTGCAAACAGTCAGTTGTTTAAGAGGAACATAACACGTGGGGCCCCTTTTTTGGGCCCCGACATTGCCTGGGCCCCGGCCCTTTCTTTCCCCTCAAACCCCCTTTTTTTCCTTTTCTTGCCTCTTTTTGGGGGAAAATCTGTTTCAAAAGAGCTAGGGGGAGGGGGGGAAAGGGGGGGGCGGGGGTTGCATTTGTGGTTTTTTTGTTTGGGAAAAAAGAAGGGTTTTAAGCTGAAACGCGCATTTGGGGGGTTTGTGTGGTGTTGTGTGGGGGGGGTGGTGTGTGTTGTGGTGTGTGTGTGTGGTGTGTGTGTGTTGTGTTGTGTGTGGTGTTGTGTGTGGTGTGTGATTCTCTCCTTTAGTCCTTTTGGGGCTCTGCCCTCTCTCTCTCTCTCACACCCCACACACACACACCCCCACCCACACCACACACACACACACACACACACACCAAACCAAAACTTTCTCCACTGGTTTAAACATGGGATGGGTGACAAATGGGCGGTTTTGTTGCACTCTAGACCCCAGCTTTATCATGTCATGGAAGAGGATGTTACTTCTACCATCACTTGGGAACTGGTGGAGGTGGAAGGGGGAGGGGAGAGGACAACCGCTCCATGAGGGCCTCCAATCATTGACCTCCAGTCGCTTTTAACCTGAGTACAATATCCAACGGGGCCACCCTGAACGAAGTGAAGAGTGTGAAGAGTGGGTTGGTCAGACCAGCTGGCTGGCAGACTGTAGGTCACAGTCTTGTCCTGTTGCAAACGTCAAAGGGGCTTACATAGGCTGCAGCACGACAGGAGGAGAGGGTGGGGGAGGAGGCTAGCTACAGTCAACTCTTTGTGCGTTAGGCTGGCTCTAGAATTCCCTGGGGACTTTACTTGGGCTTGCTGCTCTGTCTTGGCATTCCATTTGGCGACAGACCTCACAGGAAAGATCTACTTGCAAAATGAGGCGACTGCAGGCGAAAATCTAATCAAATTTGAAAAATTATTGCTAAGATTCCGCAAAATAAAGCGTTGACAAACGAATCACAAGACAAAACACGACGCATTTCGACCCCTTAGGTCTTCTTCAGGCAACATACACAACACTCAGGACAACGGAAATGAACGAGCAATCACTCATCTTCATCCAATTCGGCGCAAGATGGGCGTTGATGAAGATTATTCTGGCACTGATTGTCTTGGCCCACATTGTCTTGTTTTCTTCTGTAGTTGTTTTGCTTTTTGATTGTGCTGTCCCTGCTCTTTGTTTATGAATTTGTTTGTCAAAGGAATTAATTTGGATGAAATGACAGTTTTCATATGGTCTTTGGGGTCGGCTGAGTTGAAAGCAACATAAGTAGATTTGAAAGCATACTTGTTTTGCTTTGTTATTATGTTGTCCCATGTTTTGTTTTATTGTGCGCTTCTTTTGCTTCAATATTATAATGTTCCACGCAGTCTTGTTTTCCTGTATGGTTGTACTTCTCTGTGATTGTGCTGCATCGTATTTTGTTTCCTTGTGTATTTGCTTTGCTTTTTATTTTGGTGCCTTCTGTGTTGTGTCCTTGTGTGCTTGTTTTGCTTCATGGTTTACTCAGTCCCATGTTTTGTTCAATTGCATCCTCACTGTGTAATAATGCTGTCCCACCTTGTCTTGTTTTGTTGGGTACTTGGTTTGTTTATGGTTATGTTGTCTTGTTTTTGTCTTTTTTTTGTATCCTTGTTCTACTCGTGATTATATCGTCCCGTGTTTTGTTTTGTTGTGTACTGGTTTTGCTTTGTGGAACTGTGGTTTGCTGTGTAGTGTGTGCTGTGTATCTTTGACCTGCAGCAACATACTCACTCACGTGAACAAGTATCAGCATTTGTAGTTGAACTCGTCAGATGATCAGTCAGGACCAACGACAACAGTCAAACGTTGATCACGTGTACTAAATACGTGTAATAGCATTTATATGTTTTATACGACAACGGCATCGATCACTCAACGGCAACAATGACAGCCAAACGTTGATCACGTGCATGCAAGCTTTGTACCTCCCACATGACTGGGGGAAAGGTAGTCCTCTGGATCAAGCACCCAGCTGGGAAGTCCAGAGAATCGTGGATCCGTCTCGAGTTTGAAATGTCGTTGTGGGTGTTTTTCTCCTTTTTTCACTGAAATGTTGGTCAGTCATTCGTGTAGCTTAAGTGAACGGTGCACTTTTTCCCTTATAAAGCAAACATATCTGACATGGTGAAAATTTAAAAGTTAGAATCTAAAACTGATAGTGAATCTTAGTTTGGTCATTTGGTCACGTTTATTGTGCGTACTTTGTGAATACTTTCAAGCTAACTGAAGATACCGATGGAGGGAACTTCTACATTTCTTGTCTTAACAGCTTTGTGACAGAAAGATTTCAAACTTATCCATGTTCAAATTATGCAATGTGTCATCATAATTCTCCAGTAGTGGCCTTCATCAGGACAACTCTTACCGCATCTTTTACAGGAAAACGTCCACTGTAAAACCAGCCTAGATTATGTCGTTGTCATCGATGGTAACTGTGCCCTAATCGAACTTTTTTTGGTTTTTCTGGAAAAGGCAGAAAAACCCAAATATTAAGTTTCCAAATTCTGCTCTGAACTTGCTGCCAGTTAAACAATACAGGTAGAAGTTGACGGCACTGTTCGAGTAGGCCAGCACGTTGTTAAGTGCATGGAAAACTACATTGTATCCATAATCAATCGGGTCATCAGAATCAACATATGGAATGAGGTTGTGTACCTGGAGGGGTGTTGTTAGGACAAGAAAAGCAGTGCATGTAGCAATCAAGGTGACACGTCAGTGAAGATACTTTCCATTGCCCGGATTCCTGTTGCATGGTAAGCTGTTTGCTTATTCTGACCGATCTGACCAGTGACCAGAGAAGAGCAATGTTGCTGACCACCAACACCGTGAAAGGTACAAAACAACGTTCAGTCATGCTATCCAAGGCCAAACCGTGGCAATAAACCATTGGTACATTTCTGATGCAGCAAGACGACAG
>CM031618.1:5091322-5101322 GCA_018398815.1 Conus ventricosus | reverse complement strand
GGAACTTAAAACGGACAAAATTCAATAGTTCCGTGTAGTGCAAAACAATTTCAAATCCCTTTGTCTTGCCACATGGAACACTCAATCCTGTCATTTTTTTTTAAGCTGGTGTTTTGAAATATGGGGGAATTTATGACAACTCTGGCCGTCTCCTAAAGTTAGAAAAGCTTTGCGCTACTGTAATCCCCAATTTTTACCCCCGAGCAAGTCAGACGATGCAGTGTCTTTATACAGGAATTGGACTCAAATTCATTTGATACAGACTCCCCAATACGTCTGTGATGGGCAGTGACGATGATTTGGGTCATTATCATGCGCTCTAAAACGGGGTCATGTACCATCTGTAGAAGCGGGGTATCACAAGGCTGATCCCAAACACTCCAAACGCAGGCAGGGTATAACGTTCCCAAACCAATATAACTTAGAAATGTTAAGTAAAAGATGTATGTAGAAGGCTGAATTATTGACCAGCGGGTTGTAGTTTTTGACCCAAAAAATTTTAAAAAACTCTCTCTCCTCCTCTCTCTCTCTCCCTCCCCCCCTTTTTCCCCTCTTCCTTTCTCTCTCCCTTCTCTCTTCTCCTCCCTCCCCTCTCTGAAAATCTATCTTCCTGTCTATCTATCTATCAATTATATGAATAAACACACGCCACGCGCGCGCCCCGCACACAGCGCCGCACACACACACACCACAAAAAACCCACCACACACACACACACACACACACCACACACAACACACACAACACCTGTGTTTTAAAGTAGTGTTTGTGTGGTCTGTTTTTTTGTGTGTTGGGGGGTGGGGGGGGGCGCATGTGGGTGTGTTTGCGTTCGTGCGTGCATGCACGTGCACGTGTGTATTTGTGTGTGTTTTTTTGGGGTTTGTGTGGGTGGGGTGTGTGGGGTGTGTGGGGGGTGTGTGTGTGTGTGTGCACCCCCGGGGCTGCGTTGTCGTTGCGCGCGTGCCGTGTTTGTGCACGCCCCGCGCGCGGCGTGCGGCTCCCCCCCCCCCCCGTGCGTGCGTCCCGTGCGCGCGCGCCCCGCGGGGTGTGTGGGGTGTTTTGTGTGTGTTGTGTTTGTGTGTGGTTTTGTGTGTGGGGTGTGTGTGTGGGGGTGGTTTTCTTCCCCGAGGGATATTTTTAAAAACGGGGTAGGGAGATAGATATTGTGAAAAAAAATACATACACAATTTTTTTTAACGCCACGAAACACGCGCACGCCCCCGCAACACAACAACACACCACACACCAAAAAACCACAAACACAAAAAAACCCCAACACCCAACACCAAAAAAACACCCCCGGGGCGCTTTTTGATGTACCTTTCCCCTCCTCTCTCTTTCCCTTCAACTCTTTCTTTAAATTTTCCCCCTCTCTTTCTCTTTTTGGGTTGGGGTGGGTGTTCTCCTGCTCGTCGCGGCTCTCCCCCCCTTTTTGGGTTGGGTTGGGGTTTTTTTTGGTGTTTGTTTTTTTTGTTTGTTTTTGTTGTTTTTTTTTGGCCCTTTTTAATTTTAAAAAGGGCAATTTTTTTCCCCCAAAGTGGGGAGTTAAAGTTTGCAACCTGCTGGGAAGGAAAAAAAAAAAGGTAAACATAATTTTTGAAATTTTGGGGAAAAACGCGACAAAAAACAAAAGGGGGAAAGGAAAGAAAAGGGGAGAAAAGGAAGGGAAAGGGGAGGGGAAAAAATAGGATTTTTGCTTTAAAATTCACTTCGTGTCCGAAGAGAACTTTTCTAAAAACATTTACTGTTTGGACTTTCGTTTTTTATTTTAAAAATAAACAAAAAATTTTTTTCTTTCTTTTCCCAAAAAAACTATTTTTCCAAAGCGATTAACTTTCAGCCTTTTAACCAAGAAAAGAAAAAAAAGGGAAAGAAAGGGAAAAAAAAAAAAGATGGGAAAAAAAGAAATTGAAATTTAAAAAAAAAAAAGCGGGAAAAAATTTGCAAAAATAAAAAAATTTGCATATCTATTCCTTTTTTAATAGAAAGGATTACAATCAACAATTTTTTTTAAAATTTTAAAATAAACACAAGGGTTTTTGAAAAACAATATAAGAAAGTTGCCCCTTTTTAAATTTTTTATTTTGATATAAATGTTTTGAAAATAACCCAAAAGAGGTGAAAAGGAAAACCTTCCTTCCCCCCCCCCCCCCCCCCCCACCCCCCCGCCCAAAACCCAAAAGGGCCCCCCGGCCCCCTCCCCCCCAACCAACCCCCCCCCCTTTTTCAAACCCTTTTTTTTTCCCCCCAAAAAGGGAAACCCCAAAAACCCCCCCCGCCCCCCCCCCCCCCCCCCCCCCCCCCCCCCCAAAAAAACCCCCCCCCCCCCCCCCCCCCCCCCCCCCCCCCCCCCCCCCCCCCCCCCCCCCCCCCCCCCCCCCCCCCCCCGCCCCCCCCTCCCCCCCCCCCCCCCCCCCCCCCCCCCCAACTTAAAACATGATTTCAAAAAGGGTCTATTGGAAATCCTTTCCCCCAGTGTGTAAAACATGATTTCAAAAAGTCTAGTGGAAATCCTTCCCCCCAATGTGAAAACATTTTTTCGAAAAGGGTCATGTGGAAATCCTTTCCCCCAATGTGAACATGATTCCGAAAAAAGAATTTCTTTTATAATTATTGAACTTTTAGTTTTTGGCTATGGGTATTTTTCCTCGAGTTCGGGGAAAATATAGTGTAACTGGGGTATAATATGATGAAAAACAGAGGACGGATAATTAGGGATTTACAGGTGCTGTGCCCCGGGTGAAACATGGACAGAACGGGCACCATTTTTCCCCTCCGAAGTGACCAGCAGCGATGCTCCCTCCATTGGTAGGTGCCCTATGACGACTTTACGTAGATTATACCGATTGACTGTCTGCTTAAAAAAAGTGCGACACCCCATTTTAAATCAGGGGGGCACACAGTAAAAAAACGGCGGCAGCCCGACAGATTCGAGGTGTGTACACGTGGAAGTGGCAGGGAATGGAGCGGGAAAGGACAGGCCAAAAACCGCGGCCTTGTTTTTTTCCCTCTAACCCCCCTCTCTTCCCTCCTCTTCCTCCCTACACTCGTTCCTTTCTTTTCCCCCCCGCTCTCTTTCCCTCCTTTTTTTCCCCCCTTCAGCACTCTTCCCTTTCTCTTCCCCCTCTCTCTTTCCCTTTTTCCCTTTTTTCCCTTTTTCCCCCCATTTATTTTTCCCTTTCCTTCCTCTACCCCCCCTCTCTTCCCTCCCCCATTCCCCCCCTATGCACCCCTTTTTCCTTTCTCTTCCTCCTCTCTTCCCCCCCCCTTCCTTCCTATGCACTGGGCCCTTTCTCTTCCCCTCTCTCTTCCTTTTTTTTCATTCCTCCCTATGCACTTGTTCCCCTTTTTTCCCCCTATTCCTCCCCATCACTCTTTCCTTTTTTTCCTTCCCTTTTCCTTTTCCTTCCTCCCCCCCTTTATTCCTTCCTAGCACTGTTCCTTTCTCTCCTCCTCCCTTTTTTCCTCCCCCCCTATTCCTTCCATGCACGCGTTCCTTTCTTTTTTCCTCCTCTCTCTTCCCTCCCTTCCTCCCTACGCGCTTTTCCCCCAAACCACTTCCTCCCCTTTGCTGCCAATAGAGACACATTAACAATAAAGGGCGATGGCTCTTTCCGCCCAAATCACAATGATTTTTACAGACGCATGAATCATAAACCCCCGACGACAGTTTCATATTATAAACAAAAGGTGCAAACGGCATCAAATCAAGAAAACAAAGACGATTATCCTTACCCCTCAAATTTTGGGCGCAAAGTGGATGTTGAATGTTTTCATCGTCTTTTCACGTCCATTTTGCCTCATTTTAAAAGAGGTAAGGTTTGTTCGTTCTTTTGTTTTCATCCCCCGAATGTTGTTGTTTTCTTGCCGAAGGAGACCAAAAGGGGGTCAAACGCGTCGTGTTTTGTCTTGTAATTTGTTTGCCCCCTTCGTCCGGGGAATTGTTGTGTTTTTTTCTCTTAAGTTTTGTGTCAAGGGCCACCGCATAAATTTTGAAACTAACGAGAAAAAAAGTTCATTCTTTTTTAAATCTCTTTTCATTTAAAATCCACCCACCTTCAGAAATTTCCAGAAAACTTATTTTTAATCAGAATCACAAAAAAGCAGCTATTTTTCAGCCATTGGGTGCCCCCCCTCCCCCCCCCCCCCCCCCCCCCTGCACTTAAAACAAAAACTTTCCGTGACGGGGCACTTCAGCTTTTTTTTTTTTTTTTTGTTTTGTTTTGTTTTGTTTTTTGTTCTGTTTTTTTTTTTTTTGCCTAAAAGCTTTGTACATGTACACCGCCGGTTGCAACAATCAAACCGGGTGCGACCACAAACCACCGCCCACCCCATCCCCCCCCCCCCCCCCAGCAACTGCTTCTAACATCCATTCACGTTTAAAGCCTCCGACACAGAGCTGCTGTGGATCCAGCAGCCCTCCATCATCCTCTCGGAGGTGGAGCCCGGTTTTTAGCCATCTTCGTCAGGACCGTCGGGGGGCTCTTGGGCCTCGCTGGGCCAAAATGGGCCCTACGTCTCGTCCTGCCCCTGAGTCAGCCCTCTTTTTTTCGCCGCCAACCCTTTTACGGCGCCCCGACGGCCTCCTGGTCGGCCGCTGGGCGGGTGGGGGCCCGGGGAGCCGAGGTGTCTGCCGGCGGGATCCCTACCCGACACGAGAAGGACGGAACTCGGGTGTTTCCGATCCGGGGACGCCTTCCGGCCTCCAGGTCTTCGGCCGGGGGGTTTCGTGGCGGGGGACCTTTGCTTCAGGAAGGCGTGCTGCCTGCGTGCTATCACTGCTGGGGCCAGGGTGGGGGAAAGGGGGCCACTGGGAGGTGTACGTCATCAACCAGCGTGGAACCCGGGTCGGGGACTCGGAAGCCCCCCACAACCGCCAATTTTGACGTCCCCCCGACGCAAAGCTCAGCAGGGAAAAGACGTCAAAAACAGATTACGCCAGGGAGTCGATCTTTTTCTAATCCCCGCTTTGTGGAGAAACATTGAGGACCTGTCTCGTGAAAAAAGTTGGTGTCGTTACTGGACGGGGAGTTGTTCACAAGGGGAAATTTTTTATCTAAAAATCACTGACCCTCACCACCTCACCCGCGCCCCCCAGACTCCAAACACCCACATCTGTCCCTCCATTCCCACCCTTTTTCACACACCCCGCCCGTGCACAACACACACACACACACACACGACCAGACCAGAACAGAACACACAACACACACACACACACACACACACACACAAAACCCCCCCACACACACACACACACACACACACACTTTTTTTTCCGTTTTTCTCGAGTCGTGGCCATCTTCTGGGTAAAAGTTGAATAATCGATTCCCGAACATCATTGAAAAAAAAAACTTTCTCGCCTTTCTTTTTTTTTTTTTTTTTTGTTTTTTTTCCCCTTTTTCTTTTTTTCTTTTTTTTTGGTTATTCTTTTTTTTTTAAAGGGGGTGGGGGGGGGGGGATGGTTTTTAGGGATGTTTGTCTCAGCACTTTAAACTCTTGAGGGCATTTTGTAAACCCCAAGGGCAATTTGGGAAACCTGGAACGCACACATTGAGAACATTATGACTTTTGGGGGAACACGATCACAGGAAAATTTGGGGACTTTTAGGACCATAGACTTTAGGGGAATAAGGGAGCCTTGAGGACTTTGGTGACCTAAGAACGTTTGGTAACCCTTAGGACCCTTTGGTAAACTTGAAGACATTTGGTAATTCAGGACAATGGGAAACCCGTGGACATTGGGAACCCCCTTTATGACAGTTGGGGCCTTAACACACTGTAACCTTGGGGGAATTGGGACCCGGGAACATTTGGAACTTTGAGGACGTTTAACCTTTAGACTCTGGTAACCGTGAGGATATTTGGTAAGTTAGGGAACTCTTAACATTTAAACATTTGATGATCTTAAGGTCATCATTTTAAAATTGAGGACACTTGGGGACCCCAAGGGCTCACTGAAGGGTGGACATTTTAGACCTCGGGGCACCAGGGGCCAAAAAACAGTTGGGGATTTGAAGAGGGTTGGTAACCTTTCAGACACTTTATAACTTTTTTAGTCACTTCAGAACAACTTGGTAAATTTGCAGTCATTGTGTAAAAGTTTAATAACTTTGCAGTCCCTTGGACAAAAAACTTTATAACCTTTCAGCATTCGCACACTAGGGGAAATTTGCAGTCATTTCAGAACACTTGCTAACCGGCCCCATTGCAGGAACCTAGGCAAATTTGCAGTCATTGAGAACACCTGGAACGTTTTTCTGTCATTTGGGACACCGGTACTTTGCCAAACATTGCAGAAACACTTGGGAACCTGCATCATTGCAGCACTAGTAAATTGCAGTCCTTGGGGAACACCTGGGAAAATTTTCGCATTTGGGAACCCTGGTGACTTTCGTCATTGCAGAACCTTGGGAACCTTGCGTCATTGCAAACACTTGGTAACCTTTCCGTCATTTCAAACCTTGGTAACCTTGCAGTCATTGCAGGGCACTAGGGACATTTGCAACCCTTGCAGAACACCTTTGGGAACTTTGCAGTCATTACAGAAAACCCTTTGGGCCTCGAAGACATTTAGCACCTTGCTGTCATTCGAAAACACTTTGAAACTTAAAGGCATTGGGAACCTTTCATCATTTCGAACATTGGTGCCTTTAAAACTCTTGGGGGCCGCGCATGATTGCGAACACTTGGGACCTTTAAAACCTTGTACCTGCAGTCATTGCAAAAAACTTGGGGACCTTGCAGTCATTACGAACACTTGGGAAGCTTGCAGTCCATTCAATAAATTTGTTAACCATGAATCAGTTCGAGTTTGTTGTTATGTAAAAAGCTTTGGGGACCTTAAGTCACTTGATCTCTTTGAGCCACCCCCATCACAGTGAGGTGTACGTTTGTAACCTAAGAAGCTAGGTAATCGTTGAGACAATTTTTTTGATTGAGGGCTTTGGGAACCTTGGCTCTAAAAGACACTTAGTAATCTTGAGGTCACTTTGGGAGCTTTGTGGTCATGAGGGGACTTTGGGGCATCTCGGGTCACGTTAACCTTCAGTCACTTTCGACATTTAAGACCCCGGGAACCTTTAAAATTTTGGTGGTACAGATGGGGTCATGGAGACACAGATTTAAAATTCAGAACACGGGTGCTTGAGGTCCCAACTTCTCGACGAATGACTGGGGCCCCCCTTTTTAACCCAAAGTTTAGAACATCGTCTAGAACCTCCTTTTTGACCGTTGTTTAAAAATGAAATCTGTTGTTATTCTGATTTTTTTTTTCGCAGCCAAAATGTTGACGAATAAAGCAAAATTGGACCGTGCCCTGCGTGTGCATCCCTCCTAAGGGAGAAACGTTTCATTTTTTTTTTTTTTTGCTTTTTTTTTTAATTTTTATAATGTCTTGTTGCTGTTTTTTTCGTTAGTTTTTTTTGCGTTTAATTGTTTTTTTTGTTTTTTAGGGTTTGTTTTTTTTTTTTGTTTGGTTTTTTTTTTTCAGGGGAAAACATGAAAAAAACAGAACTTTTTTTTTCCCTTTTTTTTTCTCCCACTCTTGCACAGATGTTCTTTTTAGAGAAATCTTGACAATTTGAAAGAAGCGTGCATCCGTTTTTTTGTTTATTTTTTACGCCCAAAAGTGCCTCCAGCGTAAGATCATCAGGGATACGTCATTCAAATAGCGACAGTGCCTTTGTATTCATCATTTTTAAACAAAATTTGAATAACCTCGTCCCGAAAAAAAGAAGAAAAGCCAAAAAAATTTGTGTTTTTTTTAATGGAAAAATGAAGGCAAGAGAGACCGTTCATGAATGAAAAAGTGTCAGCCATTTTAACCTTCTCAAACCCCCAGTTTTCTAAAGCTAAAACACACTAGGGGGGGGCTTTAAAAAAAAAAATGTTTTATAAACCCTTTGGGGTCCAAGGCGGGGAAATCGGGATGTAAGGAAAACGGGGGTAGATGGGAAAGGGAAAGGAAGGGGGGGAGGGGAGTAAACAGTTTGGACACCGCTCCGGGTCAAAAAAAAGGTTTAAACAGGGTCGGCGATGATGAGCATTGTCCCCCCTTTAACACCCCCCAAGTCCACCCAGCTGTCAAAGGGGACCTGGCTCCCCTTCAGAGACTGGGCAGGTTGTAAACACGGGGAGGAGGTAGCAGCCTGTCATCGGCTGGACTTCCAAGATGTTAAGGTATGTAACTCCTTGTTCCCCCAAAAGGGTCACCCGACCTTTTTGAAACCCATTTGTGACCCTATCCATGGGGAAAGGGAAAACCTGGAGTTGTCGGGCCCGTTTTTGGGGTTTGGGTTGGGGGGAAGTAATTTTTTCTGTTCTTGTTTGAATTTCGAAGCATTTTGAAACGTGATTTCTGTTTATTTTTCTCTCGTCTGTCTTATGTTTTTTTTAGTATATAATTGGGATCCGTTTTTACTGCAACTCCCAATTTCTGGGCCACTACTTTGGATTGGTAAAAGATCCAGTGAAGTCCTCTTGTTTTTTTTGCAAAATTTTTGGTTTGCGACTTTTGTTCAACATACACTGATGGGCATGTATGGTCTCAAGGACGGCTTATCTCAGAATTCTCCCTTTTTATCGGGGGGCTGTGTCTCAAAGGTTAAAAAAATAGAAACCATTCATCACCAATAAGGACCCAAAAAAATCCCACTGAAAAAGAACTAAAAAACGACGGGGTCACGTGCACAAAAGGGGAATCCGTGTGAGAAGATGGGTTTGAGGCCCTCTGTTCTTCTCCTAACCCATTAGGTGGGGGGCTGTGAACTTCCTACTGCCAGCCCCTCCCACCCTACAAAAACAGAATCACAGTGAATTTTTCCGTTTTCACCCCTGGGCCTTTTAAACAAATGGGCCATCCGTAACACAGAATCACAGGATTATTCCGTTTACAAAACCCCTGGCCTTTGAAAAATGGGCCAACTGACTAACCCGGAAAACATCCGTTTATCAATTCGTTTTTGATCATAGCCTTTGAAACAAAGGCCCATTTTTGTTTTTTTGCAGACCTGTTTAATTTTTTCATGTATTTTGGGGTTTTTCTTTTAACATAATTTTTAAAATTGCAAAAAATTTTTTGTAATTTGTGGATAAATCGATCAAAAACTTTTTCGAAATCGGATCAAACCATTACTTATGTTTCTTCCTAATGATATTCATCAGCTAGGACATTTTCCCTGCAGACATTGTTTTTTTAAAAAGGGATTTATAGCTCACATTTTTTTGAAATGCATGCGAATTTTTTTAATTACGATCAATTCATTCATCAATTCATTTATCTCGTGGTTGATTATTTTTACAATCTATTTAATTTTTTTATGTTTCTTTATACCTTAGCGGGAACATGTCTTTTTGTCCATTATGGGTTAGGCAATTTATTCGAGATAGGGTTTTTACATGTACTTTTAATCATATTTTCATACATCACACCCATCTTTTGATTGGGGAAAAAATGTGTGTGGTGTTTGTGTGGTGTGTTGTGGTGTGTGTGTGTGTGGGGTGTTGTGTGTGTGGTGTGTGTGTGTGTGTGTTGTGTGTGTGTGTGTGTGTGTGTGCGCGTGCGCGCGGTGTGTGTTGAGTGGGGAGATGATTGGGATAGGGGGATCTTCTTTTTTTCCGAAAAACCCCCAGATAAAACGCCCCTCCCCCGACGAATCTGTCGGCCGTAGGTCCCCAAGGGCACTGGGACTTCTCCACTGATGTTTTGCTCCGTCCTACGTTGTCTCAGAGCTTTATGCAGCGGACAATCCTGCAGTAGACTGCTGTTTTCATACTGCCGGTCTGGGATGGGCACTGTCTGCTGACCGATTCTGAATTGGTAAAGAGGTATGTTCAGGCGGTTTTGCCTGTCCCCCAGCCTGAAGATGGCCACCTGCTCTATCTTTTTGAAGGGGGACGGGGCATGTCTTAAACGGGATGCTCCCAACCCTTGCTCCCGCGTCGGGTTTGACGATTTTCCTTGGGTTCCTTTAAGGTTTGGGCCCGTCTTTTCCGTTTC
>CM031618.1:5066322-5086322 GCA_018398815.1 Conus ventricosus | reverse complement strand
AAAGGTACAAAACAAGATTCAGTCATGGCTATCCAATGCCAAACCGTCTCAATAAACCATTGGTACTTTTCTGATGCAGCATGATGACAGCATGTGCCAAAACAAAGGCTTGTATTAATATCAAACCGTAGAGAAAGTGACAGTTGATTAGAGCGATGGCGACTACCGTTACACTGCAGCAGCTCGCGACATTCTTTTCGTCCACACAGCATTGACACGATGTGGCCACAGCACAGAAGCTGCCCTGAGCATGGTGAGAGCCACCAGCATCCACGGAGATAAAGCTGCCGTCGTGTATGACATCATCGAAGTCATCTTACACTGCCAGGAACTCCGGTTATGAAAGTAGGGCACACCAATTCTCTGTGGAGCAAGACATTTAAAGGGCCGACAATCAACAGCACCTGGTCAGACCAGGCCAGCACTTGAAAGAAAACACCAGAAGTGGATGCAGGAAGACGAAGCATGATCAGAATGATCATGAAATTTCCGAAAATGCCAAAGAGAAGCACGGTAGGATTCCCAATTGTCCAGATCATGTCGACTGCTTTGGCATATGGTTTGTAATGCTCATGCCAAACATCCGAGTTTGAAGGGCCAGAAGTTATCATCGTACTGTTCACTTTGAAGTTCATAGCAAGTGCTTAGTTGGGCTCAGGTTATTGTGTTTGAGTTTGTTCGTTATCATTCCTCGTAAATTCAGCAATGTTGTATTCTTCCAGTGTGAAAAATTGAGTACCTTTCCAATCACACACACACACACACACACACACACACACACACACACACACACACACACACACACACACACACAAAACTCTCTCTCTCTCTCTCTCTCTCACACACACACACACACACCACACACACACACACACCACACACACACACACACAAACGCACGCACACCCACGCACGCACACACACACACACACACGCACGCACACACACACACACACACACACACACACACACACACACACAAACATGCACACACACACACACACACACACACACACACACACACACACACACACACACACACACATGCACACACACACACACACACACACACACACACACACACACACACACACAGAGAGAGAGAGAGAGAGGGGGGGGAAGAGGGGCGAGAGAGAAAAAAACAAACGCACACACGCACGAACGCGCGCGCACACACACACACACACACACACACACACACACACACACACACACACACACACACACACACAAGCCATCGAAATTATAATGTAAAACCACATGCTCGTATCTTGATTAGTATAGGAGGTTTTCTTTTTATTGGCATATTGTCCGGTGGTAAAAGCTATATGGTATACGGACCTGCGCATTCATAGCAACACTGTCAATAATGAACATCAATACTAAACGGCAGTGAAAGATTCCCATCTATCACCACCATATATGCCTTGTCTATGCCAGTTATAAACGTTACTGGATGTATGAGAGGGGGGAAGGAGGAGGAAGTGAGGGGGTATACGGATGTGCTTATTTTATTCATAAACAAACTATTGCCCTTCATGAAGAGGTGCAAGGGAACGATCATTCAAATCGTATTATATTACCAGTCCAATTGATCCAACTTCATACATAAAGAAACATTAACACATCGTAGCTTCAACGCTTTGTATAGATAAACAGACAGGTTTCTAGTTTTACTTTCATTATTTGTTGGCGGCAGGCCCCAACGCCCTAAAAGCCTTTCACGATGTCCTGCGGAGTATCTGGGAGGAGGAGAAGATGCCAGATGACTTCCGTGACGCCCTGATTGTCTCCCTCTACAAGAACAAGGGAAGCAAAGCCGACTGTGGGAACTACAGAGGCATCTCGCTACTCTCCATTGCTGGAAAGATCTTTGCCAGAGCCATCCTCAACAGACTCATCACTGTTTCCGAGCAGAACCTCCCCGAGGCGCAGTGCGGCTTCAGACCCGGCAGAAGCACTGTCGACATGATTTTTGCTGTCAGACAGCTTCATGAGAAGTGTATCGAACAAAACATGCCCCTATACTCTGTTTTCATTGACCTGACCAAGGCCTTTGACATGGTCAACAGGGAAGCTCTTTGGACAGTCCTCGAGCGCATTGGATGCCCGCCAAAGTTTGTGAAAATGATCAAGCTCTTCCATGATGGCATGACCGGCCAGGTCCTCTCCAGTGGAAACGTGACGGAAGCCTTCGAGATCAGCAATGGCGTGAAGCAGGGCTGTGTCTTAGCTCCGGTCCTCTTCAACGTCTTCTTCACCTGCATGCTGTCCCACGCTGTCCAAGACCTGGAGAAGGGAGTCTACTTCCGCTATCGTCTGGACGGCTCCCTCTTTGACCTTCGTCGCCTCACTGCCAAGACAAAGAGCATCAAAGATCTCCTTCAAGAAGTCCTCTTTGCCGATGACTGCGCACTGGTGGCCCATGCAGAATCCGATCTGCAAACGATGCTTGACCGCTTCTCCGATGCTTCAAAGCTCTTCGGCCTGACAATCAGCCTCGGCAAGACTGAGGTGCTTCACCAACCCGCACCAAACACCAAACCCTCGGCACCCACCATCGTCATTGACGACTCCCAGCTTGCGGACGTTGAACATTTCAGATATCTAGGAAGTACCATCTCCTGTGATGGCTCCCTGGACAGGGAAGTTGATGCCCGAATCAGCAAAGCAAGCCAGGCGCTGGGAAGACTCCGCAACAGAGTGCTTAGTCAACACAACATTCGGCTGACTACAAAACTGAGAGTTTACAACGCCGTGGTCTTGCCCTCTCTCCTCTACGGGTGCGAATCTTGGACACTGTACCGCAGACACGTCAAGAAGCTGGAGAACTTCCACATGCGAGCTCTTCGCTCCATACTCGGAATCCATTGGCAGGACCGTGTTTCCAACCTCGAGGTCCTGGACCGTGCTCACACTACAAGTATCGAGTCCATGCTCATCAAGGCCCAGCTTCGATGGGTGGGACATGTTATCCGTATGGAAGAGCACCGTATGCCAAGGCGACTGCTGTATGGAGAGCTTCTGCACGGCAAGAGAAACCAAGGACGCCCAAAGAAACGGTACAAGGACTCGGTCAAATCAAACCTCCAGTGGTGCGAACTCAAACCAAAAGAACTAGAGGAGTGCGCCAGTGACCGACCTCTGTGGCGGGCCACAATTCACAAAGCCGCTACCAACTTCGAAAGTACTCGACGCCAAAAGCTGACTGCCACCAGGGATCAACGCCACAGAGCAGCAGCAGCAGTGATCACGACAACGGACTTCCAGTGCCCCCACTGTTCCAGACTCTGCGCCTCCAGACTGGGGCTGCAGAGCCACCTCCGCGTACATCGATGAGCTGCAGAAACGCTAACGTCATCTTCGGATCAGGACTACCATCATCATCATTTGTTGGTAGAAGTAAACAATCTGAAAAGACTTGGATATTTATAGCACTTGTAAAGTTCTCTTACATCAGTCAGTACATGACAGCACCGAACATAATGCACCTCGTCTTCTTTCATTTCTTTACATAAAGGACAAATGAAAATCAACAGAGGTGTGATATTTGTATCAAAATCTCTCTAAGGAGTTGGCTGTACTTGCCTGTCAAATAATTTTAGATATATAGCAAGAAAGTATACATTTCAAAACATGTTTGTCTCTGCTTTTAAGTTTTGATTTAAAAACAGTAAAGTCAGACTTGTTGAAAAATAAATGCCAGAATATTTACAAACTTTAACAACGGGCATAAGGATTCCACAGTCAGCCCGACGTTCACATACTGTAAGTGTCCATCTTTTCTAAATGCAACTACATCACTTTTATCATATTAACGTTCACGTGGAAATGTTGATGTTGTCCTATGTAGATTGTTTAATAGTGTTTGTAACTCTACTACTGTTTCGGACAGGAAGGCTACTTAATATACCATAGGTAATATAAATAATTCAAAACAATCATACGTAAATGTTGTAGTATACATTTAATTCTCCAAAAAGTGGAAAGTGGAATGGATAGCCCTGCTGGCATGAAATAATGCGCAGCCTTCCACTGGAGAGACTCATATAGATGTACTGCCAGGACACGCAGGTGTCAAAGGAAATGAGACACACTGGGAGTCATAACAACTGGATTATAGCTAAGCTGTTTTATTGTGATAAGACATTTAAAGAATCACCTTAACAAACAAGATCAAAGCCACTATATCTGTTACGGATGGTATGGGTGTGTCTGCAGGTGTCTAACTGTCTGACTCCAGATAAGAAATTACGGATGCATGCACGACTTTTCTAATTCACATACACACACACACACTCACCCAAACATTGACAGCCAGGCAACAGAACAACACTTCTTTTTGCTTTATGCTGCCCGAGCCATCAGACAAACACATATAATATAAAGGCAAAATCATAGGTCGGCACGCCAACCACAAGGCGTACACACAAAATATATCTATATGTATCTATTCTTTGGCGCTGCGGGTTCCAACGACGACGACGACGAAGACGAAGAGGGCGAAGACGATGAAGATGAATACAGTGTCAAGGCAAGTCCGACACAGGACCTTAAAATCTTCAGAGCTGTGGCTCAAAAAAAACCTCTCTACACACTCGCGGCGTCCCTGCCTGCGACAAGTTTACAGTCTCACACAGGAGCTGTGGCTCACACACACACACACAACGCAGCGACGGTCTCGCCAACAGGTCGCTGGTTCAAGCTCGGAAGCTGCGCTATGGCTTGGCAGCAGCGGCGTCTCCAGCCCAACTGACTCAGCGGGTAGTCGGTCCCGGGCGCAGTGGCAGGTAGGGTGATTATCGGCACTCAGGCCGATCTCTCCACGCCGACACAGGGCGGAGAACAGTGGCGTAGACTTCAGCTACGGCCCTTGCCCTCATAAAATGGCAGCCAGCCCCCCTCAGTCCAGGGAACGCTTCTACCTGGGGGAAACTGATTACCTACCTTGATTATCATGGCTACTATTCATTACAATCACGACTAAACTATTCATTACAATCACGACTACATTCATATTCATTAGTCACATCATATTCCACTATAACTTGGGAAAAACATCAGCTATTCTTTCTTCAACATTACAACATTCCCTTTCCGGAATCATAACACTACAACATTCCCCTTTTCCGGAATCACAGCACTACACAGGAAAGGATTTCCATATAAACCTTTCAGAATTTAGTTTCTAAATCGGGGAAAGGATTTCCATCCAGACCCTCTTCAATAAACCGTAAATACGATTCATTACACACAATTAATGATTACTTTCCATCAAACTATAAATGTCTTTCGTCAATTCACAAAATGTTTATTTCTTTTCTTGTAACACGACAAGAATGTTCATTTCATTTCATATAATCACCAGATTTTGAAAAGGTTTCTTTTCAAAAAGATTAATCTACTTCAATATATGCAAGGCAAAGATTTCCACAACACTCTTGTTTATCAACGCATAATTATTCAGTATGCATATCAAGAGTGAGTTTAATACTCATCCACATCAAAAATAATAACCAGCAAAAAGTCTATGTCGCTCACTCTGGGAGCTTATTATCCATAGCATCAAACTCTCCCTCTTCTCACAAACCATATTACAATAAACACCTTTTTTCCTCATGAAGTTTATAACTAGTCATGTCACAGAATCTTTTTTTTTTCTGAAGACCACTCCCTTTAACACTCACTTCATCTATTCACATTTTCCGAAACAATTTCGTTTTGTTACCCTATAAAGTCATAGGATAACAGACCACAACAAATACTTTTTTTAACAAAACCTTCACAAGTGCGCTGAGGACGTTTCAGTCGCTCCTAACCGGGAATACGGTTTCGGTTTACTAATAAATAAACATTCAATGATAAATACCTGACTGCCAACAAAAAAAAGCTGGAGTCCCTCTTCGGCCTTCTGTGTTGCTGCATTGCCGGAATCACTGCAGAGTCTGCCTAACCGGTTCAACTCACCTGGCTTTTAACAGTGCGCCGGTGAACAGCAGTCAGCTGAATTGTCCAACCGAGAGAAGGTAAATATCTTCGTTCAAGACCACCCATCTTATTTTGCACGAAAACCCCCCTTTTCACATCTAAATCACGTCCATCACATGTCAGTTTTGGCTAAAATTAACACCTGTTTTTAAACAAAATTAACACCTCAAAACCTCTAAATATTGACAAAATCAGTATATTGAAACGGGGGGCTTACGTGCTAGATAAGATTTGGTGATCGTGAACCCGCATATTTACCTTCTCTCCAAGGATATAAGAATTAACTAAACATTTTAACATTTATATGGTTTGACTGCTCTACCAGACTGGTCCTGCTGCTGGCGTTACGTGACACCACAAAACCGATAAAGTGCAATTACTGCCTGACAACGAACTGCCCTACCCAGATTGGTCTTGTTACTCGTTACTCGACACGGCAAAATCGATAAATTGCAATTAGTGCCCCCACAACGAACTGGCGCATTGCGACACGCGTTTAACCAATGGCAAGGAAGTATGACATCAGGTCTGCGGGGGCCGGCATCAACAAGGGAGAGCCGCTGTCATTTCACATTTGAGAGTCGTGTCGTGTGGATGTGCGTTGGTGTGCTGGGAAAACTGTTTGACTTTAAAAAACTGTGTTTCTGCTGTTTGATTTCATGTCTCGCGATAATGTTTCTTCTTGTTAAGAAGCAGAATTATTAGGTAGTCCTTCTTCACAAGAACATAAATAAGGAAATTTGTGAATCGCAAGCAGCAACAGACTAGTTTAATTCTTCCAGTAGGCATGGCTCAACAACTGCAAGCCGCTTCTCACCTTCTAATCCTTTATGGAAAAGAAAAAACACGCTACAAAAGGGAAATAAATATACATAACAATGTTAATTGCGCTAAGGCTAAAAAGAAGACCAATGAAATCCCAAAAACATCCCGCACATAAAAAATCGTCTATTTAAGGGTAGGGGGGAATAGGGGCGGGCAATCGATACAATCTTACAAACCTGCAAAAACTTGCTGCATACGGGGTTCAAAAATAAGTAACGATCATGCATGACGGTCCATTTTTGCCAAACCTACAACTTGCTGCCGTGACATTTGTGCCTCCTACTTAACTGTTTTTGCTTACCTCCTCAACGCCCTCTTCGCCCTATCTTTGTTTTGGTGTTTGTTTTGTTTGTTGTTGTTTTGTTGTTTGTTTGTTTTTTGTTTGTTGTTTGTTTGTTGTTTTTTTGTTGTTTTTTTTTTTTTTGTTTGTGTGTTTTGTGGGGTGATGTGTGTAAAAGGGTTTTGCCAAAAACAAAGCAATGCAGTAATCCATCAAAAAACTGTTTTGATTAACTAATTAATTAAACCACACACACCCCACCCCCCGCCCCCCACCACAAAAATTTAAAAACCCTAATGACTCACAACCCTTTACTTCAAACCTTTAAATAAATCAAAAAAAAACAACTGGCTTTCCTCTGATTATTTTATTTTTAAATCTAATAAAATTTAAACCCCCTTAAATTAGTTTTTTTAATTACTGTTTTTCCAACGAGTTAATCGAATCGAAAAATCCGCCTGTTATGGAAAAACCCTTAGAACTTAGCGGTACCATCAAAAAAAATTTGTATCTGTTCTTAACTGTTTAAATGAACAAAAACTTGGTTCCCAAAAGAAAATCAAGGGTTTTTTCCCTTCAAATTGCCAAACACCCTTTCTTGTACTAATCAAATTCTTCCCCCGGGAAGCTAAGATTTTGCAAGCCCCTTAGGAAAAGTTACTCCTTTTTCTTCAGGGAAATGTAAGTAATTTGATTTGCTTCGAATTTTAACAATATACTTTTTCCCTAAGTACTTCTTTAAAGAAAAAAGTTGTAGAACCATCAGGTTTTTGCACATTATTATTTGATTCCCCGCCCCTTACTAAATGCCCCTTATTTTGGGCTTCTTCAGATACTTTTACCCACAAACTTTAAACCAATTTTTTTTAAAGGAATCCTACAACCCCCCCAATTAACAATTTGGATGCTTAAAAACACACGCTCGTTTTGCTTTATATAGTGTACATCTTTTTTATAACATTTAAAAAAAACTTAAATATAACGAAAGTGTTATTAACGTCCGGGGGACTGACCCTTCTCTTTTTAGTATGACCACTTCTAACTCTAAAATAAATCAAAACAAAAAACTGGCTTTCCATCTTGATTATTTTTTTTTTACATCCAATGATTTTGTACCCCAAATTAATTTTTTAAAAATGGCTGTCTCCGTCAAACGTAAATAACTGAAATCGCAAACCCCCACCCCATTGGGTACAAAACCTTTAGAACTGTTGCCCGGATTGCCCAAAAAAAATTACAAAATTTTTAACTGTTTAAATTGACATAAAAAAATTTGGGATTTACGAGAAAATCAGAAGGTTTTTGCCTTTAAATTGTTTAAAAACTCGTTTCTTGTCTAAATCAAAATCTTTGTCACTGCTTGAAAGCCTAAGTTTTTGCAATCCTTTGGGAAAAGTGTACCTCTTCTTTCTTCTAGGGAAATTTTAGTTTTTCTGGGGTTTGCCTCGTTAATTGTTAACAAATGCCAAATTCGTAATTTCTTTTTTTAAAAAACAAAATTGTATGCCTCGTATTGTTAAATTACGTGTTTCCCCTTTTTCGCCATTAACTTTAAACCCATTATTCGACCTTTTCAATATGTTACCCCCACATAATTTTAAAAAACCCAAATTTCTCTAAGGGCAACCCTAAAATTTTCCCCGCCCCATTGAATTGGGTGGGTTTTAAGGGGCACACTTTTGTTTTGTTGGGTTTATATAGAGCGCATCTTTTTTTAAACTTTTTAAAAAAAATTAATTTAAAAAAGGGTAGTTTTTGAATAATTGAACATTTTACTTACAATTGGAGTTTTTTATAACCCAAAAATTTTTAACTTCATTTAAAACCTTGCAGAAACAACATAGGGTTTCCAATTAGATTTAAAAACCCGCAACTAGATTTTTAAATCCCGCCAAAAAAGATGACAGAGTCCCCCAAATGGCTTTTTTCCAGAATCATTAAATTTTTTGCCGTTTACCCCCAAACAGGGCTGCGGTGTTTCATATGCAGCCTTTAAACCCCCCTAATCTTTTAGTAAGGTCAGTATAAAACTTTCTGTTTTTTTACCAGTAAGACGAATACAAACTGAACACAAGTAGTTCCCCTAACCAACGTTTTTTTATCCATTAAACACCCAATGAACAAAAATCTATAAAAAGAATCTGCAACAAATTTTTAACATGCCCTTTCAACTGTTTTTAACAAAATTTAAACCCGCAATAGGGTTTTGGACTTTGTATTTTGGGGGCAAAAAGAAAATATTATGACTATGGCCAGCCCCAACCCTTTTCACCAAAAAGCCAATTTAGATTGGGATCAATAGAACAAAAAACCCCCAAATCCCCGGGGCAACATTATTTTTAAAAAGAAAAGGTTTAAAAAACCGGGCTGCAAAAGACTAAATGACTCCAAAAGACATAGTTTGGGGGGGTTTAGAGAAAGCACAGCCAAGTTACATAGTTATCAACTACAGGCTTATGCAGAAAACTTTTCTAGTAATTTAAAATGTATAACTGCTTTTGATTGCCGCTACATACAAAGGTACAAGACTTCTTGCACATGCTATCAAATTACTTTGTGTAGGCCGGGGGTTTATACAGCTCCCCTCTGACCTTAGACGGCAGATTGATGATACAAAATTTATAAAAAAGAAATCCTCATAGCGAGCACCAAGATTTAGGGCACAAAAAAGGTTAAACACGGGGCCCCCCCACCCTTTTAAAGAAAGTCCCTTGCCCTGAAAAAGCGACCATTTTATAAGCGCCCCCGCCAAAAGCGCCCACACCAAAAAAAAAACCCAAAAAGAAAGCCCCTGTTTCCTCCCTTCACTCCCCACACTGCGAAAAACAGCTTTTTGTATTTTTAAAAACTTTTACGGGTTTACTGTACTTTATTTCACTAAAAATTAACCAGCGCTAACGCCCCTAATGTCCAAGTGATCGCCTTTAACCAGAATTTTTCCTTAGTAGAAAAACCAAAAAAAACACTCCCTTTTTACCCGGGCAGAGCATCAAGCGTTTGGGCAGCAACTTCTTTAAAAAATTTTTGCTAGATGAGAAATTGTTTTTCTAATCCAACTTTTACCAGGCGGGCTTGGGGGTGCAGGGCCCTGTTGGTCCCTCCCTTTAAAAGCATAAACGATGTGAGATGCAAACCCAACAGCCGTTAAAAAACTAACTTTTGTAATCCCCTTTCCCTGAACAGAGCCCTTTATTCTTTCAGGCGAGTGTTTTCAAAAAGTTTTTTATTTTATTTTCCCTTTTCACTTGTTTGCCTGCTAGCTCACCTGTTACCCGACAACACTTCTAACCGGCTTTTCTTTTTTTCCCATTAAATTTTGTATTTTCGTGTATTCTACCTTTTCTTCTTGCCCAAAATTTGTTATCATCTCATTACCCAGCTTTTTTTTTTCTTCTTCTATCCTCTATCTAGCCCCCCAAGGTTTGCCAATTTTTCTATTTCCCCTCTATTGCCTTTAGCTTTCTTTAAAACTAGGAGGTCCGCGGAAGGGGGGTCGAAATTGTTTCAATGTTTTCGACTTTTTTCCTCACTTAACTCGTCTAAATTTCGTTGCTGCATCATTTATTTTTTGATTTTTAATTTTAAAAAGGTGTCTTCTATTTCAGATTGCGGGGGAAATCTTGCCCAAGTTTTAAAAAAAAGCTAACGCCTCAGGCCAAAATTTTAAAAAATTTTAATCGTTTTGGGTGGGCAACGGGGACCCTTTTTAATTGGTTTATTTTAAAAACTTATTGGGGTCTCTTTGAAACCTTAAAAATTTTCCTTTGCTTTTTTAAAAGGTTCTTTTATCTACTTAAAATAAAAAGGGACTAGCCTTTCGGGGGCCGTCCTAAGCTTATTGAAGAGTTAATTCTTTTTGGGCCAACAGTTCTGCACGGATGGCCAACTAAAGGAGGTTTTCTCTTTTTCAAATAAAGGGGATTAAAAACCCGCTTCTGTCTTTCAATTTTCTTCGGCAAAAAGCCTAATTCTTTTCATTTCTTCAAATAAGGGGCCGGGGATATCTCTTTCTTCAAAAATAGACAATTGCGTAAAAAATCTTCATCCTATTTTTTTTTATATTCTTTTTTGTTTATAAAAAATAAACTCAACTTTGTGCCTACCCTCAAAAAAGGGAAAGGCCCCCAGGGCGTAAAAGGTATAAGGCAGACTGTAATAGTGTAAAACTCCACAACAGTTCAGCCTGACAAGTTTTAATTTAGGTTCCCCCCGATTTTGGCGCGACGTGTTATAAGCCAGCATCTAACTATCATTCAAAATAATATTAAATGGCAGTCCTAATGCACTTTTTTGCAAATTTTAGGCAGAGCAATCGTTAATCACAAGTAACAAACGGGTACGAAGTCTTTGTACTAAACGGGCAGAATTTTTGCCTCTTTTCTGCCCTTTGGGCTGCCAAAAAAAAAGAAAAGAGAAAGTTTATCAGGGAAAAAAAGCCCAAACGGCCTCAAGAAAGGGTTTAAAAGGGGAGGATAAAAGAAGTTTTAAAAGATAGGCATACAAAGCTTTTGGGGCAACGATTTGCATCCCCTAGTTTTGAATGTTAAAGCCCAATGCCATTTTACCAAGGTGCCAAAAAAAAAAACTTACTTATCATTAACATTTAATCCTAGTGGTTCTGTGTCTGTCAGAAACCCCTTAGCTAATACGCGGTTAGTGACATTTCTCTTGAGTTTGTGTTTTTACAACCCGGACGGGCTAAAACTCAAAACCCAGTATAAAAGTAAAACGGTTTTTTATTAAAAAACGTTATGCACCTTTACGAAAATAGAAACAAACAGACCTCTCTGGAAATACATCAAAACAGGCCTGAGTCTTTAAAAGGAATTTTGTTATTTTTTACAAAAACAACTTTTTTTCAGAGAAAAACAGAAGATTTTATAACCAAAAATTGAGAAGGTTGCTGTGAAATAAAGGGCAGTCGATGGGCTGTATTCAGGCGTGACTTTACCTCACCAACACTTCGATGAAATAAAAGTTGTCGCTAGGTGGCAAAGGGATCCGCTTGATCGCGTTGAAAAAATTTCGCCTTATGATGTAAGGCTGAAGAATTAATAATAAATATGGGCTTGGTTAGATTTTGTCAAACATTCGACCAAAAATTTTTTTGGAAGGGGGAAAAAAGGGGAAGGGACAAGGGGGTTAAAAAAAAATTTTCGCAAAAACAGACGGAAACCCCCAAATACAAATGCATTTTTTTTTAGTTTTTATGCCATTAAAACATTAAAGAAAACGGGTTTAAAAGACGACTCATTAAAATACAAAAGAAAATTTAAAAAAACAGATATAGCTTAAATTTTTGCCAAAAGATCCCATTTCTCAAAATTTTTGGGTTTTACGGGGGAAAACTTTTTCGACTTATTTTTTCAAAAAATAACAGGTTTAAAAGGGAAACACATTTTTTTTCTCACAATTTTTTAAGCACAACAAGTTTACAAAAAAAGGGAAGTTATTTGGCAGACGAAAATATATTTTAGTTGACCCTGCGCCAAACGGGGCGATGTTTAGAACATTACTATAGATTTGGGGAACTGAAACCCTGTTTATATTGATACTTTTTCGGCTAACAGACTTTGTTAAAAAAAAAAAGCCTTCAAGCACCTTTTAGGGGCCACCACCCTTATTTTTTCGTGGGGCTCTTAACCAAAATACAATGCGTTTTAAAAAACTTTCGATCGCATTTAAAAATCTTGTATTATTTTACATAAGGACAAAGATAGTTTTAAAGAATGTTTAAGTGAAATTTTTAAAAAAAGGGACAAAGATGTTAAAAAAAAAAATAAAAGAGAAAATTTTTTAAAAAACATCAAAAGCACGCTAAGCAGCAAAACGGACTGACCCCCAGTTCGATACGTTTGTTTTTTAAAGATTGTTTATTATTGATTGCCTATAAAATTTTTGTTTTTAAATTTGTTTTTTTTAAAAAAAAGTCAAAGGGGGCCAAATAAAAAAGCGCAGTAGCCCCCAAAGCCGCTAGAGCTAAAAACCAGAGACACAACTGATTTGATCTAATAGGGTCCGGGAAAATGTTTAGGGATTTGAGTACACAGTGGGGGGTTTTTACAAACAACAAAATTAAGACAAAAAACGGCAGCAAAACCGCCCAGAAGAATAGAAATTTAAAGAGCAACGTTTTTGGCAAACGTAATACAAAACTTCAAAAAGGGGAAAATTTTGGGGACGTTGCTTCCTAAATTTGACGGGAAATTTAAAGTTTGAACTACGAACCCTAATGTATACTACATAAAAAAAAAATTTTAGAAAGGTTTTAAAAAGCGGGCCCGTTTTTTGTTATTTGGGTTCCAAAACACAACAAAAAAACAATTGAAATAATAGCGGGTTTAAATATAGACAGAAAAGAAATCCTTTAGTGAAGTGGGGGGGACACCGTGGCTAGAATTCCCCCCAACGCTGAATCACTACCTGGGCAAATGACGATATTTTTCGCTTTTTATTACCCCGGGGGAGGGATACTATTTGCCAGAACTGCCTTTAAAAGGGCAAAAATAAACCCCTGAAAATTTGGATCCCCCTTTTTGCTCTTTATTGTTTTATAAAAAACGGAGATAAAAAACCCCGCATCATCTGAAAAGGGTTTACGTTTTTTGACAAAGCAACAACAGTTTCGATTTATTTTCCCTTTAAGTTTTTGATTTTATTGCTTTTTAACTCTGTTAAAAAGGTCTCCAAAAGGGTTTACTAAGAAAAATATATAAAAATTTAATTAAAAAAAAAAAAATCTTTTTTAAAAAAATGGGGGAAAACATTTTAGGTTTTGAGCAAATAACTAAATTTCAAAAAAATAGAAAGCGACTTGGTAAGTAAAAGGGTTACTGAAAGAAATTCAAAAGTTTTAATACCTTTTTTATGTAATTACGGGGCCATCATGTACTAGCGTAATTTGGGGTCGGCTTTTCTCTTTTAGCTAGGGGGGTGGGAGCGCACCTTTTTAGCTTTTGGGGGGTCTTTTTAGGGTTGGGCCCAGGTCTATATTTTTTGGGCTGTTTTAAAAAAAAAATCCTAAATTACAAAACAACTCCATCGTTGCTTTAGCACCCAAAAAATTTGTTTATTGAGATTTAAAATAACAATCATTCAGGATGAAAACATTACGACGAAGAATTTTAGAAACTTTTGGGACGGGGAGGATTATAGACGGCAAAAAAATTTAAATTCAAAAAGGGTGGAGAAAAACTTTTACTTCACGAAGGGAACACTGATGCAATTAAACAGCCCCTTGAAAAACAAAAACCCAAAAAAAAAACCCAAAAAAAGGGGAAAAAAAAAGTTTTAAAACAAAAAAAATAATTTAACAACTATTTTTTTGTTAAATTTCGTTTGGTGGGGCAACTTTCAGCTCTTTGCGAACAAAAAGACTTTTTGGGCGGGGTTTTTAGCAAATCCCTCTTAAATAAACACGGGGGGTCGTTTTCATAAATTTTTTCAAATTAACACTCACGCTCCAAAAAGCGTCGTGGCTCTAATTTAACATCGCCTTCTGCCTCTCCCGCTAAAGTATCTTTCTTTTGTCCAAGGCAAAAGTTTTTTTAGTCCCCCGCTCCTTCAGTAATGCTAATTTTTTTTTTAAATTTTATCGGTTTATGGTTTAAGGCCTTTGCTTTAAAAATTTTTTCATTGTCCATGGCGCGTAAAAACGCTGGCAACCCCAACCCATTCGGGTTGCGTTCTTGTATTTGTATTACTTTGTCGTCCTAATTTTCTGTATTTATAGGTAAACAAACGTTAGCTAATTCTATTTAAAATTTTTACTGGGCTTGTGATCGGGTTGCTTGGGATCCCTCTTTAACTGTAACATGATGTTTTTTAAAAAAAGTTGGGTTTTCAGAACCTTTAAAAAACTTTTCCATCACAACTTTAAACCCCCTGGGTACTTTTAAAGGCCTCTATTAATTTTTTGTAAACCCCAGCCACAGCAGTTGAGCTTTTATCCTTAAAGGTTCAGCGTTTTTGTTCTTTAAGCCATTCAACAACTGTCAAGCATACTTAAACTTTTTTCTTCTAAAATTTTCATGTGGAAGATACAGCAATCCATCTGGTGGGTGTATTGGAATGAATTAACAAATCGAGCCTTATTATTCTTTTTTGGGGCAGGCAAAATATTTGCCCAAAGCTTGTTTTGAAAGCCTCTTTCGCATCGATTCAACACTTAGCGCTTTTCTATTTTTTTTAGCGTCTTTCCCTTTCCAAATTTCCTTTTGGGAAAATATATTTGTGCTTGTCCTAAGAAGGACTGTATTTTAATGATTTTAAATTTTTTGTGCAAGAAAAAAGATTGCTCCCTAACCCAAAAAAAAACCAATTTCTGCTATTTTCTGTTCTTCTGATGGTTCATAAAAGTCAACAGTTTGGAGGGGGGATGTAAGAAAACTTTTTTCCCGTCACTAAGTTTAAAATCTTCATTGCCTCATCAACGTCCCGTAAAAGTGTGCTCTGCAGCCCCGTTTCTTAACTTTTTATTAATAAAACTAAGGAGCAATTCCCTTTTCTCGTAAGCGTCTCTGCCTTAGCTAATCTTCTATTGCCTTGTTTTGACTTTTCTCTCTTCGCGGCCCAATTTACTAAACATAAATTTTTGCCAAAGGCCAAGGCATTTTAAAAATGTCCTCCACCATCAAAAACCCCCGCCATCTTTTTTTTAAAATTAATTTTTCTAGATTAATCTTTTCGAACTAAAATTTTCGGGGAAAATTTCCCCGCGTAATAAGAAACTTTTGCGCAATTTCCTTTCTCTTTAACTTTTTATTTTAAAGGGGTTAAGTGGGGGAATTCGCTTTTTTTTGTAAGCGTCTCTCCCTGATAAATTCTATTGCCTTTTTATGGCGTTTTCTCTCTTTATCGGGGCCCCAATTTACTAAACTATAAATTCTTTCCGAGAAGGCCAAAACTTAACAGTACTCCTCCCACCACACCAAACCCGCATCTTTTTTTTTAAAATTAAAATTTTTTAGATTAAACTTTCTATGAACAAAATTTTTTGGGATAATATCTGTGCAACAAGAAATCCCCCCCCCCCCCCCCCCCCCCCCCATTAAACCCCAACCCCCCCTGTTTCCAATCCGCGGTTCATTTTTAAAACATGTTTTTTTTCTAAACCCCCTATAGGCAATTTCAAGGGCCCCTAATCACAAAGGGTAAATCGTATTGATAACTTTTTTTCACTCATTTTTTATTTTAAATAAAAAAAAATTTAAAAAAATCATAATACAAAGATGTCTTGGCTTTTTAATCAAATAAATCTTTGTTGTAAAAAAAAAATAAATTGCAACTAGTTTTTGGGGAATCTTTTATCTTTCCCATGTTGGCGGTTTTTTTCCTAACAAACATTTTTCAAGGGTTGAAAAAACTATAACACCAACATAGGCATGCAAATTAAACCCGTTAAACTAGGTTTTTTAAAAGTATTTTTTTATTTTTTTTTTGTTTTTAAAAAAAGGATTGTGACGAAATATAAGTGTGGGGGCAAGCAGGCTACTCAAAAAACAAAGCCATAAAGAATGATTATACCTCTGGTGCGTGTAAAAACAAACAGTATTAGGTGTTAACTAAGTAGAAAAATTCACAACTTCACATCGCATTTAGAAGTACACCTAGGACAAGCACAGCTGGGTCAAAAATGGTTAGATCAGGGTCAACAATGATTGTTTTTTTTGCAAAAATATAAGTAAGATGGGACCATTAAACAAAAGATTTAAAATATGACTTTTCACAAGATCCGGGTTTTAAAAAAAAGTCCCCAAAACTTTTCATTGACATTTTACAGATTTGGGGGATGGTTTTTCCATTCATCAGGATTTTTACTTTTAATCATATTAATTTTTTCATATTTAAAATTTATTTTGCAATAAAAAAAAGAGCGTCAGGAAAGAAACGCTGCAGGACAGTCCCCAGGGCCCTCCGAAGGAGCAGAATGACCACAAGTGAATGTACCCCAATGAGTATTTACTAAATCAAAATCCTGGACATTGGTGGGGGTAAAAATACTGAATGGAACAGACTGCAAAAAGCAACCCAAAACAAAAAAAAAATTTTTAATAGTAAACAACATCGGCCCCCAGCACCAACAGCTCAATTAACAAAAAACACAATCACAAACAAACAAAGATTATTAATTTTTATTGGGTGCTTTGTTGTTGGGGGGGGGTTTTTTTGATACAAAAGGGCTAACGCCAACTTACAGCAAAGTCGCAAACCCCCCCAAAAACCATAAAAAAAAGAAGAGTGCTTTTGCAAAAAAAAGCGCAACCCCTGATGTAGGGCCCATTTTCTAGAATGTTTTTAAAACTAAATAAAGCCGTTTAAAACTAAAAATACAAGTTTAATTTGTTATAAAGTACTTTTTTTAAATTTAAATGCAAGTAAATTGCAAATAAATTACAAGTAAATAAAGTTCTTGTCAAGTCTTTAGGTTCTTAAAAATTCTTGTTGGTTATTTAAAAAGTTTTGATAGGTTTCCAAGTTTAAATCAAGTAAGTTATCAAGTTAATCTTTTAAAGTTCTCCAATGTCCACAGGGAAGAAAACCGGCTGACGTAATTCTTTGTTATTGTTAGAGACTAGTGTTTTTTTATTAACGCAGTTGTGTTTAACTTATGAAGATAAGCGCAGATTAACTTTTGTTTATAAATACTTTGTTTTCAAAGAACTTGCTTGTAGTTACGTGAAAATTTTTTTTTGACAACTTCTTTACTTTTGCCCCTTTAGCCTTCTTCTTACAGAATCTGGTACAACGGAAAATCTTCGACGCAAACCACATATTCTTTTATAACTTTCCCATTAAGTTATCCTTCATCTTTCCCTACTTTTTGTTCACAGTTAATTTAAAGGGTTTTCTTTTGATAGCCTTGGGGACCCTCCACACTCCTTTAGCCACTTCTTTTTCAAAAACCTTTAGAAGTCTTATTGGACGCTAAATAGAACTAAGGGTCTGATAAAGAAAAACCTTGCTTTTGGTACCCCTTTAAAAGTAGCTACAGAAATTAACATTGATAAAATTTTCACTTAATACGTAAAGCCATAAAAACGGCTTTTCCAATTAAAATCCTTTTTTTTCATCATATGCCAACCGGCTTCTTAAATCTTCTAAAAATCTTGATATTTGGTTTAAGGGAAACTTAATTGCTTGGTTTTTTTTTTAACAATTTTTAACTTAAGTTTGTGTGATTTTCCTAGTTTACCAAAAAAGTGTTTTTCTCATTTAAAGAATCTTTTTCTGAAGCTCAGTGGCTTGGTTCTAAATCATATCTTCTTTGTATGGGGTTCCAAAAGGCCCTGGGCAAAAACAAATTTGTGAAAAGCTCTTATTTCATCCGTGTAGAAAACGGGAAAAATCTTTTAATACAAAAAACTTTTTTTGTGGCGGAAAATTGGGACAATTTAGAGCCTTGGGGGATCTTTAAGTTCTCCCAGAGGGAAAAACTTTTGGGGATCATGTAAATTTTTAGGATTTTCTAAGTCACTTCCAAAAATTTGTCCGCTGGATTTTCAGGGGGAATTGACAACGGCCAACCATGTTAAAAAAGGATCCTTTACATTGTAAAAATTTCTCAGGGGGGGGGGGGGTTGACTCTCCCACCATACGATTGTTGGGGTCTAATAAATTTTATTGGATGGTTTTTTGGGGGACTATCCTTTAAAAAATTTTGTTGGTTTGCATAATGGAGGCCGCTAAACCTCCCCTAACCCTCTTCAAACATTTTAAGGTGGGGAATCAGATATTTAAATCATCTGGATTTTGGGGGGGGGAACTTTTTGAAGGGGTTTCCCCAAAAACCGGTGAAGATTAAGGTAGTCTAAGCGTAATTTTCATCATTAGTTTTTAATTTTTTAAACGCGCTAATAAACCCGCCCCAAAAATTGAGGAAGTTGCCCAGTTTGGAGTGTAATTCTGTCCCGGGTTTTTGCGTATTAAATCAGCATCGTTTTGTCTTTGCCTCTAAGCTTGAAAAGAAAAGGCCTTTTAAAAGGGTCTTCACAAACCTTTCCCGAGTCCATTAATTATAAGGATAAACTCCTTTTTCGCAAAAGTGGATCAAAATTTTTTTATGTTGGAAAGTCTTTTAGTGATCCCGCTAATTATTAAAAAATCCCATCAGATTTGGGGAGACTAAAAATAAACATCAAGAGTAAAATATGTACTTTTTAGACTGGCAATCGGAACCCTCTTTTATTTAAACCCTGCTTTCGATAAAAAAGGACGAGCCCGAAGTTATGAAAGAAATAGGCGTTTCCCTTTTTAGGGTCAACCTTAAAATCAACAAATTTTGGTTTACCCCTTGAACTTTTCCAAAGTGCGTGGTTCCCCACGTCACGGCTTTACTGTTAGTGTTAGCTCAAACCCAATCCACAGTGGAAAGAGTCATGCGTTTTTGGGTTTCAGGAGTATACAATGTCAAAAATTTATTGGTTAGGTAAATTTACAAAATTTTTATCGCCTAAAAATTTTCAGTCGTTGGGGGCCCCTGTAATCTCGGTGTCGTTTTTGCCCATCTGACCAAAACTAAAAGCATAAAACAGATTGTGGGGGGTTAATAAGGGTTTTTTTTTTTCTTGCGTTTTGGGGCCTATCTGCGGGAAGATTGATTCAATCCTAAAACCCAAAGTTGGCTCATCTGCATTTGTGTACTTCTTAAAACAACTTTAGACCCGGGTTTAGGGGGAGGATTCATTTTACGTTAAAAAAACTTTACAAGCTTATACGGCACTGCTTCTAAGGGGGGTTCTGACCAGAACCTTTTACAAAGCTCTTGTTTTAAAACCGGATGCTTTGTAGTATAGGAACTCGCTTAGTTCTAATTAAACATAATCCCCTTTTTTTACTATCAGCAACAGTTTCAATCTAATGTTTTTTAAGTGCCGCCCAAAAATAGGGGCATTGGGGGAAATCCTTA
>CM031618.1:5058822-5061322 GCA_018398815.1 Conus ventricosus | reverse complement strand
ACTTGCTAACCGTGCAGTCATTGCACGACACTAGGCAAATTTGTAATCATTTGCAGAACACTTGGTAACCTTGCAGTCATTGCAGAACACTTGGTGACCTTGCAGTCATTGCAGAACACTGGTGACCTTGCAGTCATTGCAGAACACTTGGTAGCCTTGCAGTCATTGCAGAACACTTGGTGACCTTGCAGTCATTGCAGAACACTTGGTAACCTTGCAGTCTTTGGGCAGAACATTTGGGTAACCTTGCAGTCATTGCAGAACACTTGGTGACCTTGCAGTCATTGCAGAACACTTGGTGACCTTGCAGTCATTGCAGAACACTTGGTGACCTTGCAGTTATTGCAGAACACTTGGTAACCTTGCAGTCATTGCAGAACACTAGGGAAATTTGCAGTCATTGCAGAACACTTGCTAACTGTGCAGTCATTGCAGGACACTAGGCAAATTTGCAGTCATTAGAGAACCCCTGGTAACTTTGCTGTCATTTGGGAACACCTGGTGACTTTGCAGTCATTGCAGAACACTTGGTAACCTTGCAACCATTGCAGGACACTAGGTACATTTGCAAACCATGTGCAGAACACTAGGAAACTTTGCAGTCATTGCAGAAAACTTGGTCACATCGAAGACATTCAGCTACCTTGCTGTCATTGCGAACACTTTGTAATCTTAAAGGCACTTGGTAACCTTGCAGTCATTGCAGAACACTTGGTGACCTTGAAAACCTTTGGGGGACCTCGCAGTGATTGCGGAACACTTGGTGACCTTGAAACTCTTGGTGACCTTGCAGTTATTGCAGAACACTTGGTGACCTTGCAGTCATTACAGAACACTTGGTAAGCTTGCAGTCATTGCAGTAAATTAGGTAACCATGAAGTCAGTTCGTAGTTTGTTGTTATGTAAAAACGCTTGGTGACCTTGAAGTCACTTGATCTTTTTGAGGACACCTGATCACGATGACGTGTACGTTTGGTAACCGTGAAGACGCTAGGTAATCGTTGAGACACTTTTGATCACTTTGGGGGCGTTTGGTAACCTTGTGGTCTCTAAAAGACACTTGGTAATCTTGAGGTCACTTGGTAGCTTTGTGGGCAGGTGAGGACACTTGGTCATCTCGAGGTCACGTGATAGCCTTCAGGTCACTTACAGACATTGAAGACCCCTTGGTAACCTTAAACTTAGGTGGTACAGATGAGGTCATTGGAGGACACAGGATAAACTTCAGAACACTGGGTAGGCTTGAGGCCACAACATTCTCTGACGAATGACGTTGGACCCCTTTACCTAAAGTTTATGAATCATCGTCTAGAGACCCTGTTATGAACGTCGTTTAAAAATGATTCTGATTGTTATTTCTGATTTTTTTTCGCAGCCAAAATTGTGTGGTCGAAAAAAGCAAAATGTGGACCTAGCCTGCTGTACATCCTTCCCAAGGGGAGAAGTGTTGAATTTTCTTTGCTTTTCGTTTGAGGTTTTGTTGGGGTTTTTTTTTTATGTCTGTGTTGCTGTTGTTTCGTTAGTTTATTTGTCGTTGTAATTGTTTCTTGTTTTTAGGGTTTTGTTTTTGTTGTTGTTTGTTTGTCTGTTTTCAGAGGAGAGCACGAATAACAGAAGTGCTTCGTTTTCTCCGACTCTTGTCACAGATGTCACTTTTTGGAGAAATCTTGACAGGTTTGGAAGAAGCGTGCATCTCGTTTGTCGTTCATTTTTTACTGCCAAACGTGGCTCCAGCGTAACATAATCATGTGGAGTACTGCATCATTCGAAATAGCGACAATGCGATTTGTATTCATCAGTTAAGCAAGAATTTGAATAACCTCGTCAGGAAAAACCCTAAGAGAGCCAAAAACAAATTTTTTTTATGGTAAAATAGAAAAGCAAGAGCAAGAGTGTTCAGTGAATCATGAAAAGCGTCGGACATTTTAACCTTCTCAACCAGCTGTTTTCTAAAGCGAAAACACATTAGGAAGTGGTCATTTAAACAAAACATTTATAATTACTTTGGATGGGGACGATCGGAGGGGGGGGGGGTATCATGGATATAAGGAGAATGGTGAGGGGAAGGAAAGGGAAGGGGGGGGAGGGGAGGTAATACAGTGGTTGGATCACTTGCTCCAGATTAAAACCAAGCTTAAGCAGGATCGGGCGTATGATGAGAGGTTGTGCCCTCTCTTGATCACATCCTACCAAGTCCACCCAGCTCTCAAGGGCAACCTGGCTCCCCTTCAGAGACTGGACAGGTTATGTAACGACGGTGAGGAGGCAGGCAGCGCTGTCATCAGGCTGGACTCCAGAGAGTATAAGGTATGTAACTCCTTGTTCCCTAACCTGTACCTTTTGAAACCCATTTTGTGACCCGTAATCCACGGGAATGGAAATCGCTGTGAGTTGTCGGACCTGTTTGAGTTGGCGTAGCAGTTACAACCCTTGTCTGTGGTTTCTTCGTCTGTTAGGGAGATTATACATTCCGACTGCTCTCTGATCTTTCAGAGATGAT
>CM031618.1:4976065-5049258 GCA_018398815.1 Conus ventricosus | reverse complement strand
GAAATGAAAGAAGACGAGGTGCATTATGTTCGGTGCTGTCATGTACTGACTGATGTAGAGAAATCTTAAACAAATGTTAGCGAAACCGCCCAGAGAAACGTGGACAAACGAGAACAAGACAAAACACGACGCGTTTCGACCTCTTAGGTCTTCTTCAGGCAAGATACAAACAAATAGGACAACGAAAATTAAGCTAGCTATATATTGTATTCTTCCAGTGTGAAAAATTGAGTACATGAATGCCTAAATATGAAAATGGAGCTAGCTTATATATTGCATTCTTCCAGTGTGAAAAATTGAGTACACAAATGCCTAATATGAAAATATGAGCTAGCTATATATATTGTATTCTTCCAGTGTGAAAATGTGTACACAAATGCCTAAATTATGAAAATATGAGCTAGCTCATTCAACACCTTCCTTGCGCTGATCTCTGAAGCGATCAAACCTAAGCGAATTTTTGTTGTCCTATTTGTTTCTATCTTGCCTTAAGAAGACCTAAGAGGTCGAAACGCGTCGTGTTTTGTCTTGTGGTTCGTTTGTCCACGTTTCTCTGGGCGGTTCGCTAACATTTATTCAAGATGTTTTTTTACTGCCGCCTGCAGTCGTCTCACTTTTGCAACTTGTCGCGGTCAAGGTCCACGTATCAAGGATGTGAGGATGGAAGAGGAGAGAGGGACAGGCAGGGCACAACACTCACCGACCACACACTCAAACCACTCGTGGGAAAACAGTAAACTAAATAAGCAATTTATTAAATTAATGAAAATAATCTCATTCACACTAGTGGAGAAGGGAACGACTATCAAGAAGAGGGAGGATAGAGAGATAAATTGGAAAAGAAGGAAAATAGAAGACGACAGCCACCTAAAAGAAGATTACTTAATGGACAAAAATAACCCAACAAAAGACCCCCACACCCTGGCCCAGGGAACAACTAAATTTAAACAACCACTATCTATCCCAAATAAAGAAAGAAGAGAGGACAGGGGAGAAAACAATTAAATGAAGGAGGAACAGGGTCTATCCCAGCCACACAAGCATATTCATCAACATTCACACACTTACACAATTCATAAACACTCATATACCCTCACAAATCTCACAGCCAAACAGAATGTCTCCCACACGCCAGGCATCACCAAACACCACCCATACACAGCTAAAAATAAACTTAGCTTAAAGTCTTTTCATGTCCGAACAGGGAACACAGGTGCATCCCAAAGAAGCTGATATCTCAGGAAGGGCGTTCTGGCCTCGCTCTTAGTACCCACGGTCAGCGTCCGGCTCCTCTTCATACAGCTCTCGGAATGTATATCCAGACGGCGTCTGGACCGGCACCCCATCAACCAACGGAAAACAAGAAACAAACCCCCGCCCTATAAAAGGGGCATTAGAATACATTCTAGGTACAGCTGAATTATGGTGTAGGTGCAGGCTATTACCTGGCGAAATGGGCTACAACCCGCAAGACTGAACTAGTTTAATTATTTACTTCACATTTAATTATTGTTATTATTATTTTTTTTTTCTTCTCTCTAATGATTAAAAAAAAACACAAATTCGTTTACCTGATGAAACTTTTTGTCATAATATATACTACCCCTTCAATCTGAAGGCCTCAGGTATATAAAAAAAAAAAACTGACAAGGAAAACAAGTCAGATGACGTGTTGACCTGAGAATAAAATTACAACACACCCATACCACATTCACATTAAAGGAAATATAATAGTAAATTAAATGAGAAACAAATAAAACAATACGTAAACAAATAGACAAACAGGCGGAGACGGAACCAACAGGGGCGCCGCGAAGGAACGCTCGCTTCCCGACCCAAGTGAGTCGCGCGGTACTCAATTAACACCGCGTCCGGCCTGAAGTTTTTCTCTTTTCCTTAAATTAAATAAATAAATTTTATATTTATAGAAACCAAACTAGCATACTCCTCTCTCTGACGGAGTACACACAAATAAAGAATGATTCAGCCAAAATGGAAAATAAGCGTGCGCGGCACGCTCTGTGTCTGACCAAATCGCTGACAAGAAAATGTCACCGCTTCAGCGTAGCGCATTTAAAATAAAATTTTAAACTTGCTCTTCCATATTTATAAATTAGGCTAACGCTCGCAGCGCGCCTGAAATCACAATAATTCTCCACACTTGTAGTACTGCCCCAGCACAGTACCAAAATGACAGATTTTGAATGAAAATATTTATTTTATAATTTACAACCGATACCACTGTGGAATGCGACATGAGAACCAAGAAGCACGAAAATAACTCACCAGAACGGCGGTGGAAAGGAGGGGAAAAGTGGGCCGGCAGGCTGATCCTCAGCGAACAGACAGTCCGGGACCTCAGAGCCAACAGCACCAGCAGCCCTTCACCATGGGATGGCTGACAGCTGGTCACCCCACAGCGAAGAGGGTCAAGTTGAAGACTTGGTGGGCAGGAATAGGGATTCCTCTCTCTCACCCTAAGACTACCACCGTCAGGCAGACAAGTGGCCTTCGTCACGGGTTATGAAATGCCTCGCCAAAGAGAACGTGGTCTCTCACTCGTGGCTCCAATCCGAGTAAAAAAATATAAGAATTTTCCCAAACGCCAGCTGCCGATCAAAGGGGAATAACTTCCAAAGACTCGGTGAGCTCTCCACGGGTTTTCACAACTATACGGGTATCTCACAAAACAATGTTCATGCGGTGCAAAAGGATGCACGCAAACCGCACGGACGGGTAGACTTTTCTCCCTGAAAAGTTGACAGCACACAGCTGCCCATCCCTCTTTTACACACATATAAAAAAAAATGGTAATAAACTGACAAACTACATTAAAAGCGGGATGGAGGGCTGTCCGTCCGTGACAACACCCCCACCAAAAGACCTGTGCCACCGAGGCACAGTCCCCTGCAGCCTTCCAGCACCGCTGGTTTAAGCATGCAGAGAGGTTAAAACTAACATATAATGAAACTGGGTGAAACCTTGGTAAGTTCAGAGTGCAGGGGAAGAATCTTCAATGCATTCGACTCATGAAGTCTGCCTCCACATTGTCCTTCCCAGGAATATGTCGGAACCTGAAGGCATGACTTTGAAGCTCGACCGCCCAACCCATCAGTCGACGACTTACTGGACGGATTTTGTGCAGGTAGGCCAAGGGATGGTGGTCAGACTCTAGAATGAATTCCTTGCCGTAGAGATATGGATAGAAGCAGCGGACGGCCCACACTACGGCGAGACACTCCAACTCGATGGTGTGTAGTTCAATTCTGCTCCCGTTAACTTCTTGCTGGCATAGGTTATTGGAAGCAGACCTCGACCTTGGTCTTGGAGTAGAGCAGCCCCGAGCCCAATTGGACGCATCTGTGCGAAGCACGAAAGTGGCGTCAGGGTCTGCAAGTTGCAGCACTGGCTGTTTGGATATAGCGTCCTTCAGCTCCCTGAAAGCCTTCACGTCTTCCTCCTTCCAATCCAGATTCTCAGGCTTTCGAGCAGAGGTTTTGTCGGTAAGGGGCTTTGCTGTCTCTGCAAAGGAGGTAAAAACTTTCGGTAATATCCGACCAGGCCCAGAAATGAACGGAGCTCTTCTTAGTCTTGGGTGGCTGAGCGTCCTCGATTCTTCCCACCTTGTCGGGCTCTGGCAGAAGGTACCCTTGCAACAACATGTCCCAATAAACGGCACCTCTGACTCCCCTATCCTGCACTTTGTAGGGCGTGCGGCGAGTTGCACCTCTCGGAGCGATGGAAGAGTTTCTGAGCAAGCGCAGATGTTCTCCCATGTTACAGTTGCCAAAAGTAGATCATCGATGAAGTTATGAGCTTCATTCATTTCCAGTGGCTGTAACATGAGCCGCATGATACGGCTAAACACTGCACCTGCAGTCTGAGTCCAAATGGCATAACTTGGAACTGAAAACTGACCCTCAGGCGTAGTAAATGCAGTTTTCTCCCTGTCGGCAGGATCCATTGGGATTTGCCAATAGCCTTTTGCCAAGTCAAGCTTGCTGAAGTACTGGGCCTTGGCCAACTGAGCGAAGATCTTTTCCATGTCTGGCATTGGCTCTGCGTCGAACTTGAGAACTCGATTCAACCTTCGGAAGTCCACGCAAAATCTCATTCGGCCATCAGGTTTCTTGACCAGTAGAATAGGCGAGGAATAAGGGGAACTGCAACGCTCGATGACATTCATACGCAACATGTCCTGAATTTCAGCCTTGATGGCAGCGGATTGCGACAGGGGGTAGTGGGTACTGTTTCACTCGAATGGGTTCCTGCTGAGTGAGAACCAGAGTACAATTTCCCAGGTTGCAACGTAGTGGTACGTCAGTCAAACATCGGCATATTCTTGGCACAACATTCTTGCTGCAGCTTGATGCTCCTCAGGTAGGTCTTGCCGCAACTGAACGTCTTTCCATGTTTCACTGGGCTGAGTCGCCACACATGGTATGTCAGAGCTCAAGGGCGAAGTTTCCTTATTTTCTTCTATCACCACAGGCGTAAATCCAGCGTTGCATGACTCCCTTCTTTCATACCTCTTGAGGAGGTTGGCATGTACAAGTTTCTCTTTCCCTTTGATGAGGACAACATAGTCCCAGTCCCTAACTCTCCTCAAGATTCTGAAAGGTCCCTGCCAGGACAACTGCAGTTTATTGTGGTGCAGGGGTAGAAGAAGCAGCACTTCATCGTCTGGTTCAAACCATTTTTGCCTGGCCTTCTGGTCGTAGTACTGCTTATACCGTTTCTGAGCATGGGTCAGATTTTGGTGTGCTAGTTTGCATGTAGCTGCAAGCCTCTCTTTCAGATCCAGCACATACTCAGCTTGAGTCCGCAGCTCTTGATTGGCTGTTCTTGGGTCCACTGCTGACGTAGCACTGCCATGGGTCCTTTCACTGTCCTCCCATAGAGTAGCTCGAAGGGAGAGAATCCCATACTCTCTTGGGGCACTTCTCTGTAAGCAAATAAAACGCCGGGCAGGAATCTGTCCCAATCACGGGGTTGTTCTTGAGCAAGTTTTCTAATCATTTGTTTGAGGGTCCCATTGAAGCGTTCCACTAGCCGTTTGCCTGTGCATGGTACGGTGGTAGTTGTCTCTCTGTGGATTTGCAGCAATCGGTACACCTCATTCATCACGTCAGATAGAAACTGAGTTCCTTGATCCGATAGGACACTCCCTGGCACACTGTCCTTGTCCACATTTCCCATAGGGCTTCGGCTACGGTTGCGGAATCTATTTTCTTGAGGGGGTGGCCTCAGGTTACGTGTGGCGTAGTCGACCGTAACCAATACGAAGCGGTGTCCACGATCTTGACGCTGGAACAATGGGGCCGATAAGGTCCACACCGACCTTTTCGAAGGGAGTCCCTACCAAAGGAACTGTGCCCAGAGGCACCTTGGTATGCCGTCCCTTGGGCGTGGTTCTCTGACAGATGTCACAGGTTCGACAGAATCTCCTTACATCCCGAGTCATCCCAGGCCATAGAAGGCTTGCTGAATCCGCTCCAGAGTGCGTCTTGTTCCCAGGTGCCCGGCCATGGGCGGGTCATGTCCCAGACGCAACACTGTCTGCCGAAGCGCTTCTGGTCGACCACTGGGTGACTGTAGTGGTGGCTGAAGAGAACTGCCGGTGCAGAAGTCCCTTTTGCTGGACGAACTTGATCTTTCCATTAGGCCGCTCTCGAGTAGACTTTCCCACGAGCTGTCTTACCTTGTTCAGTGTGGGGTCTTTACTTTGTAGTCCACTTGATCGCTGAAGGTTCTAAACTGACCTGGTCGTGTGAAGGCACGGGCTTTAACAAGGGCTTTAAGACTCTCTTTTCTCTCTCTGCCTGCGCCCGAGTGGTGGCGGCGACGAACACCTCCGGAGGTAACTCGGTGGATATGGAGAAGCTCCCACCATCCTCCCTGCAGACAGTGTTCCCTATGAGGAGGGAGTACGCTGGTTGCTTCAAAGCCACTGCCCATACTTTCCCCTTGAAGTAGGGCGTCGAGAGGTCTACAAGCACCGTTGATCGAGTGGCAGTGAACGATGACTCGATCCCCGCGATCTTCGCAGGTATTTCCGCGAGGAGCATCCTTAGGTTACTAACTTTTCGTCGACAAACACTGCCGTGGCGCCGTGTCTCTGATGGCCTCGACAACGTTTCCCGCTACTACTGAGAGGAAGGTAGGGCAGGCTGGCGTAGTCACTTCCACTCCCCATATGCCACTTTAACTTGTGTTGTAGGTTGTTTTTTGCGGTCAGGGCAGACACGCGCCAGATGACCGATGCGACCACATACAAACACTGTCGGCTCTGCGCCTGGTTTGTCCCTCTTCCCCTTGGGTTTTGGTGGTCTGCACTTGCTGGAGACGAAAACTGTCCGGTGGCAGACGAAGACTGTCCGGTGGCAGACGAATCCTCCCCTTGTGGTTTCTTGTTACTTGCCGAGGAATGGTAATAATATCGTCGTGCATCGGCATAGGCCTCAGCTATCCTCAATGCCTCTGCGTAACTCTGTGGTTGGGCCTCACCCAACTTGCAGCGTAGGTCAGGCGAAACCGAATTCATGAGCTGCTCCAATAAAATACATTGTTCAGCTCCAACCCTGATGTTTCACCCAATAATCGAGGGATCGACGAAGCCGCTCGCCAAATTGGTAGAACGTCTCATCAGGTAGCTTCTTCATGGAGCGAAATTGCCTCCTGTAGCTCTCTGGGGTCATGTGGAGTCTAGTTCTCAAAGCAGCCTTCAGCTCGTCATATGTAGCTCCTGGTGGATATCACGAGGCCTCCTTGGCTTTACCCGTGAGATTGCTCACTAGATATAGAGCCTTTCTTTCATTGTTTAACTCATAGCTTGAGCCACAGCTTCAAAATGTTCGATATAAGTGTCAATAGACTCCTTATCATTGTATCTGGGCATTTGAATCATGGGGGGAACAAGTGGGGGTATATTTTCCACCCTGACGGTGCGGCTACAGATGCCGGAGCATGTGGCGGTCCCTGAGAGAGATTGTCACCCTCTAGTTGCGAGATAAATTCTGCTCGCATTTTTTCTCGCTCAGCCTCAAGACGAGTTTCGAAATCTAACTCTCTCTTCCTTTGGGTTTCTTCCTCTTCTCTTTTCTTGTCTTCTTGTTCTTGTCTTTTCATTTCCATCTCCATTTTCCATCTTCTTTCTTCCTTTGCTTCTTTCTCTTCTCTCTCTAACCTTCTTTCCTCCTCTCTCTTCTTTCCTTCGCTTCCTCTCCTCATCTCCTTCTCCATCTCCTTTCTTCTTAGCTTCTTTCTCTTCTCTTTCTATTTTCTTTCTTCCTTTTCTCTTCTTTCCTTCGCCTCCCTCTCTTCTCTCTCTATTCTTTCTTTTCTTCCTTCGCCTCCCTCTCTTTCTCTCTATTCTTTCTTTTCTTTCCTTCGCCTCCCTCTCTTCTCTCTCAAACCTCATCATAAGTAATGGATCCAGTGGAGCTGGTCCAGGGGGACGCGGAAACGGTGACGGTGGCCGTATTAGGTTCTCCCTCGGAAAAGGGATAGGTCGACCAACCTGGAAAAGGAGGTGGGATAGTGGTCGTCTCCTCGGAGATGGTGAACCAAAAGGTATGGTTATACTGACTGACGGAGACGTCGTGACCGGTGGTTGTCCTTCTCCAGTAGAGAACACCACGTGAGTATCAATATCAGATCCTGTACGGGAGTGTAGTGAGACACAGGAGTAGCTAGTCCAGGTACAATCCCTGTGCCTTTACTTGAGAGCGGGTGAACCGACGATCCTCGCCAGTAGCCATTTTCCCACAAAGTGATTACGCACAATAGTTTTCACGTAAAACACGCGGGGCAAAACGCTTCCAGGAATATGGTTACGATATGAAATGTCACTTAGTTCCAAACACTTGAAACCAATAAAGTTATGCACAGATCTGACCCACAGCTAAGTGGAAGTTAATCTTGGTTGAAATACAAGTCAAAATGACAAAATGGAGATTATGACAAAGTGGTCTTCAACCCACAAATCTTTCCACTATGTCTCATCACACCAGTCATGGAAGACTACCTGCCTTCAAATCAATAACGCCAATCCAACAACAAGGTAAGGGAAGATAATTTCCTATACCCCTCTGAGACCGACGCAGAAGCAAAACACAAAGTGAAAAGCACCTGTCCCGGACAGATTCACACACAAAAGGTTTATAGAAAATCTCACCAAGTAAAGGGAACGAACGACCCTTTACAGAAACAGTATCCTAACACCGCAACAATGAAAACGCGTTACCAAAAGAACAGGAGACTACCTATCTCCGGTCACTAATATACCTATTTTGATCAAAAGGGAAACAACTCTTCCAAAACCCTCTTGACCAAGAAAACTCTGAATGAAGCCTCAAACTGTCACACAGCGAGTCGACAAACCAGAAGGAAACTAAGCAGAAACTTAGAATAGAGCCTAGACTCCTAAATGAAGGAATTACCGCCCTAAACCTCTTTTCCAATAACAATCACTTGTGAATAAGCAGACTAGACAGGTGATTAGGCCTTCTTGATCCCTCGTGTAGGAACAATTACACTAACCAAACAAATCCTCAGATCACAAGTCGCAACTGACTGAGCAAAACATCAAACTCATGATTTTACTCAGCTACGCCAACGCAAATGTAACGGCCGCAAAATCAATATAAATACAAAACACGGACGACACACAAAAACGCAACGACGGGAAGAATGGATAAGTGAGTAACGGCCGGATGGACTGACTAAATCACAATGGAATAAACTACGAGATGACGACGCAAACTGAACAGTTTCGCAAAGTCGAAAAGATTGCTTGACTACCCGCGGCTGATATGTACACACTGTACCAACACGCCTAGCTGTAGATTTCAAGCTGACCCAGTTACGGCGCACAGTGGCAAGCCCACGCGAGCACGCCTGAACTGTGTAACACCGCGGTGAGAGTGGTAAGGGAGGTGGGGTACACTGTAAGTTGGAAGGTGGCGTAATGGATAAACACAGACCAGCCAAGCCAACCTCTCAATCCACACACACTAACACTTTTATTTCTTTTCTTTCGCAACCCACACACCACCATTAAAGAGTGTAAATTTTAAACTAACAAGAAAATATAAAAATAGCTAGTGAGTGCGAATAGATAGAAGAGAAAAGCCTATCTAAAGGGAGCTAGTCTCTTACTACTAAACAATACAGAAACCTGACCCTAATGTAAACAAAAATAATCACCAGAAAATAAATACCTAAGTATTTTAACAGGACAGAGGGGTTACCAGCTAGTTTTCCGCACGCAATTTAGACCAATAAACCAACAGGATCCTACCTACTTTTACCTGCGCTAACTCTCAGTCGTAGTCTTGGGTACAGGCAAATCAGGCAAGCAAAATACGGTCTAACCTATGTCAGCACAAACACTGACGCTGTAGAACCTGCACAATGGAACCAAAATACACTCCCCACCCTTTACCCTCCCGTTACTATTGAAAGATAACAGTAAAGTTAAGGAATTAAGTTTACACACACCGGCAATTTTTTGAAAATAAAAAAAACGAAGACGCAGAGGCGGCTAGAGTGCCGGCGACCAAGGACGGGTAACTGGACTTTCCGGTCACGGCAACCCGCAAACGTTCGCTCGCGTGGAGTCCCCTTCACGGTGGGACTCCGGCCCAGCCAACCACCCGCTTAATACAACACAGCCTGAGGGCTGGAGCGGTAGTCGAGAGTGCTGTGAAAATCCCGACCAATCCCTCCTCAATTCCAAACCTTCACATCCCGGACGAGCCCCAAATGTCGCGGTCAAGGTCCACGTATCAAGGATGTGAGGATGGAAGGGAGAGAGGGACAGGCAGGGCACAACACTCACCGACCACACACTCAAACCACTCGTGGAAACAGTAAACTAAATAAGCAATTTATTAAATTAATGAAAATATCTCATTCACACCTAGTGGAGAAGGGACGACTATCAAGAAGAGGGAGGATAGAGAGATAAATTGGAAAGAAGGAAAATAGAAGACGACAGCCACCTAAAAGAAGATTACTTAATGGACAAAATACCCAACAAAGACCCCCACACCCTGGCCCAGGGAACAACTAAATTTAAACAACCACTAATCTATCCCAAATAAAGAAAGAAGAGAGGACAGGGGAGAAACAATTAAATGAAGGAGGAACAGGGTCTATCCCAGCCACACAAGCATATTCATCAACATTCACACACTTACACAATTCATAAACACTCATATACCCTCACAAATCTCACAGCCAAACAGAATGTCTCCCACACGCCAGGCATCACCAAACACACCCATACACAGCTAAAAATAAACTTAGCTTAAAGTCTTTTCATGTCCGAACAGGGGAACACAGGTGCATCCCAAAGAAGCTGATATCAGGAAGGGCGTTCTGGCCTCGCTCTTAGTACCACGGTCAGCGTCCGGCTCCTCTTCATACAGCTCTCGGAATGTATATCCAGACGGCGTCTGGACGGCACCCCATCAACCAACGGAAAACAAGAAACAAACCCCCGCCCTATAAAAGGGGCATTAGAATACATTCTAGGTACAGCTGAAATATGGTGTAGGTGCAGGCTATTACTGGCGAAATGGGCTACACCCGCAAGACTGAACCTAGTTTATTATTTACTTCACATTTAATTATTGTTATTATTATTTTTTTTTTTCTTCTCTCTAATGATTAAAAAAAACACAAATTCGTTTACCTGATGAAACTTTTTGTCATAATATATACTACCCCTTCAATCTGAAGGCCTCAGGTATATAAAAAAAAAAAACTGACAAGGAAAACAAGTCAGATGACGTGTTGGACCTGAGAATAAAATTACAACACACCCATACACAATTCACATTAAAGGAAATATAATAGTAAATTAAATGAGAAACAAAATAAAAACAATACGTAAACAAATAGACAAACAGGCGGAGGGAACCAACCAGGGGCGCGCGAAGGAACGCTCGCTTCCCGACCCAAGTGAGTCGCGCGGTTAACTCAATTAACACCGCGTCCGGCCTGAAGTTTTTCTCTTTTCCTTAAATTAAAATAAATAATTTTATATTTATAGAACCAAACTAGCATACTCCTCTCTCTGACGGAGTACACACAAATAAAGAATGATTCAGCCAAAATGGAAAATAAGCGTGCGCGGCACGCTCTGTGTCTGACCAAATCGCTGACAAGAAAATGTCACCGCTTCTAGCGTAGCGCATTTAAAATAAAATTTTTAAACTTGCTCTTCCATATTTATAAATTAGGCTAACGCTCGCAGCGCGCCTGAAATCACAATAATTCTCCACACTTGTAGTACTGCCCCAGCACAGTACCAAAATGACAGATTTTGAATGAAAATATTTATTTTATAATTTACAACCGATACCACTGTGGAATGCGACATGAGAACCAAGAAGCACGAAAATAACTCACCAGAACGGCGGGTGGAAAGGAGGGGAAAAGTGGGCCGGCAGGCTGATCCTCAGCGAACAGACAGTCCGGGACCTCAGAGCCAACAGCACCAGCAGCCCTTCACCATGGGATGGCTGACAGCTGGTCACCCCCAGCGAAGAGGGTCAAGTTGAAGACTTGGTGGGCAGGAATAGGGATTCCTCTCTCTCACCTAAGACTACCACCGTCAGGCAGACAAGTGGCCTTCGTCACGGGTTATGAAATGCCTCGCCAAAGAGAACGTGGTCTCTCACTCGTGGCTCCAATCCGAGTAAAAAAATAAGAATTTTCCCAACGCCAGCTGCCGATCAAAGGGGAATAACTTCCAAAGACTCGGTGAGCTCTCCACGGGTTTTCACAACTATACGGGTATCTCACAAAACAATGTTCATGCGGTGCAAAAGGATGCACGCAAACCGCACGGACGGGTAGACTTTTCTCCCTGAAAAGTTGACAGCACACAGCTGCCCATCCCTCTTTTACACACATATAAAAAAAAATGGTAATAAACTGACAATACATTAAAAGCGGGATGGAGGGCTGTCCGTCCGTGACAATGCAACAGAACTTTAAGTGCTTTTTAAAGACTAAAAATATCCAAGTCTTTTCAAAATTGGGTTTTATTTTGGGCATAAAAATAACGAAAAAAAAACTAAAACCTGCCCTTTTTAATCTATGCAAAGGGTTTAGGCCACAACTGTCAAACCTTGAAAAACGCCATTTGAAAAAGGGCCATTTTGAAGTTTTTCGCGGGTTTCCCGAAAATTATACCCCCGCGCGCAAAATTTCCCAAAAATTTTGGGAAAAAACAACCCCAGTTTGGTTTCAAAAAAGGTACAAATGGGGTTAAAAAAACTCAAAGGGAAAAACCACTAATTACGCAATCTTAAAATTAAACACTTTTTGGTCTGAAAAAAAAGGTTTCTCCCCCCAGAATTTTGAAGAAATTTAATTAACAAGACTTAGAAAGTTTTTGGCACAAAAAGGAAAGCCCCTTAAACCCAGCTGAAATCCCCCCGGGGCCACAACTGATCAGTATGGGGTATTTACTTGGGGCCCTGGAACTTTCCCTATCATTTTGGGGCCGTTATATTTTGGGAATAAAATTTGTTTCTATGGCCAACCACTTGGGGCCGGACAAACTGCCCCACTGTAGAAACTTTTTCAGTTCACAATCTGTTATGTAAAAGAAAATCATTGTGGTCAAAAACCCTAGTCTTTTTTTTGAAAAGGGGTGTTTTTCGGGGGAACAAGTGTTTCACAATAAAACACATATTTGGGGCCTTTGGGAAAATTTAAACATAATTCATTTTTTTAACATTAGGTAACAAGTTTTTTAAAACAATTCTTGAACAGTTTTTTTACACTGAGCTAATTTTGTTTTTAAACCCTTATTAATTTCCCGGGAACCCACCCCTGATAGAAAAAAAGGGACTGGATAGGCTTGGGGGGGGGAAAGCGTTTTTAAAGGGAAAAAAGGTTAAATCAATACCTATAAAAAATTTAACGTCGACAGTTTCGGGGAAAAACGCCCTGTGTGGGAAGACGAACACACCGAAAGGCACGACGCACCACCCGCACGCCCCCACACACAACACACACAAAACACCACACAACACACACACACACCCACACCCCCACACAAAACCGGGCAGGGGGGGAATGAAACCCAAGCCCTAAAGCAATTTTTACTTCACACTGCCCTCCCAAAAACAAAAAAAAAAATATACAATAGACTGAAAAATTTGAAAAATTTGGGGCATCCCTCCCTTGTTTGCTGTCCCCCCAAAATCCACAAGGATAATCACCCAAAGTAAGAAAAAACTTTTCTAAAATTGCCCCACATTCAGGGTTTATTCCCCAAAAGGGGTTGGGGGGGGGGGGGGTGGAGAGAGCCCGTTCACGTATCATTCACAAAGGAAAAAAATTGTTCACTGTATCCTCTTCATTTCACTGCTTGGTCCACAATGGGAAGAAACTGTTCACCAAATTTTCCACAGCAAAAAAAAAGGGAATTTGTCCACATTGAAATAGTTCATTGATTTACCCAAAATAGAGAAAGAAAAAATATGGGCATTTATTTTTTCATGTTTTGTTCCCAACTTTAAACCAAAAAAGCGACCTATTGTTCAAAATGAAAACAGACATGGGCCGCACTGTAAAATTCACCAAATGAAAATTTTACAGATCGTCTTCGGATTCTGTGCCCCTTCTGGGTAATGTCGGTTCTGCAAGCCGTCGGGGACCCGTGCGGCGCGGGGCAGCCGTTGGTAAAACTGAGGGTGTGCTGTGGCAAAACCCCCCAGGGGGCCGGGGGTCCAGGGGGTTCTTTTTTCTTTGTTTTCAGACAAAGGCAGACGATCCTTTGTCCCGCGGGGAAAGGTCCTGCACATTGCTGAAAAAGTTTCTGGCGACCTGGGGGAGGGGCCTTTTCCCTTTTGTCTTCGGGGCTCCGAAAACACCGTCATTCCGTTTTAAAATTTACGTGGGGGTCTTCTTTTTTTGTATCCCGAGCCCCTTTAAATCTTAGCCAGTGATTTTGGGCTCCTGGGGGGTTTTTGGTTTTGGGTTTTCCCTCATTGCCCGTGAAGCAAGTGTTTAAAGTCCAAAAAGTCGGCTATTAAAGGGGAACTACATTTGGGGGGGAAATTTTTGACCCTTCCCATCTAAATTACTGTATGCCCACGGGATTGGAATAAAAAAGGTGCTTTTTTTTGGGGGCTTTCTCGTTTGAAGCATAAATTTAAAATCACACTCCATATGGGTATGGCCTTTTTCCCCAAAAATTTTTTGGTCGATGATCTGGATGTGACAATGTTTTTTGCCCGCATAATAAAGAGCAGCAGCAACAAACTGATTTCTATTCTGTCCGACAGGTATCGGGAAAAAAACAAGATAAACATGGGGATGGGTTCTGGCAATGACCTGGATGAAAAGGGCAAAAGACAGGGGGGCAACTTCACAAGTCCTTTTTTTCCCATCCCCTTCTTTCCCAAACAAAGCAAGAGGCTTCTTTGTCGGGGAAAGTGAAAACCGGCCCGGTTATAAATGCCAACTTTCTTTTATAATGAATTTGGGACTTTATAGGGAGCATGGGGTTGTTGCATGCCCCCCCATATAAAATTTGACTTTTGTAATGCCCTCCTGCTTCTGTGCCCTTTTTTTGTTTTTCTCCTTTTCTTCTCTTAAATTGCCGTTCCTCTCCGGGTGTCCCCGTACCCCCCTTCTTTTAATCCTGATTTTCCGCTTTTCTTCAAGTGTTTTTTTGGCAAATTCCAAAAGTCATTCCCCATGTTCCCCCCCCTTCATCAAGGTGAAAAAAGCCAAGGGGGGGCCCATGCAGGTTGTCCCCCCAATTAGTTGGCACAGAGAGGCAAGGCGTGGTTTAGGGGGTGGGTTGTCCAGATGAATGAAGGCACCCTTTAAAAAAAAGAAATTTTCCATCGGGATACCCCGGTTTTTTCCTCTCCATGCCTTTGGCCCAAGAGAAGACTATTCAGAGTTTGGTGTAAATCCGGAAAAGCCATTAATGAAGGGTTTTTTTCTTGTGGCTTTCAGAAAATTGGGGCAGGGGCAAGTGGCTCTCCCTCTGAACCCATTAAAGATATGTTTTTTTATAAAGCTGTTTAGTTAAGACAGATTTTTAAATTCTGTTTTAAACAGCTTTAAAACCCTGCTTTATCCAAATCATTCATGTTTTCCCACAGTGCCCGGGGGAACTTTTTCCCAAAACTGTTTTTATGATAACAATTTTAAATTATAGTTATAAAATGTGGCGGGAAAAAAAAATATGCAAAAATATATATATGTATGGGGAGGGGGTTGGCCCAATCGGAAAGACGCAAAAATCGTGATTTTGGGGGCCCGGGTATTCGAGTCCCGGTTAGCCGTCCGTTTTTTAGGGGGGAGCTCCCATTTGTTCTGACTCTCCCTCCCAATTCCTTAGTGGGGACAATAAACCAAGGTCCCTGGGGCAAAAGCATGCAGAAAGAAAAAAATGCCACGTTGAAAATCCCGTAATCCATGTCAGGTTTGGGGGGTTCCCCAAAAACCCATAAAATACCCAGCATGCCCCCGGGGCTTTACCAGCACTTTGGGGGATATGAATTTCGATAAAGGCATTACAAAATACCCGATGTGTGTGGCGTATTTTGGGATATTCTGCACGCTTTGACCGGGCCTGGGAACAACTGAAACTGTAAAAATTTGGGTATACCCAATATTTAATTTTTTTCCCGTAAAATTTAACCCTTGCTCATAAATTAAAGTTACTGGCTTTACCCCCCACCCCCCCCCCTCTCTCCTCCCTAAAAAAGTTGTCATCAAAAGGGAAAATACTAGGTAATGATCGATACCTTGAGAATTTCCATGAGAAGATGGGCTCAGCGGGTAAAGAAGTAAGAAAAGGTCTCCTTTAAATTTCAAGATCTCCCAAAATGTCGTCAGTCATGGTGCCTGTTTGGGAGAAAAAAGAAAAAATTTAAAACGCCCAGTTAAATCTTTGTACCCCCGTCTTCAAAACATCTCTTCCTTCAAACGGTTTTTTAGCAAACTGATTTACCAATAGGATGGCAGGGCAAAAACCCAACTGTACAAGGGAAAAAAAAAAAAAATGAAGCTCACTTTTTTTTTTTTAAATTCCCCAAGCATTTTTTTCATCTTTATTTACAAGAAAGCTTTGTGGGGGCCCCCCCCTTTTAAAAATGTGTTTTTTAAATACACTTTTGTAAAAAAAATTAACGGAAATTTTCAAAATATAAAGGGAAAAAAGGTATTGGGGAAAAAGGAAACAAATAGACATCCAAAAATTTTGGGGTTTTTTATTATTGAGAAAAAGAGGGGAGAGAGGAAAAAACCCAACAAAAAAAAAAACAAAAGGGGGGGGGGAGAGAAAGAGAAGGGAGAAAAGAAGGAAAAAGGAGAGAGAGAGAGGGAGAGAGAGAGGGGAAAGAGAGAGAGAGAGAGAGAGGGGAGAGAGAGAGAGAGAGGAGAAAAAGAGGGAGGGGGGAGAGAGAGAGAGGGGGGGGGTCGTAACATGGTTAGGATAAACATGTTAGGCATCCCCTATTCTGCCCAATTATGAGCCCTGAAAAAAAAAAAACCCAAAAAAAAAAAAACAAAAAGAGAGAGAGAGGGGAAGAGAGAGAGAGAGGAGAGAGAGAGAGAGAAGAGAGGAAAAAGGGGGAGAGAAGAAAGAAAAGAGAAACTTACTAAATTAAAAACGACGTCAGTGGATTTGGAAGGGGAACCCAAAAAATCCCAATGAAGTTTCCGAAGCAGGTGAGGGAAAGTGTAAAACGGAAAAAAACCCCGATTTTGTGGTAATAGCCACTTTTTTTAACCCCCACCCTCTCTCCAGACACTTCCTTATTTGGGAAAAAAGCCTCTGAACCCGCCGCCCCCCCCCCTTGGGCCAAATTTTTTCCCAAACCCCCGGGTGCCTGTTTTTTCCCCACCCAAAAGTGACCTGCGGGGGCGGTGTAATCTAATACCCCAACCCTTTTTTCCCCTTTCACGGCGGGAAATTTTCCTCACCAAAAAAATGATAACTGCTAACAAAAACAAGTTTGGCCTGAGAGTGGTGTTTCCCCCCTTTCCACCTTTTCCTTCTTGGGGCCACATCTGTAAACCGGTACCCTGTTTTTTTGTGGCTTTGCAGAATCGGGGGGGGGATGGGGGGGCCCGGGGGCAAAAAACTGTTTCTTTGCTATAAACCAAAAACTAAAAAAAATTTTCAAAACCCATTTTTCCGCATTTTTAAACAGACTGTATTAAACACCTAAAAATATGAAAAAGTCAAAACACTTTTTTTTTGGGAGATAAACATTTGGTGGTCTAATGCACCCGAAATTTTCAAGCTACAAAGTGTTCTGTTTTTAATGTATTAAGTTGGATTTTTTGGGACTGATAATCCGATTTGAATATCTTTCCCTTGCACCTCTTCATGAAGGGAAATGGGGGGGGGGGGTTTTCTGTTTATGAAGGGAAAAAAAATTACCCGTTTTTCTCTCCCCTCACCCCCCCCCCCCCCCCCCCCCCCCCCCCGGACACCCCAAAAACTTTTAAAAATTTGGGCGGAAAAGGCAAATTTTGGGCTGTGATAGGGGGGAATCTTTCTTTTGGCCCGTTTAGAAAGGGGCGTTCAGTTTACAGTGTTACTATGAAAGCGTAGGTCCACATACCATAAAATTTTTAAAACCCCGGAAACAAGGGTGACAAAAAAAGGGCCCAACCCCCTATGTTAACCAAGACACCAAACGGGGTTTTTTGCATTCTAATTTGGGTGGCTTGCGTGGGGGGCACGCGTACGTGCGTGGTTTTGTGTGGGGGGTGTTTTTTTTCTTTTTCTCCCCCCCCTTTCTCCCTCCCCCCCTTTCTCCTCTTCTTTTGTGGGGTTGTGTGTGGGGTATTTTGTTGTGTGGGGGTGTGTTGTGTGTGTGTGGGTGTTTTTTGTGTCCCCGGTGTGAGTGCGTGGTGCGTGCGTGCGTGCGTTCGTGCGTGCTTGAGTGCGTGCGGGGGTTGTGCGGGCGTACGTGCGGTGCGTTCGCCACCCTGTGTGGGGTGTGTGTGTGTGGGGGTGTGTGTGTGTGTGTGTGTGTGTGTTGTGTGGTGTGTGTTTTGTGGGGGTGGTGGGGGGGTGGGGAAAAGGTACTAAATTTTTTTCACACGGGAAGGGAATACAATATTCTAAACCACGAAGGATAAAAAACGAAAAAAACTCAAAAAAATTTAACACACCTGAACCCAGCTAAGCACCTGCTATGAATTTCAAAGTGAACAGTCCCTGATAATTCTGGCCCTTCAAACGGGGTTTTTTGGCATGGCTTTAAAAAACCAAATGCCAAAGCAGCCCGGACATGTTTCGGAAAAATTTGGGGTTTTTTTCTGTCTTCTGTTTGGCTTTTTTCCAAAAATTTGATGACCCAATTCTGATCATCTTCGTTTTCCCTGCGCCACTCTAGTTTTTTTTCCCAAATTTTGGGGTTTCTAAACCAGGTGCGTTGTTTACCCCCCCCCTTTAAATTTCTTGCCCCCACAGGGAATTGGGTGTGCCCTACTTTCATGAACTAAATTTCCCCGGGTGTGTAAGTTTTGGGGTAAATGATTTTTTCAACACGACGACACCCTTTACCTCCGGGGATCCCTGGTGGCCTCACCATGCAAAGGGGCAGCCTCTGTTTGTGCCAAAATCGTGTCAATGCTGTTGGGATGAAGAGAATGTCCCCGAGCTACTCCCTTTTTGTAAGGGTAGTCACCATCGTTTAAATTTCAACTGTCATTTTCTACTCGGGTTTTATTTTAAAAACAACCCTTTGTTCTGGCCCCTGCTGTCATAAACTGTTTCAAAAAAAGTCCAAATGGTTTTTGACAGGTTTGGCTTTGGGGGATATTTATGACTAAAACTTTTTTTGGGTTTTTAAACCGGTTTTGGTGGTCACCCAAAAAGTGCTCTTCTCGGGTCACGGGGCGGGTTTCGGTCAAAAAGAGCAAACGCTTACTAGCAACAAACCGCCGGGTTTTTTCCGGGGCAAGGGAAAAAGGTCTTCACTAAACTGTCCCCTTTTAAATTGCTAAAAAGGCACTGTTTTTTTTTGGGTCCAAACCGCACCCACCCCCGTACATAAACCTTATTTCCCATTATTTTGGATTTCGATGACCCAATCGAGTAGGGAAAAAAACCCAGGGTTTTCCCTTTCGCAGTCAAAAACGCCCGGGCCCTTTACTCCAACATCCCCTAAATTTTACCTGTATTGCTTTAACTGGGGCAATTTTAGGCAAATTTTTCGAAAACTTAGTTTTTGGGGTTTTTTTTGGGCCTTTTCCAAAAAAGCAAAAAAGTTCGTTAATGGCACGTTCCCAAATCAATGACAATGCCATTTTGTTCACGTTTAAGGTATCTACGGGGAAAAATTATGATGCCCTTCAAAAGTGGAACATGGATTCTTTAAAAAACTTTCTGCCCCAAAACGGTTACGAAAAGAAATGTAAAAGTTCCCTCCCATCTTTAATCTTCATTTTGCTTGAAATTATTCAAAAAAGCCCTGAAAAAATGTGCCCCAAATTTGAGGGACTTAACTAATTTCCTGTCATTTTTAGATTCAAATTTTTTTTAATTTTCACCACGTCAATAGGGGCCTTTAAAAGGGTTAAAAATTTTTGAAACCGCTTCACAATGCAAACATGAATGATGAGAAACCCTTTCAGTAAAAAAAAAAAAAGAAAAGCACCCACGAACCCCGAGACGGCCCCACGGTTCTCGGACTTCTAGCGGGGGTGCTTGATCCAAGGGGCAAAACCTTTCCCCCATCATGGGGGGGCACAAGGCTTGTGTGCCGTGATCAACGTTGGCTGCATTGTTCCTTTGGAGTGATCGTGCAGTTGCCGTTTTAAAACAATAAATGCAACCACACGAAATTTATTTCACTTTGATAAGGGTTTGGCTTTGTCGTTGCCCCCAAATTGGAAATTTTGCTGTGGGTCAAAGATACACAGCCCCGCACTACACAGCAAACCACAGTTCCACAAAGAAAAGGGCAAGTCCCCCAAAAACCCCCCAAAAACAAAACTGGGACGACATAATCACGGTAGAAAAAGGTAAAAAAAAGCAAGAAATCAAAACCTACAAAAAAAAACCCAAGTCCCCAACGGACAAAGAAAAGAGGGGACCCCTTTATACACAAGGGGACGAAATGGAACAAAACATGGGACTGAGAAAAAACTTGAAGCAAAACCCTTAAGCGAAACAAGCCAAAACACAACAAACCGGGCCCCAAAATAAAAGCAAAGAAAATACACAAGGAAACACAATACAAGAAACACAATCCAGAAAAGAACAAGTATACAACAAAAAAAGACTGCATGGAACTTTAAAAGTTTTGAAGCAGAAGAAGCACAAACGAAAAATTTCTTCTTTCAACGCAGAGAATGAAAATATGGGGGTTTTCACCGCCCACCCATCTTTTTTGAAACAAAAACCCCCCATTTTCCATACAAATCACGTCCTTCTCATGCCCGTTTTGCCCAAAAATTTAACCCCTTTTTTAAAAAAAAATTAACACCTAAAAACCCCTTAAAATTTTGACGTAATCAGCAATTAAAACGGGGGCTTACGTCTGGGATAAATTTGGGTTGTGAACAAGATATTCCCCCATTCTCTCTGAAACATAAAAATTAACCCCGCGGGGCCCTGGGGTTCTTCTTCCCTTTTTAAAATTTGCTTTTTTTCTACCTAAAGAACTATTAATAAATTGAACAATAAAACTGGCTTTCCTTTCTTGATTATTTTATTTTTCCCTCTAATAAATTTTTATGGGCCCCCTCAAAAAATTTTTTAAATTCACTGTTTTCCCCCAAAAGTATAAAAACTGTTTAATCAAAAAAACCCTCCCTTTAAATTTGGGACGGCAACCCCCCCGTGAAAAAAAAAAAAGAAAGATGGATAGCCATTAAAAAAATTAGTTTTCTGTTTTTAACTGTTGAAAAGGGGACTTTACAAAATTGGGCCCAACAAAAAAAAAAATCAAAATTTTTAATTCCCTTAAAAATTGATAAAAAACTTCTTTTTGTAGTAAATCTAAAAAATTTACCCAATCCAGGGGAAAGCCTAAAATTCGGCAAGCCCTCTGGGAAAAGTGTACCTTTTCCTTTCTTCTAGTGGAAAAGTATAGAAATTTCTGGGGTTTTTGCCTCTTTAAATTTCATAGTATCCCCAAATTCGAAAAATACTTTTTTTAAAAAAACCCAAAAGTTGTAGAAACCACAGGTATTTTTTATTGATTTTTATTTTATTGCCTTGTTCATCTTTAAAACTTTTAACCCAATTATTCGGGCCCCTTCAGTATTTTGCCCACAAAATTTTTAAAAAACCCCAATTTCTCTCGGGGAGACACTACAACCCACCGCGCCCTTTTTTAAATTTTGGGTTACTTTTAAAAAAACACACGCTCGTTTTGTTTGGGTTTAAATTGATTTTACATCTTTTTTTAAACTTTTTTAAAAAACTAATTAAAAAAAAAAGGGGAGCTTTTAAATAAAATTGAAAATGTTTTTACATGTAGGAGCTTTTTAAAACCCCCAAAAACCCTTTTTTGGGATTTCCCTGCTTTTAAACCATTGCGTAGAGAATCATAGGGCCCTTCCCAAAGTTAAAACCTTGTAAACCTGCTAACTAATAAAAAAATTTCCCCCAAATTTAAAGAATGATAGAGTGCCATCAGCTGGCCCTCCCCCCCTTTGGGCCCTTTTTTTAAAGAATCAGTTAAATTTTGCCTTTTAATCGCAACACTGGCTGCGGTGTTTATATGCAAACCTTTTAAAACCCACCCCAATTTTTTTAGAAGGCCAGTTATAATTTTCATGTTTTTACCAGTACAGGGGGGAATACAAACTAAAACTAAAAGTGCCCCCCCCTAACGACAAGGGCTTTTTACCCAAAAAAAACGGGCCCCAATGGACAATAATGCATATGAAAGAATTTGAAAACAAATTTTAACTTTAAAAACCTTCAACTGTTTTTAAAAAAAAGGGTTTAGCCCGCAATCGGGTTGGGCCTTTGTATTTGTGGGGTGAAAAAAGGGAGAATATACTTATACTACGGGCCCCGGCCAAAACCTTTTTTTCCCCAAAAACCCCAAGTTCGTTTGGGTCCTTTGAAAAAAAAAAACCATCCTAATGCCTGGACAACTTTTTATCTTAATAAAAGAAAGGGGCCTAAAAATGCCGGGAGTGCAAAGACTTAATGACACCATACGGACTTATTTTTGGTGTTTTTGGGAGCACAAGCAAAAAACCAAAGTCAAAGCATACTAATCAGTCTAAAAGGTTTTGTCCCTGGGAAAACAATTTCTAGAAATTTAGAAATGTAAAATCTGCTTTTGGGTTTTTGCCTGCCAGCAAAAAAAGGGATCAAGACGTTCTTGAAACACGCTGGGTTTCAAAGGTTTGCTTTTTTGGGTGGGCCATGGATTATACATGCTACCCTTTGACCTTAGACTGCCGGGATTGGAAATGATACAAAATTAAAACCCAATGAAATACTCTTGGAGAGGGACCAAGATTTAGGGCACAATAAATATTTTAAACACAAGGCCCGCTCCATCCTTTTTTTAAAGAAAAGTCCTTTCCCCCTGAAGAAAGCGACCCAGTTTTTAAGCCCCCCAAAAAAGCGACCCAAACCCCCAGTTATAAGCGCCCCACTGCCAAAAAAAAGCCCCAGAAAGCCTCCGCCTTTGTTTGTACCTCACACTGACACCCACACTAGCAAAAAAGCCCACCCCTTTGGGTTGTTTTTTTAATTTTTTACTGGATTAGCTGTACTTTATTTCCCAAAAAAAAAAACCCCCACCCCGGGTTTGCACCCCAAACGTCCACAGATGGTCACCATAAAACCAGAAACCCTTTGCCTATAGAAAGAAAAAACCCCAACAAAACAAAAACTGCCAAATTATCCAGGCAGAGCATCAAGCGCTTTGGGGTTTAATTCTTTAAAAAGTTTGCAAGATGGTGTAATTTTTTTTCTAACCCAAAACCTTTCCCCCCGGTTTGGGGTTTTTGGAAAGGCGAAAAGGGCCCCCTTTGGGCGCACCCCGGTTAAAGCATAAACGAGTGTAGAGAAAAGAAAACCCCAAACCCATGTTAATATGAAATTTTTGTAATCCCCTGTTCCCTGAACGGTCCAATTCTTTCTGTAGCGTGTTTTTCCCTAAAGTTTCTGTTTAAAGTTTCTCTTACTCTGCTTGTTTGTGATGCTAGCTGCGCTCGTTAGTAAACAGCACTTTAACCTAGCCCCCCTTTTTGGGCTTTTTAAATCCTGTTTTTTTCTCCCGTTTTTCTACCCTTTTTTTCTTTTGCCCTAAATTTTATCATCTGCATCACCCAGTTTATTTTTTTTCTTCTTCAATTTCCTTTTCCACCCTCCCCAAGTTTTGCCAAATTGTTTGTTAGTTCCCCCCTTTTATTTCTTTAAAGCCTCATTAACCCCCGGATTTCACGCATAGGAAATGGAGAATTTTTAAATTTTTTTTAACTGCGTCCCCTCTTTTAAAACCCTTGTTTCAATTTTTGTTTTTGTTTTTCTGCTTTTTTAAAAGGGGGGATTCATCTGCTTTTTGATTTTAAATCTTAAAGAGGAAGGGTTTTTATTTAGATTGTTTTGGGCAACTCTTGCCCAAAGTTCTGTAAAAACTAACAACCGGCTCAAAAGCCTAAAAGGTTTAAGTTTTCTGCCTTAGAAATTAGGGATTTTTTGGGCCCAAAAAAATTTGTGCTTTTTTTAAAAATTTGTTTGGGTTTTGCGTTGAAGTAACTTTTCCCGCGGTTTTCCCCTGCCCCCAGTTTCTTAATACATAGGGCCCACCATTTTTCCTAAAAATCTTTTAGGATCAACCCACTCCTGGAGCTCTCGTCCTATGCTTTTAAAAGAATGATTAAATTTCTTTCTCGCAATAGTTTTTTGACTTTTGTTGGGGAGTAAAAAAACCTGTTTCCTTAAAGCCCTTTTTTTGAATAAAGGGGCCCCATTCTTTTTCATTTTCTTCTTAAACCAGGATAAAATGGGGTAAAAAATTTTTTCATCCATATTTTTTTTTTATATTTTTTTTTGTTTTATAAAAAAGGAACCCCATAGGGTTGTGACCTCGATCCATACAAAAAAAGGGGGAAGCCCCCCAGGGCGTAAAAGGCAAAAGGGCAGACTGAAATTTATTTGAAAATTACTCCATAAACATTTTTCCCCCGGAAAAGATTTATATTTAATTCCCCTGATCTTGGCGGACGATTTTTATAATGCCAGGCACTGCAAAATTTTTCATTCAAAAAAATTTACATCGGCAGATCCTAATACTACTTTTTGTCGCTAATTTAGGCAGGGCTTGTTAATCATAAGAAATTAAATGGGGGCAGAAAAGCTTTGCACTAGGCGAGGCAGCCCTTTTTGCCCTCTATTCGATCTATGGCTGCCTAAAAAAGAAAGAAAAGAAAAAAGTTTCGGGGAATCCCAAAGCCCAAAGGGGCCCTCAAGCACAGGTTTAAAGCGGGAAAGATGCAAAAATGATTTTAAAGATGAGGCGTCCCCAAAAATTTTGGCAAAAATTTTTCTGAACCCCTCTAGATTTTGATTGTTAAAGACTCTATCCCATTTTAAACCAAAGGCGCACTAAAAGAAAAACTTTCTTATGATCTGACTTTTACCCTACCCGATTCTGTTGTTCTGTCTGAGGAACCCCTTAGCAAAAATACACATTTTAGTGACATTTCTTTTGAGTTTGATTTTTTAAAAACTAACCTGAACGGGCCCCAGAACAATTTTAAACCCCCAGTATAAAAATTTAAAAACATTTATTTTTTAATGAAAACTTTATGCACCCCATACAGAAAATAGAAAAAAGCGAGACACTCTTTGGAACTTCCCATCTAAACCAGTCTCTAAAGTCTTTAAAAGGAATTTTGTTTTTAAATTCTTAAGGAAAAACTCCTTTTCAGAGAGAATCAAAAGCTTTTTTAATAACCCAAAAAAATTGAAAAAGGGTTTTTTGGAAAACCCTTGGTAATAAATGGAAAAGTCTGTTTGGGCTGTTTTTCCCAGGGCGTGGACTTCTACCTAAACCAACACTTCGATGAAATAAGAAAGTTTTTTTCGTGGAGGTGGGCCCAAAGGGATCCTGCAGTTGATCGTGTATGTAAAAAACTTCCCCTTTTTATGATGAAAGGGACCAAAGGGATTTTAATAAACAAATATGGACTGGGGCGGGGATTTTAGATCTACATTTGAAAAACGGGTTTTTTTTGGAAGGGGGAAAAAAGGTTTAGGGAAAGGATGGTTTTAAAAAAAAAATATTCACAAGAAAAGCGGGAGGGAAAACCCGGCCCAAAAAAAAAATGCACATTTTATGGTTTTTGATCCCTCAGTTAAACATTAAAGGGAAAAACCGGGGCTAAAAGACGCAGCTCATAAAATGCAGAAGAAAAAATTTTAATAAAACAGAGGGAAATATTTAAAGGGTTTCTTCCTAAAGATCCGAAAATTTTCCTTCTTACTGCGGGATTAGGGGGTGGGGGGAAAACGGGCCTTCGTCCTTGATTTGTTACAAAAAAAATATCCCAGTTTCATTCGAGCAAAATTGTTATTTTTCCTGCAAAAAACCTTTAAAGGGCACAACAAGTCTTAAAAAAGAAAGGAAGTTTTTTTGGACAGACGTTTAAATATTTTTTTATTTGATCCTAGCGACAAAAGAGGATGTTTGAACATTACAAAAGGCTATTTGGGGGAAAAACCCAGAAACGCTGTTATTTTTGAATGCTGTTGGGCTGAACGGAAAATTGTTAAAAAAAGAAAAGCCCTGTAAAAGCTAGCCTTTAGGGGGCCCGCCAACCCCTTAGTTTTCTGGGGGCTTTTAACTCAAAAATAAAATTTGCAGTTTTAAAAAAAATTTTAGATCGCATTTAAAAAACCCATTTGTATTTTTTTTCAAAAGGACAAAGACGTTTTGAAAAATGTTTAAGTAAAAAATTATAAAAACCCGGGGACAAAGATGAGCAAAAAAAAATAAAAGAGCGGGTTAGAAAACTAAACCCACGCTAAGCTATGCTTACGGACTGCCCCCCCATTAAATACTTTTGTTTTTTTGGAAAATTTTTTAATTTATTGCTTATAACAATTTTTTTATTAAATTTTAATATTAAAAAAAGGGGGAAATGCTCGGGGGCCAGAATCAAAAGGGGGAGCTGCTCCCAAAAAAAAAAATGCCGGCAGTAAGCTAAAAGACCTACAGCCCACAATGAGTTTGATTTTAATAGGGGTGCCAGGAAATTTTTAAAGGGATTTGAATATACAGTTTGACGGGGTTTAAAACGAACGAAATTGAAGACAAAAAAGACACCCCAGCTTTCCTGCCCTAGAAGAGATAAAAAATTTAAAGAGCAAACGATTTTGGCAAACATAAATTACAAATTTTTAAAAAAAGAGGTTTCCCTTGGTGTTATTTTCCTGAAATTGCTTGGAATTTAAATTTTGAATACAAAACCCCAATGTTACTTGATAAAAGAAAAATTTTGGGGAAAAGGGGGTTTTGAAATGGGAAGGGGGCCCATTTTTTTACCCCGGGTTCGGGAAACCACAACAAAAAAACAGATTGAAAAAATTTGGGCAGGGTTCTGAATATATCTACAGGAAAAAAGCCCTTTAATGGGGAAATTGAAACCGTCGGCTTAGAATTTCCCCCAAAAACTAGAATCACTACCTGGGCAAATGACAATAAATTTTTCCCCTTTTTATTACTCCGAGGGGGGGGTAAATTCCTAGTTTGGGCCAAAAACATACGTTAATTGGGAGGCATAAAAAAAAAGGGCTGAAAATTTGGACCCCCTTTAAAGTTCGGTTTTGGAAATTTTCCAAAAAACGGAGTTGAAAAAAAAAACCCATGTATCATCTGAAAGGGGTTACTCAAAGGTTGACAAAGACAAACTAACAGTACCGACTTTTTTTTCTCTTAAGTATGTTACTTTTATTGCGTTTTTACTCTGTTGATAAAATTTCTCCCCAAAAGGTTTAAAAAAGAAGATTTTTCCCAAAATTAATTTTAAAAAATAATTTTAAATTTAAAAAATGGAGGTTAAAACAGTTTAGGTTAAAGCAAATAAAAACTTCAAAAGGAAATAGAAAGCGATTTGGATAAGATAGATTACTAGAAAAAAATATGCAAAAAGTTTTAAAAACCTTTTCTTTTTGTAATTACTGGCTCATCAGCTGTAGCTAGCGTAAGTGCTGGTCGGGCCCTTGCTGTTTTGGGGCTAGGGGTTGGGCGCCACCTCTTTAGCATTAGGGGGTCTGGGGTTTGGGGTTTTACGCCATTCTAGGGTTGTAAGGCTTTTTTAAAAAAAATTAAAACTCCTAAATTCCCAAAAGAAACACTGCCATTTTTTCCCCAAAAACAGCAAAATTTTTTGCTCTTTTAAGTTTAAAGAAAAAGCAAACATTACGGGAAAAGAAAACTTTAGGACGAAGAATTTCAGAAGCTTATGGCTAAACGGGATGTTTAAAAGACGAAAAAAATTAAACCCCCAAAAGGGGGTGGAGAAAGACTTTTACTTCACAAACGGGTAGTTCCGGTTGCAATTAAACAAAACTTTTGAAAAAAAACAAAAAATGATGGTTTAAAACCCAAAAATTTGGCCAAAAAAAAAAATTTTAAAAAAAAAAATAAAGTTTAAAAAAAACTAAATATTTTTTTTTTTTTTAATAACTGGGTTTGGGGGACAACTTGAAACTTTTCCGAAAAAAACGATTTTTAGGGGGGGCCCTTTTTTAGACTAAGTAGCCCCGATAAGAGAGAGCCCTTTTTAAAATAATTAGGGGGGCCCTGTTTTAAATAATTCTTTCAACTTCATATACATCTACGCTCCATGGGGGGTCTGTGGTCTTTTTCCCAAAACATCACCTTCTGCCTCTCCAGGAGCATAAAAGTATCTTACTTTTTGTTTCCCAAAAGGCCCAAAAAGTTTTTGAATCCCCCGCACCTCTTCAGTAAAGCTAAATTTTTTTAAAAATTTTATTGCGTTCACTGGTTTAAGGCCTGTTCTTTTTAAAATTTTTCATTTTTATGGCACTAAGGGGCCCGCGGCAACCCCCTAAAACCCCTTTTGGTTGGGGGCGTTTTGTACCCTTGTAGTGTCCCCTTTAAATTTTTCTGTGATATTGATAGGAAAAAAGGCGTTTTCAGCTAGATTTTTTATTAAAGTTTTTTACTAGGGCTTGTGATCGATGGTTGCCCCGGGATCCCCCCCTCTTAACTGTAACATGATGTTTTTTTAAAAAAAGCTGGTTTACAGAGCCCCTTTAAAACCCCTTTCCCTTTCAGCCGGGGTCAGCCCAGGATACTTTTAAAAGGGCCCCGCATGTATATTTGTTGTAAAGCCACAGCCCCAGCAGTTGAAAAATTTTTTTCCGTTAAAGGTTAGCGTCTTTATATCTTGAAGCCTGTCAAAAAAAATGTCAGGGGATACTTAAAAATTTTTTTTTTATTTTTATCATGTGGGGAAGGGTCGCAAGTCCATCTGGTGGGTGTTTATTTGGGAAATGAGTTAACAAATCTAGGCCCTTTTTATTCCCTTTTTGGGGGGAGGGAGATATATTTCCAAAATTGGGCCCGTTATGGGAAAACCATCTTTCGCATTGATTCAGCATCTAGCAGCCCTTTTCTAGTTTTTTAATAGCGGTCTTTTCCCTTTTTCCCAAAACCCCCTTTGGAGAATAATATTTTTGTACATCGTTTTTACTTTTTTAAATTTTATTTGTATGTCCTTTAAAAAGGGCGTATTTTAATTGTGTTTTTAATTTTATTTTTGATTTTTTTGTGCGAGAATAAATTTCTCCCCTAAACACCCACAAAAAAACCCAAATTTCTGCAAATTTTTTGTTCTTCTGATGGCTCATAAAAGCAGACATTCTGGGGGGGCGATGTTTAAAAAACTTCTTTCCGTCACCAAAAAATACTCATTCATTTTCCCCCAAAGTCTGTTTAAAGTGTGCTCTGCCCCTGGCCTTGTTCTCTTAACGGTTTTTTTAATTTAAAATCTAAGTAGCAATCCCCCTTTTCATAAGCTTTTTCTTTTCCCTTTGGGTAAATCCACTAAATTTCCTTTTTTTTACGGTTTTCCCCTTTTTTCATCGGACCGAAAATTTTTAAACCCGGGAATTTCTTTCCCGAGAAGGCCAAGGGATTAAAAATTTGGGTCCTCCTCCATCATAAATACTCCCGCCATCTTTTATAAAATTAAAAATTTTTTTATAATTTAAAAACTTTTTTGAATAAATTTTCTGGGGTAAAATTTCCCCCCGAAACCCCAAAAAAGTCTTTTGACGCAAACCCCCCAGTAATTACAACGATAACCTTTAAAAATGTCCTCAATGTTTTAACCTTCCCAGGGGGGGCGGGCCTCATTTTAAAAATGTTTTTTTCTAACACGCTAAGCCTATACAAGACCGCCAATCACACAGAAAGGTAAATCGTATTGTAAATTTTTTTCCACTTTTTTTTTAAAACTAAAAAAAAAAATTAAAAAATCAAATTTCGAAAAACGTCTATGTGCCTTTTTTAAACAATAATTTTTTTGTTTTTAAAACTAAAAAATGGGGGGGCAAGTAGTTTTTGGCGAATCTTTTATCTTTCCCATGTTGGGCGGTTTTTTTTCCCAACAAACCCTTTTGCAAAGGGGTTTAAATTAAAATATAAACCCAAAGTAGGGACTGCATAATTAACCAACTTTTTAAATCTGGTTTTTTAAAAGTATTTTTTTATTTTTTTTTTTGTTTTTAAAAAAGGGTTTTGGGCGAAAATATTTAAAATGTGAGGAGCAGGCAGACACTCCGTAGGGCCCCCTGCCCCTAAAGAAAGATTTTTACTCTTTCTGGTGTTTGGGAAAAACTAAACAGAATTTAGGCACTTGGGAAAAAGAAATTTAACAGATCCCCAAAACTGTCCTACATCAGGGCCCTTTTAAAAGTACTTTCGCTAGGTTCGAAAACCGCTAGGGTCAAAAAAAGGGTTTAATTTAGTGGGGGGCGACAATGATTTGTCTATATGGCCAAAATTTTGTAAGAAAAGGGGGCGCCGGGGTTGATTCAGTAGAAGATTTAAAAAACGCTTTCACAAGATCCGGTTTTTTAAAAAAGTCACAGAAACTCTTTCATTTTTTTTGGGGGGGGGGGGTTTTTTTTTTTTTTTTTTTTCCTTTTTTTTTAGGGGAAATTAAATTAAATTTAACATTTAATTTTGGATTAATTTTTTAAATTTAATTTTTTCAATTAAAAGAAAAAAAAAAGAGCGTAGGAAAGAAGGGCGCCAAAAGGGGAGTTTCCCAGGGGCGAATGTACCACAAGTAAATTGCCCAAGGAATGTTTCCGCAAGTGAGTAACGGTACTTTAAATCTAAAAAATCCGGGGCGTGTTGAAAATAGTGAAAAGGAAAAGACTAAGAAAAAACAAACCAATCAGCAAAACCAAAATTGTTAAAATATTTAATTTCGCCCGCCGGGCCGCACCCCCAAAACCCCCAAATTAAAAAAAAAAACCCAATTTAACGATAAGAATATTATGAAAGTATGGGAGCTGTTGGGTTTTTTGGGGGGGGAGTTTTAGCATACAAATACCAACGCCATTCCTTTAAAAACAAAGCCGAAGCCCCCACAGTTAAAAAAAGAAGAACCCAAATTTTGCAAAAAGAAAAGCAACCTCCTGCTGTAGACCCCCTTTTTTTTTGAAAAAAAGTTTTAAGAAACTGATAAAGTACAAGCTAAGAACTAAATAAAGTACAAGTTTAAAAGGGTTTTTAGGGAAAATACTTTTTAAATTAAATGCAAGTAAATTACAAGTAAAGTAAAAAGTAAATTATAAATTTTTTTTTAATACTAGTTAGGTTCTTAAAAAAGTATGGGTTTGGTTTTAAATAAGTATAGTTAGGTTCTTAAATAAATATAGTTAGGTTCTTTTAAAAAAGGGACAAGTTAGGGTTTTTAAGTTAATACAAACAAAATTAATCTTTTTAAAATTCTCCAATGGGCCTACAGCATATGGGGAATCAGGGGGTTGACGTAAGTTCTCTTGTTAAAGGGTTTGAGATAAATGATTTCTTGTTAACAGCAGTTGTGGGTTTAATTTATGGAGAGTAAAAGCGCAGATTAAAATTTTGGGGGTGATGGGAAAAATTTTTTTTCCAAAAAGGGCTTGCTTGAAATTATCTGAATAATTTTTTTTTTACAACTTTTTTACTTATGGGCCCTTTTGCCTTTTTTCATTACGAAATTCCCGGCTAGCAACCTATACACTTCGACCGCCAAACCAAAATTTCTTTTATAAATGGGCCCCCTTAAAGTTCATCTTCATCTTTCCAATTACTTTCTTTTTTCCAGTTTAAAGAAAAAGGGCTGTCTTTTGGGTAGTCGCATGTGTCGTACCACCCCTCAACTCCTTTAGCTCTTGGGGTTTTTAAAATTTAAAAAATCTTCTGTGGGGGGCGTCTAGAATAAAAAAAGGGGCCGTGTCTGTGTAAAGGACTCCCTTTATTCTGGGGTAAACCCCGGGGTTTTAAAAAAGTCCCTACAGAAAATTTTAACATCAATTTAATTTGACAACTCTAATACATAAAACCAATAAAAAACCCGGCCCTTTTCCAAACTTAACATCCTTTTTTTTTCATCAATTTCCCCAACCCGGTTCGTTAAATCTTTTAAAGTCTTGATAGTTAGGGTTTTTTTTTTTTTGGGAGGAAAACTAAATTCTTTGGGTTTTTTTTTGTAACTAATTTTTAAAACTTTACCCTTGGGGTACCCGTTTCTCCATAGGGCTTGCCAAAACCCGCTTGTTTTCATCATTTTTAAAAAAGTTTTTTTCTGAAGCGTCAGGGGTTGGGGTTTTAAGGGTAGATTCACTTGATGTATGGCCTCATAAAGGGCTCTTTATCAAAAGCCCTTTATTTCCAAAGAAAAGCGTCACTTTAAAACCCTTCTTAAGTAAAACGGGAGGATCTGTAATGGGAAAAACATATTTAGTTTTGGTCTAAGTTTTGGCACAAGTTTAGGGGGTTCGGGTAGCGCTCATCTTTAAATTTTCTGCGGTAGGGGGAATGTTGTGGGATCGTGTAATTCTTTTTGGATAATCTAAATCTACTTCCAAGATTATCCTATTGGATTATCAGGCGTTTAAACCCGTGAAAAACATGCCTAACACGTATTTTAAAATTTTTGAGGTCCTTTTATTTATTGTAAAGTTTCTCAGTGGAAGCGGTTTTACTCATAGCCCATCCTTTCAGATTGTTGGCGTTTTAAGTACATTAGATAAATTTGGATGGGTTTTTTTGGGGGCATTTCGTCTAAAAATTTGTTTTTGGGTTTGGGAGTAAGGATGTGAGGCCCCTACTAAACCTCCCCTTAGCCCCTTTCAATCTCTTTAATGTGGGAAAATCAGAAAATTTAAACAATTTGGGGTTGTTTGAAAAACTTTTTAAAAAGGCGTCCCAAGAAAGGCCGGGGGCAGAGATTTAAAGTGATGAGTTAAGTTGTAAGTTTTTAAGCATGTAATCTTTAATTCTGAAAAGTCTGCTAAAAAAAACACTCAGCCAAAAAATATTGATCATAAAAGTCACCCCCTTGTTTTCCCCCAGTGTAAATTTTGTCCCCGGTTTTTTGTGCGTATTATTCACATCAGTTTTTGTCTTTGCCCTAAGACTGAAAAGAAAAAACCCTTTAGGGGGGGAATGAGGGCCCCCCATCAACCTTCCCCCGGGTTATGTATTTATAAGGAAAGACGCCTTTTCGCACCAAAAAAGGGTCAAATTTTTTAGTGATTGGAAATTCCCTTTTAGAGATCCTGCAAACTTATCTAAATAGCCATCAATGTTGGGCTGGTCATAAAAGGATAAAGATCAAATAAAAGTCATGTATTTTCTGAAGACTGTGCAATGAGGTAACCCCTTAATTCAGAAGTCACTGCTTGCATGATAAAAAAAGAATCGTAGCCTCTTAAGTTTTGAAAGAAATAGGGCCCTTTCCCTGTCTTGGGGGCCCAAACCCTTTAATTTAAGATTTTCAATTTTTTTGTGCGCAAACCCCCCCTAAATTTTTGTAATGTGAACGTGGTCCCCTTTTCTGCGTTGCCTAATTTAAATTTTTTATTGGGAAACCCCGCAGTGTTAGATGAAATCCCAAAAGTTTTGGTCCTTTAAGGAAAGGGTAACAAGTCTGAAAAATTTAAATTGGTTTTGGGTAATTGTTGCGAAGTTGTTTCATCGCCCCTAAAAATTTTACTGGGTGCGTTGGGGGGCCTCTGGGAAATCTCTGGTGTGTTGGGTTTACCGTCTGACCCCCAACAAAAATAAACGCCTAAGAAAAGATCTGATGGTGGGGGTTAAAAACGTTGTTTTTTTTTTCTTGCTGTTTGGGGGCCCAAATACGCGGTTTTAAAACGATTTAAAGTCAGCAAAAACCCCGTATGGGGGCCAAAACAGGGTTTTGTGGGATATTCTTAAAACTAAAACCCTTTGAGCCAGGCTTAGGTGTGAGGAGTTTTGGGTTTTACATCTACAAAACTTTTCAAAGACTCTAGGGTGGCCCGCTGCTTTTTTATAGTGGGGATTCCAAAACCCGCCCCCTTCTACCCAAAACTCTTGGGGGGGGAAAGTTTTGATGTATAAATTTTAACAGTCTGCTATTGTTCTAATTAAAAACCCTAAAGGCTCTTTTTACTATCTGGGAAACATACAAGTTTTTACCTTTTTTGTTAAAGGGGGTTTGCCTAAAGTGGGAGCGTTTTGGGGGGAAATCCCCCAGAGGGGGCTAGATTGGCTTCTAAGGACCATGTGTTTACGTTTACAGTGTTTGGGTTTTTTTTGCTTTTTCAAAATGAGTTTTACTTTCTATGCTTATGGAAAGGTTTAAAAGTTATCAAAGTTCAGCTCTTGGGTTTGGGAGGGTTTATAATTTGGGAAAAAACTGTTTGCCCCCATTTTTTTAAAAGGGTTTTAAAGGGGCCAAAAAAAACACCAATAAAAAAACAGTTGTAGAAAATTATGTTTAAGACTGCTCGTTTTAAAAATCAAATTTTTTTGAAGAGGAAGGGGAAAAAAATTGCCAAAAAATAGGAAAAAAATTTTTTTTTCTCAATTTGATTTCAAAAGGGGTGTTCCCCCTTTAACCAGCCAGAACCCCTTAAAACTTTTTCCTCCTCACTTGCATGGTTAAAACCCGGTAAGCATGTTAACCCAGTTAGAGTTAAAGTTTTGGGTTGCTGAAATTTCTTCTTTCCGTTTTGTTGAAAAACCCCGATTCCATATTCCCATCCCTAGGTGTTACAAACAGAACGGTCAAAAAGCAAATTTTACCCGGCGGTTTTCCTCTGAAGGAATCTGGAATTTTAGAGGATAGCATGTGCTAAGCCCTTTTATGAAAAAAATTTTTAAAGGGGTTTAAAAAAAAATTTTAAGTCAAATTCACTAAACGTATCGCTTAATTGTTTTTTTTCAATATCAAAATTTTTTTCCTCGTTTTATAGTTTTCCATCTCGAATTTACCTTTTTGGGGGCGTCCCTTTTTTAAACCACAATTTTTTCGTAAAACCCAAAAAAAAAAATGTAAAAAAGGGAAGTAAAAACCCGGCTTTTTTTTTTCTTCGCCCCCGTCGTTTTTCAACATTCAAAACACGTTAAAACCCTTCAAAAAACGTCCGCCAATAATTTTTGCTTTTTCTGAATCACTACAGTCAAAAGTTTTATCCCTTGGTTTTCTTCCCCTTAAAAAGTTCACTATGGTCTTTTTTTATATTGTCTACATCATTTCAAGCCCCCAAAATTTTAAAAAATCAAAAGTTTTTAAAGCTTTCTTTTTTTCGTCAAATAAATTCATTACAATTTTTTAAATCAGGAAATTCCCCCCCCCCTGAGTTTGGCAGCCATTTTTTTTTAAAATAAAAAAAAAATAAAAAAAAAAAAAATGTAAAAAAACTCTTATTCATAAATCTTTTTAACGTAAAACCTGATCCCCCATTAAAGCGAAAAAAGTACTCCTTTAAAATTTTAAACAGACACATGCAAGTCAGCAACTTCCGGGGGAATATTTTCAAGTTAAAAAATTGGGGGAAAAAAAATTTATAATTGGGTTTTGGACAAGGGTCTGAGATTTTAATAATGGCTTTTCCCTTACGCTTTCTCGTATAGTTTTTAAAATTTCCAAAAAATTTTTGTTATAATTCAAACCCAAAAACCGGTTTTTTTAATCTTTTTATCAAAATTCCCCGCACTAATCGCCCACCCAAAATCATCAAATATTTCTTAAGCGTTATAACTACGTGGGGGTTCCCTTTTTTTTAAAACCCCGATTAAAATCATAAATACAAAATTTTAAATAAGTAAGGGCCCCCCTCTTCAGTTTAGCATTTGTTGTTGTTAGTCAAAAAAATTGATCTTCATTAAAGCAAAAGTTACTCCTTTTGGGGGCCCGTTGAAACAGTTAGATTGGGAAACTTCAGAAGCTATATAAACAACTAAAATTTGGGAAAAAAATTTTATAAAAGGTTGGGGCCCAAGGGAAACTGGTATTTTTTCTTTAGCCGCTTAAAGCTTTCTCGGATGTCATGCATTAAAAAGTCAGTAAATTTAAATTTTTTCAAACCTGTTCTTTTAAATGATTTTTTATCGCCTCCCCCCTCCCCAACCAACTCCGAAAAGTATTTAAAAGCTCTGTAGCTAGTTTGGTCCCTTTATTTTTTAACCCCCCAAAAAAAAATCATAAATTAAAAATTAAATTGATTCTCTCTCCCCCCATTTTTCTCTCAATCTCTGTTTTTCTGTTTTGTCTGTCTGTCCCGGGCTGTCTGTCGGTTTACTTTTTTGGGCTGGGGTGTCGTCTTTTCTCCCCCCCCTCTCTCATTCAACACCCAAACACACCCCACACAAAACAAAAGATAGGGGGCGGGTTGCAGGGGGGTGTGGTAGGGCTTTTTTTTGGGTTGCACTTGGGTCGACGTAAATTTGAGAACCCCGGGCCCCCCAAAACGTTATCAAGGGCCTGAATCAATAATCACAGGATTTTCTTTCAAAGGGCTCTCGGCAAACCGTCTCAATAACAGCCTTTAGAGGTGAGGGGAAAGGGGAGGGGACAGCTCCCGCCGGCGGGGGGGAGAGGCGGGCTTTTGTAGGTCCCAAACGGCAGAACTGCCGATTGGCCCAGTTTTGTTTTGGGGGCTTTCTGGCGGCCCCCCCTACCGGTGGAAGTGGATCAAAATTCCCTGCCACGGGGGTTCAAGCCCGGTATGTGATCATGCCAGAATGCTTTAAAATTGGGGGTTTTGGTTTTCTGTATTTCAGAAAAAAGTTTTCGTTTGTGTATAATCATTGAAAAAAAAAAATCGCGATTTTTTGAAAATTTTTTTTAAAAATAGAAACCAAAAAGGCCCTTCAATTGTCTTCTTACGCGGGTTTTTGGGTCAACCAGCAAAAACTTCTTTCAGATAAACCTTTGTTTTTTTTTTTTTTGACCGTTTCAAAAAATTTTCCCTTTTCTTTTTTGAAGGGCCCGTGCCCTTTAAAAAAAAAGCCTGAAAAAGAGTTTCCTTTTATCATCTTTCATGAGTAAAAAACCCCCTGGCAAGAAGGGGGCATTTTTTGAATACTTTCCCAAAAGGGTTTTGGGTTTTTTTCAAAATGGGGGGTTTGGGGGGAAGGGCAGCTCACAAAAACCGTGTTTTCAAATAAATTTTTCAAGATCTTCAAATGATAGTTCCGTTTTTTTTCTGAGGGAACAAAAAGAAATGCCCTTTCCTTTTTGGGTTTAAGGGGGGAAAACAAGGCTCGCCACTCCAAAATTTTTTTTTCAAAAATTTGTCAGGCCCTGATAAACAATGTATTTTTCCACCAAAACGGTTGTGATCGGGGAAATTTTTCTTGCGAAGGAACCAAAAGTTCACCCCATTTTTTCAGTAATAGTAAGGGCCCCTTCCAGCACTGGGGGAAGGCATTGAAACATCACTTCCCTGACTCGCCCTGTTTTTACCCAACACAAGCTTCTTGATTTTTGGGGAAAGAAATGCTAGCCACCAAACATTTTCATCCGAACGGCAAGGCCCTCAAATGTTAAAAGACGGCCCCCCCTACCTTGTTGCCAAAAGCCCCCCAGAGATGACGTATACCCCCAAGCCCATTGGTTTGGTGCATCGCGTGATGAATTTTAATGTGTCGCACTGGCCTCAGTTTTTTTTGTCGGGCATAAATTTCAATTTAAACGATTTTGCCGTGTCGGGTAAAAAACAGCAGGGAGTTTTGTTGTCGGGCAGTAATTGCAATTTATCATTTTGCCGTGTCGGGGGAACAAAAGCACAGGGGGGGTCTTAAGTAAGGTGTTTTAAACCATATACATTTTTGTTCATTTCTGTCCCGTAAGAGAATGTGAATATCTTTGTTTTTACAATCACCAAAACTTATCTAGCCCCGCAAGCCCCTTTTAATGTGCTGATTGGGGTCAAAATTTAATGGTTTTGAGGTGTTAATTTTTTTTGTAAAAAAAGGGGGTTAAATTTTTGGGCAAAAAATGACATGGAAGGGCTGTTTGTAATGTGAAAAAGGGGGGGTTTTTGTGGGAAAATAAGATGGGTGGCTGAACCCCCCATATTTACATTTCTCCCAACGCCCTGTCGCGCCAAAAAAAGGGTTTAACTAAAAGATTGCTCGTTTTTTTTCGTTTCCCGAGTGTTTTTTATGTTGCCTGAAGAAAAACCAAGAGGGGCGAAATGCGTGTGTTTTTTGTCTTGTAATTTTTTTGCAAAATTTTTCGGGCGGAATTTTACCCAAAAAATTTTTTTTAAATTTGATTTGATTTCCCGCTTTGCAGTCGCCTCACTTTGCAAGTAATCTTTTTGTGGGTCTGCGCCCAAAGGAATGCCAAAAACCCGAGCAGCAAGTTCAAGTAAAAACCCCAGGGAACTTTAAAACCAGCCCGTTGCACAGAAAATTGACTGTAGTCAGTCTCCTCCCCCCAACTTTTCCTCCCCGTCCTGGGCAGCCTATTTAAACTCCTTTGATGTCTACAACAAGGGCCAAAACTGGACCTACCCTCGGGCCGCCCCCCTGGTCTGACCAACCCACTTTTCATATAACGGGTGGCCCCGCTGGGTATTGAAAAAAGGAAAAATTTAAAAGCGAAGGAGGTCCGTGATTGGGGCCCTATGAGTGGCTTATTGTCTCCCACCCCCCCCCCCCAGTTCCCAAGGAATTGGGAGGGAAATAACAAACCCCCTTCCGGGCCCGAAAGAGCTGGGGTGATGAGTGCAAAATGCACACACCGTTGCCCCGACCCAAAGACAAAAGGATTGGAGGAGGGGTTTGGGTTTTGTGTGTGTGTGTGTGTGGTATGTGTGTGTGTGTGGGTGTTGTGTGTGGTGTGTGTGTGTGTGTTGTGTGTGTGTGTGTGTGTGGTGTTTTGTGTGAGAGAGAGGGGGAGAGGGGAGAGGGGAAGAGAGAGAGAAGGGGGAGAGGGGAGAGAAAGAAAAAGAGAGAAGACAGAGAGAGAGAGACAGACAGACAGCAAAAAATACCAAAACCCCCCAGATGGAAAGCTTCGGCTTCACAAATTCCCATTTCACAAACACAAATAAACCCAAAAGCCAAAATCGCACTCCCTCCCCCCTCCCCCCCTCTGTTTTTAAAGATGATTCACACAGAGGCCCAAAGGAAAAGGGAAAAGGGATGAGTGGGGGGACAGGCCAGACCAGGGACTTTCCCGTGGGGCCCAAAAAAAGGCCCACGTAATACGTTCCTCTTCACAACTGACCAAATTTCACCGGGGGTGGGAACAAAATTTCCCCTTTCAAATGCCCATCAGGACTGGGTGAAAACCTTTTCTCTTTTTCTCTCGTCTCTCTCTCTCCTTTTCTCCCCCTCTCTCTCTCTCTCTCTCTCTGGGGGGGTCTTTTGGGGTTGGGGGTGTGTGGGGTGTGGTGTGGTGTGTGTGTGTGTGGGGGTGTTTGTGTGCGCGTGCGCATTTTCGTGAGTGCATCGTGTGTGATGTGTGTGTAAGTGTGTGGGGTAAGGGGTGTGGTGTGCGTGGTTGTGTGTGTGTGTGTTTTGTTTTGGGGTTTTGTGTGGGGTGGGGGTGTGGGTGTGGGGGGTTTTGGTGTTTTGGGGTGTGTGTGTGTGTGTGTTGGGGTTTGGGTTTTGTTTCATGCATATGCCCAAAACACTTGGTGCATTTGTGTTGTATTTTTTAAAAGGGGGGGGTAAAGTGAAGGGGAAGTGTTATTAATGCATGCACTTGCATGGTGCATGTTGTGGTGTGGTGGTTGTTGTTTTTCAAATTTTAAAAGGGCCTTCCCACTTTAAAGTGGGTTTCAGACGTGTGTGTGGTGTGGTGGGGGGTGGGGGGGTTGGGGGGTGTTGGTGTGTGTGTGTGGGGTGTGTGTGTGTGGGGTTGGGGTGTGGGTTTTGTTTTGTGTGTGTGTGTGGTGGTGGTGTGTGTGGGGTGTGGTTTTTGTTGTGTGTGTTTTGGGGTGGGTGGGGTGTGTGAGTGCATGCGTGCGTGGTGCATGCGTGCGTGCGTGGGGGCGTGCGTGTGTGAGTGGAGAGAGAGAGAGGGAGTGTGTGTGTGTGTGGGGTGTGTGGTTTTGTGTGTGTGTGTGTGTGTGTGGGGTGTGTGTTTGTGTGGTGTGTGTGTGCGAGGGGCGTGGTTTTGCCGGGCGCATGTTTGTGTGCGCATGTTTTTGGGTGTGTGTGTGTGTTTTGGGGTGTGTGTGTGTGTTTTGGGGTGTGTGTGTGTGTGTTTGTTTTGGGTGGTTTTGTGTTTTGTGGTACTTTTTTTTTTATAAAGAGGGGTTATTGAAAGTTTTAAAAATAAATTTCCTTTCTGGACTACATAATAAATGTGGGCATAAGAACAAAGGGAAAAACATAATTATTTAATATTTTAGGTAATGTCAGTGGGGGCACTTATTTGAAATAATTTGTTTCCAGCCCCGGGGCACTGATTCTTTGCTTTTGGACAAACTAGTAATAGGTGACTTACACGAAAAATTTCCCCCCAAACGCTTTAACATTTTTTCTGTATTTGGGGTTTAAGTGAATTTAAGCGCCCTCCTTTTAATTTTAAGGGTACTACCCCCTCTAGGGTATCGGACTTTCGAATTTCTAAAATTTGGGTTTTTGGGGGGAATGTCAGGATTTGGGCGTATACCGTTTTGATTTTTTTTTTGACTATCGTGTCCCTTTCCCAAACCTTTTGAAAGTAAGGGGATGCTTTTTTTAATCAAAGGTATAACATTCGATAGGTTTTAGCGGGGAAAGTTAAGTGCAGTCTGCCTTTAATATTTCGAAACCCGCCTCCCGGGAGCTTGGGTAACTTTCTCATTTTTTTGAATTCCACAATGTGGGGCAACCCCAAAAGAAAAGTCCAAAATTTATTCTTTTTTATCGATAGGAATGTGCCGTAAATTAAATTTTTTCTGTAATTCTTGCAAAGGAAATTTTTTAAAAATTTTTGACTGTAAGGCAAAAAAAAGACTGACTTTTTTAGTCACTTGCACAGTAAAAAAGGGACCAATTTTTTTGGAAGAATTTAAAACATGCATCAGGGAATCGAATAGCAAATAATTCTGCGAAAAATTTAAAGTGTATGCCAAGTGATATGATTTTATACTTTTTAATTTTTTTTTATAAAAGCTGCCCCCCCCCTTGGGGTTTTATGGTCATTAACACTGAGCCCCCTCTGTAAAAATTTTTGGGGTGGGCCTTATACTGATTTTCCAAATGAAAAAATTTACATAATATTTTTAAGATATATGGTGGTCGTTTTTGTTCCGGTTTTAGTTATAGTTTGTGTCCTATTTGCTTTGGTTTTTTTCCATTTGGGAAAGGGTGGAATGGATGAGTTTTACCGCTATTTTAAAATTGGGGTTTAAAGTTGGTTTTTTTTTAAGAAGAGTAGATGTGTTTTAATGACGAATTTGATTTAGCTGATTTTTTTTGTCTTTTGCTCTTTTAGCAAAATCTGTCTCTAATTTGGGGGATACTTCCTTTGTTTCAGAAACCCTTTTTTTTGAAAGGGTTTATTGTGTGTTGTGTGTGTGTTTTTGTGTGTGTGTGTGTTTGTGTGTGTGGTTTTGGTGTGTGTGTGTGTGGTGTGTGGTTTTCTGTTTTGTTTTTGTGTGTAAGCAAATGTGTATTTCGTGTGGTATGTGTGTGGTGTGTGGGGTGGGTGTGTTTTGTGGGTGTGTGGTGTGTGGTGTGTGGTGTGGTGTGGGTGGGGTGGGGTGGGGTTGGGGTGTGTGTGTGTGTGGGGTGTGTGTGTATTGGGGAGTGTGTGTGTGGGTGCGTGCGCGCTCACGTGCAGCAGACCCATCTTCCGAATCGCTAAAAATGGCATTGTATAACCTTATTTTGAGTTCTCCCCGTCCCAGTCATCTTCCCCACTCAACAAAACCCACACCCCACACACACACAACACACACACACACACACACACACAAACACCACACACACACACACAAAACACACACAAACACACCCACAACCCCCCCACAAACCCACAAAACACACAACACCCCACATTTTATTTTCCCCTTTTAAAAAATGGTTATGTTTAAATTAAAAATGATCCGAAGTAAATTTTTTCAAAACCCACTCGAATCAGGGCCCACCCTTTAAAGGATAAAGAATGTTTTCCCCTAAGGGTATGAAGAAACACAAAATAAATAGATCTGTGAAATTGGTTTACGGCAAAAATTTAACACAAAACCCAAAATTTTGGTTTCCCTCGCCGGGCCCCTTCCACGGACCCTAAGTCCAAATAGGGCATCCCGACGCCTTTAAACATCCTCCGCCAATTTGGGCACAAGGGGGGAGGCAAAATTTTCCCTCCTTTACGGAGACGGGGCCCCACCCCCCCAGACCGACTAAGCCCTTTGACCCCAAACCTCGATTTTCTGCCCCGGGCCGACCTCAGTGCCCGGGGCCCAAATACTACCAAATTTTGATGAACCCGTGCCCACGACTTTGCCAAAACGGCGCCCGTTAAGTAGGAAAGGGGGGGGAAAGGGAGTGTTTTTGGGGGGGGGTGAAATCTAGCAATAATTAAAAGGAACCCAAATTTACCACCACCGAGAGTAAAAGGGGGTAAAGGGGTTGGGCTGTCATGATTTGTATCCAATGGAAATTTAAAGGGGGATAAATTCGGGGAACAGGGGGGAAAAAAATGCCAAAGGTATCGCCCCCCTTTTTTGGGGAAAACCGGGGAAAAAATAAGAAGGAAAAAGGGAGTGAGAGAACGGGAGAAGAGGAAGGGGGGAAAAGAAAAGAGAGAGAGAGAGGGTTCTGATGGGGGCTCTGCAGGGAGAGGGGCAGAGACGGAAGAGGGAGGAAAAGAAAAGAACCAAGTTGGGATTTGCCCGGGGATGTCCCGCAGAGGAGGACTAAAGAAAATGTGGAAAGGGGGGGGAAGGGGGTTCTAAATAAAGAAGAGGAAGGGGAAAAAAAAAAAAAAAAAAGAAAAAAAAAGCAAACCCTGTCCATTTGATTAAACAATAGAAGAGAAGAGAGAGAGGGGTGCAAAGCGTTTAAGCAGGAAAGAAAAAGGAGAACAGATTTGATGGGGTTTATTGTCACTGTTCATCTTAACCCCGGGGGTTTTGACCTCATACTTGGGCCCGCGGGCCCCTTTCATCGGCAGTCCCAAACCGAAACCTTGCCCCAAAATCTCACCTTTACCCGGGGCCAAGACCAAGGACCAGTGCCAGCAGTTGTTTCGTGTTTTTGAAAGTGCCCGTGAAAAGAAAAAAAAAAAGGGGGAAAAGAAAAAGACATTATTTTTGAATAGTTTAAAAATCACCTTGGGCCCGGGAAAATAGAAAACTTTTTTACCCGGGGTTTGTTAATGATGTTTTAGGGCCCAAAAGATTTTTTGAAGTTTAGGAAAAAGAAAAATGTTTATTTTGTTTTATTCCAAAAAGCATTTATGGTTCGTTTTATGAAAAATGTGTAGTAAATTTTAGACTTTACTAGGGTTTGATGTGAAATGCAGTTATGAAAGAGATCGGGAAGCAAGCTGTTTTGTGTTTTTGGGGTGTGGGGCTAGTCCTTCCTCCCTCGACATCACCCGAGGTTGACAATTTTTGGGGAGCCTGCCAGGATATTTTTTTATAAATTTTTTCAACTTCTCAAGAGGAAGCTGGGTGGGATTAAAATATTGTAATCCTAAGACAAGGGGTTTTTTTACTGTATGTTCCCAAAATAGTTTTTAAAACTAGGCTTGGGATTGGGGTTCCAAGATGGTTAAAACTAGGCTTTTTCATTTCAGGCCCCCGAAATAAATTAAATTTTGCACAGATTGCCTATAATTTGCCCTCTAGTTTTGGGGCAGGCCCTGGGTCTTATAAAAAATAATTACGTTTTCCCAAGCTAATATTATCATTCATAGGGTTTGGTATTACGTCACTCGTGTCGGAAACCAAACCCGTTTGGCTGTCCCTTTAAAAAATCTTTTCCAAAAAAAAAAAAAAAAAAATATAATGGGGGAAGAAAAGAACACCCCTATTGAACAAAATTTTAGCGCGCTCGTGTTTAGGGTACACAGGAGGGTGAGTTTTCAAACATTTCGTTGAAAAACCCAAAAAAAGAAGGAAAAAAGATTTAACGGCGGAAAGCGCCCCTGTTTGCATTGGAAATAGCAGAGCAGGAAAAAGGGTTTAAAAAAGGCGGGAAAAAGAAAAAAATTAAAAGGGTTAAGGGGGTTTTAAAAATCAGGCTAGGAGGGGGAAAAAGAAAGAATGAAGCAGGAAACAGAAAAGGGTTTTGCTAGGGAAAAAGCAGGAAAAAAAAGATTAAAGGTTTAAAAAGAGTTAGGGAAAATGAGAATCCCAAAAGGGGGACCACCGGGGGGTTTGGGAAGGGGAGTTCAGTTTCCCGGACTCTGTGCGCCGCTATGCCCCCCCACCCAAATTGCCAAAAATTTTTTTGGAAGGGACCGGGTTCGATTGATGCATAATCAGGCGTTTCCCCCCCCCCAAAAGGTTTTCGAACCCGTCAGGGTTGGCCCCCTTTAGAAGGTGGGCAGCATTTTGTCAGCGTTACTGACGGGTAAGGCATTACAAATTTTCATGCGTTTTCCAGCAGAAACCCAAAAGTCCCGATTTCCCCGGGGCTGTGAAGGGAAAGTTTATTTAAAGGAAAAAGACCCCACAGGGGAGGGGTTTCAGGGGAAAAACATTTCCCTTTTAGTAAATTCCCAAACGGGGAGACTTTTCACTCAGTTTGGTGCACGTTTAGATCACTATTTTGGAAGGGTTAGAGTTGAGTGGGGCGAAAAAGGAAATTTGCTGATTGGGAAAAAGCTAGTTTTTGAAGGAACAGTTTGTAGGTTGCGGCCCGAGTTAACCATACCTTTTTAAAGAGAGACAAACCAAGACAGCAGGGGGGTGGTGTTGGGTGTGTGTGTGTGTGTGTGTGTGTTTTTTTTTTTTATTGCGAGTGTGTGTGTGATGCGTGCGGCTCACTGCAGCAGCTACTATCTTCCGAATCGCTAACTGCTGATATAAGCTATCGTAGTCTCCTGTCCCAGTCATCTTCCCACTCAACAACACAACACAACACACACACACACACACACACACACACACACACACACACACAACACACACACACAACACACACACACACACACACCACACACCACACACACACACCACACACACACTTTTCATCTACTTAAAGATGGTCTATGTATAATTATATGATAGAAGTACATTGTTCAAACTACTGAATCAGCTACCTAACGGACAAAGACTGATACCGTAAGCGTATGAAAACACATAATAAATAGATCTGTGAAAGTATGTCACGGTCAAATTCACACAACCAAAGGTGGTCCGTCGCGGCCACTTCAACTGGACATAAGTCCAAACTCAGACATCCCGACGCCTTCAAGCATCGCCTCAGCCAATTTGGGCACAAGGGGAGGCTAATTCTCATCCTTCACGGAGACGGTCCGACCCACCCAGACAGACTAAGCCGTTTGACCGACGCCTCGATGTCTGCCCGGACCGACCTCAGTGCCTGGGCCAGACTCATCTAGCCAATTTAGAGTGACCAGTGCCCACGACTTAAGCACACGGCGCCAGTTAAGTAGGAAAGGGGGGAAGGTAGTGTGTGGTGGGGGTGAAATCTAGCTAATCAATTAAATGACCAATTGACCACCACAGAGAGTAAGGCGTGTAGGCGTGACTGTCATGATTTGAATATCCAAGGGAATTAGAGGGAGATAACTTCGGGTATCAGGGGTAAAAATACTGACCAATGGTACTCGCCCTTTTTGGACAGATCGGAACAGTAATAAGAAGGATGTGGGAGTGAGAGAACGGGAGAACGAGGAGGAGAACGAACAGAGAGAGAGAGAGAGAGGTTCTGAGTGGAGCTCTGCAGGAGAGAGGGGCAGAGAGAGAGATGAGGGAGGAGAGAAGAGAACCAAGTTGAGAGATTAGCAGGAGATAGTCTGCAGAGGAGGACTAAAGAGAGATGTGGAAAGAGAGAGTTGCTAACTAACGAAGAGGAAGAGAAAGAAAAGAAAAAAAAAAAGAAAAAAAAAGCAACCATGTCCATTTGATAAGAGCAGACTAGAAGAGAGAGAGAGAGAGAGTGCAATGCGTTAATGCAGGAAGAAAGAAAGGAGAACAGATCGATGTTGATAGTCACTGTTCTATCTTAACCGGGGGTTCGACCTCATACTTGGCCAGCGCCACTTTCATCGGCAGTCCAACCTGACCAGTGCCAACAGTCTCACCTGACCAGCGCCAGCAGACCAAGACCAGTGCCAGCAGTTGTGTCGTGTTGTGAAAGTGACAGTGAAAAGAAAAAAAAAGGAAAAGAAAAAGACAGTGATTCGTGAATAGTTTAAGATCACCTGGCCAGGTAAAGTAGAAATCTATTTTATACCCGGGTTAGTTAATGATGTTTTAGACAAATGATTTTGTGAAGTTCAGGAAAGAGAGAATGTTTTATTTTGTTTGATTCCATATGCATTGATGGTTCGTTCTATGAACATGTGTAGTAAAGTTATAGACTTTACTAGTGGTTTGATGTGACGAATGCATGATATATGAATGAGATCGTAAGCAAGCTGTGAGTGTGTTTGGGCTGTGCGCTAGTCCTTCCTCCATCGACATCACCCGAGGTTGACAATTTATTGCGAGCCTGCCAGATATTTATTATAAATTGTTCAACTTCTCAGAGAGGAAGCTGGGTGGGATTCAAGTATTGTAATCCTAAGACAAGGGTTGTCTTACTGTATGTTCCCAAGATAGTTAAATACTAGGCTTGGCATTGCTTCCAAGAGTAGTTAATACTAGGCTTGGCATTTCAGCCCCAGAGTACTTATTTCGCACAGATTGCCTATAATTCGCTCTCATAGTTGGGTCAGGCGCTGGGCGTCTTATAAAAACTAATTACGTGTGTCCCAAGCTAATATTATCATTCATAGGATTGTGCTATTACGTCACTCGTGTCGGAAACCACCAGTTTGGCTGTCGTAATAAAATCTTGTTCAAAAAAAAAAAAAAGATATAATGGCGGAAGAAAAGAACACCCCTATTGAACAACTTGTGAGCGTCGCTCGTGATTTAGGCTACACAGGAGATGAGTTGCGAGCATTCGTTGAAAACCAACAAAAGATGGAAAGAGATGAACGCGCGGAAAGACGCCGTGTCGCATTGGAAATAGCAGAGCAGGAAAAGGCTAAAGAAGAGCAGGAAATAGAAAAATTAAGGATTCAGGCTAATGATAATCAGGCTAGGGAGGAAACAGAAAGAATGAAGCAGGAAACAGAAAGGATTAAAGCTAGGGAAAACGCAGGAAACAGAAAGATTAAAGGTTCAATAGAGTTAGAGAAAGTGAGAATACAAAGGGAGACCACACGAGGATGGGAGTTCAGTTTCCAGTGACTCTGTGCGCAGCTATGCCCCCCGACCCAAGTTGCCAAAATTCTCGGAAGGGACCGATTCGATTGATGCATACATCAGTCGTTTCGAAACGGTTGCGACCATCAGGGTTGGCCTTCAGAAGAGTGGGCAGTCATTTTGTCAGCGTTACTGACGGGTAAGGCATTACAAATTTTCACTGCGTTACCAGCAGAACAACAGTCTGATTTCGGCGCTGTGAAGGAATCGTTGATGAAAGGATTTGACCTCACAGGGAGGGGTTCAGGAAGAAATTTCGTTCAGCTAAATTACAAGCAGGTGAGACGTACACTCAGTTTGGTGCACGTTTAGATCACTATTTTGAGAAGTGGTTAGAGTTGAGTGGGACGAAAAAGGAGTTCGCTGAATTGAAAGAGCTAGTTATGAAGGAACAGATTTTGTCAGGTTGCGGCCCTGAGTTAACCATACATTTGAAAGAGAGACAGCCAAGACAGCAGGAGAGTTGTTGAAGTTCGCAGAGGTGTATAGAGAGGCACGTTTGGGCACTAAGGTGCAGGAGAAACAGGTGCCAGGCACAGGTGAGAAGAGTGCAAGGAAACCAGGGAGTTTTCTGCAAAGTCTGCAAACCCAGTGGTGGGGCAGAAGGAAGGGCAAAGGGACATTAGGTGTTTCATTTGTCACAAGAAGGGACATGTGGCTAGGGATTGTCGCATGAGGTTCCAGAAGGCAGCAGCCTTGCAAGAGGTGGATAAGGGTCGCCAAGGGAAACGACCTGCAGTGGAACCAAAAGGGATTCAGTCTGAAGAGGGTGGAGTGCAGCTTATGGCTAGCACTGGACAGCAGTCAGTGTCAGGGATGGAGGGCACTAGGCTGAGTGGTTCGTTACCAGTGGAAGAAGGGTGGATTGGCCAGCAGAGGGTGAAAGTGTTACGAGACACTGGTTGTTCATGCGGTGTAGTACGAACAACGCTGGTCGAGAAAGGGGATTTGACAGGGCAAATCCAGACCTGTACTCAATCGATGGCACTGTGAGGGAGTTTCCAGTTGCTAAGATAGAAGTACGTACCCCTTACTTCTCAGGCGAGTTGTCTGCGTTGGTGATGGAGAAACCCCTTCATGATTTGATCATCGGAAATATTCCAGGTGCAAGGGATCCAGGGGATCCTGAGTTGTTGACTGCTACAGGGGCAGCAGTTCAAACACGGAGCAGGAGGGAGGAAAAGGTGGATAAACCGTTAGTCGTTCCAGCAAGGAAGTCAGGCATAGATGTGTCCGCCTGATGAGTTTAGGGCAGCGCAGGAACAAGACCCTTCGCTCGTGAAGTCTTGGGAGTTGGCAAGAGGTGGAGAGAAACAGGAGGTTAGAGGAGGTGAGACAGAATTTCTTGTGAAAGGCGGGCTGCTGTACCGAGTGTTCACCAAGGGGAAGACAGGTAAGGTGACAACTCAGTTAGAGGTACCAGCATGTTATCGTGACACTGTCATGTCAGTGGGTCACGAGTCGCTCATGGCGGTCATCTCGGCACCAGCAAAACAGCTGACCGAACTTTGATGATTTTCATTGGCCAGGGGCAATGGCAGACATCGAGCGTTTCTGCATGTCATGTGACGTGTGTCAAAGGTCAGCCACAAGAGGGGTGAAGAGGAAGGCACCTCTTAAACATCCCCCTTTAATTGACACACCGTTCAGGAGAGTGGCTGTTGATCTGATTGGCCCAATCTCGCCCTGTTCCAAAGGTGGGCACAGGTATGAGACATGCAAGGTTGCAAAGGAAAGTTTGCAGGAGGCTAGGGTCGTTCAGAAGAAGCAATATGACAGGAAGGTGAGGAAGCAATCCCTCAAGGCGGGAGATCAAGTCCTGGTACTGCTTCCCACGGGTCACAACAAGCTGCTGATGCATTGGAGAGGACCGTTCACCATCACTGAAAAGGTCGGTCGGGATTACCGAATTGATGTGAATGGGAAACCAAAACTTTTCCATGCGAATTTTCTCCGCAAATATATTCAGCGTGAGACTCAGCACATAGGCGCAGCAGCAATCATTGATGAGGTGAAAGAGACCCAGCAGAAGAAGGGGAGATTTTGTTGCCTAAGTTTCCAGAAGAGTCATACAGGGATGTGTCACTGTATGAAGGGCTAGACAGTAGGAGTTCCTAGGTTTTTGTGTCGGAGGCGACACAAAGCAGCCAGAAAAGGGAAAGGTGGAGAAGATGATGAATTCAGAGAGGCCAAAGACCAAAACAGAAGTCAGGAGTCTGCTAGGTTTATTGGTTCTATAGGAGTTTGTTCCAAATTTCGCAGCAATCACGATCCTCTCAGTGATTTGGTCAAGGCAGGGAAACCGGCAGTGGTCGAATGGTCAGACGCTGCAGAGCAAGCACTGCAGACGGTGCTGGAAAGACTAGGTTCCCGTCCCATCTTGAAGCTACCAGATATGTCCAAACCATTTTTGTTGCGGACAGATGCATCAGGCGGTGGGATAGGTGCGGTATTGTTGCAGGAGCATGAAGGGGTCGAGTTCCCTGTGAGATATGCTAGCAGAAGTTGACAAAGTGTGAAGAAGGGTACGCAACGGTGGAGAAGGAGTGTTTAGCTGTCGTGTGGGCCGTGCAGAAGTTCCACAAATACTTGTATGGGAAAGAGTTCGTGATAGAGACTGATCATCAACCACTCAAATTCCTGCAGGAGGCGCAGTTGAAAAACAGCAGAGTGCTGCGTTGGGCAATGGCACTGCAGCCCTACAGGTATCGAGTGCAGTACATTCCAGGTCGACAGAATGTCGGAGCTGACTATTTAAGCCGTGAAGTCTAGCAAGCTGCAACTCAGAGGAAGTCAGTCATATCCGGGGTGCTTTGTTGATAATATGTGTTGATTACAGTTATGTTGATTGGATATGGGTTCATTCCCAGTTGGCTATGGTTCATATTTTTTTGTGTGTGAGACTTGTTCATATTTTCTTTGTGAGACTTGTTCATGTGGATGTAGTTATGCTTGGAGCATACAGTCGCTTGTGTAGTGATGCATTATTTGCAATAAGTGAGGATGGAGATTCCTCAGTGAAGTGTCATGGATCGTGATCATATTATATTGTGCTTTTCATAAGAATTGTGAAAAGGAGAGATGGCAAATCCGCAGGTAGGGGAATTGCATAAGTACGCACAGAGGTCGTTATAAAATGAGTTGAAATAACGCAAGAGCGCACGTCAATGATAACTCATTGGAGTGGTATCCACTAATGATATATTATTATAATTTATAAACCGTTGGTTGTAAAGTATTTTTCAAACTTTGCATGTGTAGCTGTGGTTCAGCAAATTCGTTTTTTGTCTTTTTTGTACCGTTGTTTTGAGACAATGCGGTGCATAGTCTTTTGCAAGGGGGAAATTGTCACGGTCAAAATTCAACACAACCAAAGTGTGGTCCGTCGCCGGCCACTTCAACTGGACATAAGTCCAAACTCAGACATCCCGACGCCTTCAAGCATCGCCTCAGCCAATTTGGGCACAAGGGGGAGGCTAATTCTCATCCTTCACGGAGACGGTCCGACCCACCCAGACAGACTAAGCCGTTTGACCGACGCCTCGATGTCTGCCCGGACCGACCTCAGTGCCTGGGGCCAGACTCATCTAGCCAATTTAAAAGTGACCAGTGCCCACGACTTAAGCCACACGGCGCCAGTTAAGTAGGAAAGGGGGGAAGGTAGTGTGTGGTGGGGGTGAAATCTAGCTAATCAATTAAATGACCAATTGACCACCACAGAGAGTAAGGCGTGTAGGCGTGACTGTCATGATTTGAATATCCAATGGAATTAGAGGGAGATAACTTCGGGTATCAGGGGTAAAAATACTGACCAATGGTACTCGCCCTTTTTGGACAGATCGGAACAGAATAAGAAGGATGTGGGAGTGAGAGAACGGGAGAACGAGGAGGAGAACGAACAGAGAGAGAGAGAGAGAGAGGTTCTGAGTGGAGCTCTGCAGGAGAGAGGGGCAGAGAGAGAGATGAGGGGAGGAGAGAAGAGAACCAAGTTGAGAGATTAGCAGGAGATAGTCTGCAGAGGAGGACTAAAGAGAGATGTGGAAAGAGAGAGTTGCTAACTAACGAAGAGGAAGAGAAAGAAAAGAAAAAAAAAAAAGAAAAGAAAAGCAACCATGTCCATTTGATAAGAGCAGACTAGAAGAGAGAGAGAGAGAGAGTGCAATGCGTTAATGCAGGAAGAAAGAAAGGAGAACAGATCGATGTTGATAGTCACTGTTCTATCTTAACCGGGGGTTCGACCTCATACTTGGCCAGCGCCACTTTCATCGGCAGTCCAACCTGACCAGTGCCAACAGTCTCACCTGACCAGGCGCCAGCAGACCAAGACCAGTGCCAGCAGTTGTGTCGTGTTGTGAAAGTGACAGTGAAAAGAAAAAAAAAGAAAAAGAAAAAGACAGTGATTCGTGAATAGTTAAGATCACCTGGCCAGGTAAAGTAGAAATCTATTTATACCCGGTTAGTTAATGATGTTTTAGACAAATGATTTTGTGAAGTTCAGGAAAGAGAGAATGTTTATTTTGTTTGATTCCATATGCATTGATGGTTCGTTCTATGAACATGTGTAGTAAAGTTATAGACTTTACTAGTGGTTTGATGTGACGAATGCATGATATATGAATGAGATCGTAAGCAAGCTGTGAGTGTGTTTGGGCTGTGCGCTAGTCCTTCCTCCATCGACATCACCCGAGGTTGACAATTTAATCAACTGCAAGATATAAAGAAACTGCAATGAATGAATTGATCCTAATTAAAAAGAAATTCGCTTGCATCTGAAGAAAATGATAAGATATGAAATACATCTTTAAAAACAATAGTCCATGGGACAATGTACCTGGTTGATGAATCTATCATTAGAAAGAAACATAAGTAAGTTTTATAACGGTTTGTCTCCTGCATTTTGAAAGAGTCTTTGAACGCATTTATCCACAATATTAGAGAGACACTTTTGCAACTTTTACAAATATATCTTAAAAGAAAAAACCCCGACAAAGTACATGAAGACAAATTACTGAACAGATCTGCAAAGAACAAAAAATGGTCCACTTGCTTCAAAGGCTATGATCGTAAACAAATTGATTAACGATGATTCAGGGCTATGACAGATGGTGCATTTGTTTCGAAGGCCATGGTGTAAACGGAATAATTCACTGATGATTCTGTGTTACGTCAGATGGTCCATTTGTTTCAAAGGCCACGGGTGTAAACGGAATAATTCACTGATGATTCTGTGTTACGTCAGATGGTCCATTTGTTTCAAAGGCCATGATTGTATACGAATTGATTAACGGATGATTCCGGGTTTACGACAGATGGTCCATTTGCTTCAAAGGCTATGATTGTATACGAATTGATTAACGGATGATTCCGGGTTACATAAGCGGGTTCATTTGTTTCAAAGGCCATGGGTGTAAACGGAATGATTCACTGATGATTCTGTGTTACGTCAGATGGTCCATTAGTTTCATCAAAGGCCATGGTGTAACGGAATAATTCACTGATGATTCTGTGTTACGTCAGATGGTCCATTATTTCATCAAAGGCCATGGGTGTTACGGAATAATTCACTGATGATTCTGTGTTACGTCAGATGGTCCATTAGTTTCATCAAAGGCCATGGGTGTAACGGAATAATTAACTGATGATTCTGTGTCACGTCAGATGGTCCATTAGTTTCATCAAAGGCCATGGGTGTAACGGAATAATTCACTGATGATTCTGTGTCACGTCAGATGGTCCATTTGTTTCAAAGGCCATGGTGTAACGGAATAATTCACCGATGATTCTGTGTTACGTCAGGGTGTGGAGAGGCTCGGACAGTCAGGAAGTTCACAGCTCCATGCACTAATGGATACAGGAGACAGAACCAGTATGGCCTCAAACCCATCTTCTCACACAGCTAGTTACCCCTTGTGCACGTGAACTCCGTCGCCTTTTAGTTCTGTCTTCAGTGGAGCTCTTCTTTTGGTCCTTATTGGTAATGAATGGTTATATATTCTTATACCTTTGAGACACAGCCTCCGCCGACTACAAAGGGAGAATCTGAGATAAGTCTGTCCATTGAGACCATACATGTCTATCGATGTATGTTGAATAAAAGACAGCAAACCATATTGTTTGACAAAGACAACAGAGGAATTCAGAGGATCTTCCTACCAATCACAAAGTAGTTGACAGAATTCGGCGAGTCATGTAATCAAAACGTATACCAATATTATATTCTTAAAAAACATAAGATAGGCGAGAATAAATAAACAGAATGACACTTTCAAAGTCAGATTACTGCTTGCAGAAATTCAAAGAAACTGAACAGAAAAATTACTATGCCACTGAACGAAAGAAACGAATTGCAAGACAAACACATTTCGCCATTTTGTGCCCAGTTTGAGGAGATAAGTGACTGTTCGTTCTTCCTTTTCACTGTCTTGAATGTTGTTAGACTTGTCTGAAGAAGACCAAAGTGGTTGAAACGTGTCATGTTTTTCAAGTAGGTTGTTTGTGTCTTTCGTTTGGTGGCATAGTAGCTTTTCTTCTAAAACAGAGATGACCCTCAAACAATCTGCTGTCTACATCAGCTTCTTTCATCTAACATTCACGTGTATATTATCTTTGAGGACTAAAGGTTAAAAAGAAGCTGAAAAAGAACCAACGGAAATTGGGCTGTCATATCTGAAAGATCGGAAGAGCAGTCGGAATGTATACTCTCCCAAACCAGACGAAGAAACCACAGACAAGGGTTGTAACTGCTACGCCAACTCAAACAGGTCCGACAACTCCCAGCGATTTCCATTCCCGTGGATACGGGTCACAAAATGGGTTTCAAAAGGTACAGGTGACCCGCTAGGGAACGAGGAGTTACAGACCTTAACATCTCCGGAGTCCAGCCTGATGACAGCGCTGCCTACCTCCTCACCATCGTTACATACCTGTCCAGTCTCTGAAGGGGAGCCAGGTGCCCTTTGACAGCTGGGTGGACTTGGGAGGATGTGATCAAGAGAGGGCACAAACCTGCTCATCATACGCCCGATCCTGCTTAACCTTGGTTTTAATCCGGAGCAAGTGATCCAACCACTGTATTACCTCTCCCTCCTCCCCTTCCCTTTCCTTCCCCTCACCATGCTCCTTATCTCCATGATACCCCCTACCCCCCCTCCCGATTGTACCCCTCCAAAATAATTATAAACATTTTTATTCAAATGACCACTTCCAAGTGTGCTTTAGCTTTAGAAAACTGCTGGGTTGAGAAGGTTAAAATGGCTGACACTTTTCATGATTCACTGAAAGCTCTTGCTCATGCTCTTCTATTTACCATAAAAATTTGGGGTGAGGGGTGGGGGTGGGGGCTCTCTTACGGTTTTTCTTGACGAGGTTATTCAAATTCTTGCTTAACTGATAAATACAAAGTGCATTGTCGCTATTTCGAATGATGTAGTTCTCCACATGAACATATTACGCTGAAGGCACGTTGGCAGTAAAAGAAAATTACAACAAACGAGATGCACGCTTTCTTCCAAACCTGTCAAGATTTCTCCCAAAAGTGACATCTGTGACAAGAGTCGGAGAAACGAAACACTTCTGTTGTTCGTGCTCTCCTCTGAAAACAAACAACAAAAACAAAACCCTAAAAAATGAAACAATTACAACGACAAATACACTAACGAAACAACAGAAACACAGACATAAAAAAACAACCTCAAACGAAAAGCAAAGAAAATTCAACGCTTCTTCCCTTTTGGAGGGATGTACAGCAGGCACGGTCCACATTTTGCTTTTTTTGACCACACAATTTTGGCTGCGAAAACAAAAATCAGAAACAACGATCAGCATCATTTTTTAAACGACGTTCATAATGGAGGTCTCTAGACGATGATCCATAGACTTTGGGTAAAGGGGGTCCCACGTCATTCGTCAGAGAACGTTGTGACCTCAAGCCTACCCAGTCTTCTGAAGTTTATCCTGTGACCTCCAATGACCTCATCTGTACCACCTAAATTAAGGTTACCAAGAGTCTTCAATGTCTGTAAGTGACCTGAAGGTTATCACGTGACCTCGAGATGACCAAGTGTCCTCACGTGACCTCAAAGCTACCAAATGACCTCAAGATTACCAAGTGTCTTTTTAGAGACCACAAGGTTACCAAACGCCCTCAAGTGAACAAAAGTGTCTCAACGATTACCTAGCGTCTTCACTGTTACCAAATGTACAACTCACCGTGATCGGGTGTCCTCAAGAAGATCAAGTGACTTCAAGCTCACCAAGCGCTCTTACATAGCATCAAACTACGAACTGTCTTCATGGTTACCTAATATGCTGCAATGACTGCAAGGAATCGAGTGTTCTGCAATGACTGCAAGGTTACCAAGTGTTCTGCAATGACTGCAAGCTTACCAAGTGTTCTGCAATGACTGCAAGGTAACTGAGTGTTCTGCAATGACTGCAAGGTTACCGAGTGTTCCACAATGACTGCAAGGTTACCATGTGTCATCACGGTTGCCAAGTATGTTGTAATGTCTGCAAGGTTAACAGGTGTCTTCACGGTTGCCAAGTATGTTGTAATGTCTGTAAGGTTAACAGGTGTCTTCACGGTTGCCAAGATGTTGTAATGTCTGTAAGGTTAACAGGTTTTCTTCAACGGTTGCCAGGTATTTGTAATGTCTGAAAGGTTAACAGGTGTCTTCACGGTTCCCAAGTATGTTGTAATGTCTACAAGGTTAGCAGGTGTCTTCACGGTTGCCAAGTATGTTTGTAATGTCTGTAAGGTTAACAGGTGTCTTCACGGTTGCCAAGTACGTTGTAATGTCTACAAGGTTAACAGGTGTCTTCAGGGTTTTGCCAAGTACGTTGTAATGTCTTAAGGTTAACAGGTGCCCTTCACGGTTGCCAAGTACGTTGTAATGTCTGTAAGGTTAACAGGTGTCTTAAACGGTTACAAGTACGTTGTAATGTCTACAAGGTTAACAGGTGTCTTCACGGTTGCCAAGTACTTGTAATGTCTACAAGGTTAACAGGTGTCTTCACGGTTGCCAAGTACGTTGTAATGTCGTAAGGTTAACAGGTGTCTTCACGGTTGCCAAGTACGTTGAATGTCTGTAAGGTAACAGGTGTCTTCACGGTTACAAGTACGTTGTAATGTCTAAAAGGGTTAACAGGTGTCTTCACGGTTACAAGTACGTTGTAATGTCTACAAGGTTAACAGGTGCCCTTCACGGTTACAAGTACCTTGTAATGTCTACAAGGTTAGCAGGGTCTTCAGGGTTTTACAATTTACGTTGTAATGTCTACAAGGTTAGCAGGTGTCTTCACGGTTACAAGTACGTTGTAATGTCTACAAGGTTTAACAGGTGTCTTCACGGTTACAAGTACGTTGTAATGTCCTACAAGGTTAGCAGGTGTCTTCACGTTACAAGTACGTTTGTAATGTCTACAAGGTTAGCAGGTGTCTCACGGTTACAAGTACGTTGTAATGTCTACAAGGTTTACAGGTGTCTTCAGGGTTACAAGTACTTTTGTAAGGGTCTACAAGGTTAACAGGTGTCTTCAGGGTTAAAAAGTACGTTGTAATGTCTACAAGGTTAAAAAGTGTCTTCACGGTTGCCAAGTACGCTGTAATGTCTACAAGGTTAACAGGTGTATTTCAGGGTTACAAGTACGTTGTAATGTCTACAAGGTTAACAGGTTTCTTCACGGTTGCCAAGTACGTTGTAATGTCTACAAGGTTTAAACGGTGCTTCACGGTTACAAGTATGTTAATGTCTACAAAGGTTAACAGTGTTTTCCCACGGTTACAAGATGTTGTAATGTCTACAAGGTTAACAGGTGTCTTCACGGTTCCAAGTATTTTGTAATGTCTACAAGGTTAACAGGTGTCTTCACGGTTACAAGTACGTTGTAATGTCTACAAGGTTAGCAGGTGCCCTTCACGGTTACCAAGTACGTTGTAATGTCTACAAGGCTAACAGGTGTCTTAAATGGTTACAAGTACGTTGTAATGTCTAAAAGGGTTTTACAGGTGTCTTCACGGTTACAATACGTTGTAATGTCTACAAGGTTAGCGGGTGTCTTCACGGTTACAAGTACTTTGTAATGTCTACAAGGTTAGCAGGTGTCTTCACGGTTACAAGTACGTTGTAATCTCTGCAAGGTTAACAGGTGTTTTCCCGGGTTACCAAGTATGTTGTAATGTCTGCAAGGTTATTAGGTGTCATCACGGTTACCAAGTATGTTGTAATGTCTGCAAGGGTTTAAACAGGTGTCTTCACGGTTACCAAGTATGTTGTAATGCCCTGCAAGGTTAACAGGTGTCTTCACGGTTACCAAGTATGTTGTAATCTGCAAGGTTAACAGGTGTCTTCAGGGTTCCCAAAGTATTTGTAATGTCTGCAAGGTTAACAGGGGTCATCATGGTTACCAAGTTGTTGTTATGTCTGCAAGGTTAACGGGTGTCTTCACGGTTACCAAGTACGTTGTAATGTCTGCAAGGTTACCATGTGTCTTCACGGTTGACAAGTACGTTGTAATGTCTGCAAGGGTTACCATGTGTCTTCACGGTTACCAAATGTGCTGCAGTGACTGCAAAGTCAACAAGAGTTTCCAAGGTTACAAAGTATTTGCAAATGACAGCAAGGTTACTACAAGATCGTATGACTGTAAGGTTCCCAAGTGTTCCGCTATGACTGTAAGGTCACCAAGTGTTCTGCAAATGACTGTGAGGTGACCAAGTGTTCTGCAATTACTGCAAGGTCCCCCAAAGTGTATTGCAAAAACTGCAAGGTAACCAAGTGTTCTGCAATGAGTGTAAGGTAACCAATTGTTCTGCAATGACTGTAAGGTCACCAAGTGTATTGCAAGACTGCAAGGTAACCAAGTGTATTGCAATGACTGTAAGGAAACCAAGTTTTTCTGCAATGACTGAAAGGGGTCACCAAGTGTATTGCAATGATTGCAAGGTAACCAAGTGTTCTGCAATGACTGCAAGGTCACCAAGTGTTCTGCAATGACTGTAAGGTAACCAAGTGTTCTGCAATGACTGTAAGGTTCCCAAAGTGTTCTGCAATGACTGTAAGGTCCCCAAAGGGTATTCTGCAAGGGACTGCAAGGTCACCGAGTGTTCTGCAATGACTGAAAGGGTCACCACTTTTTTCTGCAATGACTGCAAGGTCACCAAGTGTTCTAAGAATGACTGTAAGGTCACCAAGTGTTCTGCAATAAACTGCAAGGTTACCCAGTGTTCACAATGACTGCAAGGTCACCAAGTTTCTAGAATGACTGTAAGGTCACCAAGTGTTTTGCAACGACTGCAAGTTAACCAAGTGTTCTGCAATGATGCAAGGTCACCAAGTGTTCTGCAATGACTGCAAGGCCCACCAAGTGTTCTGCAATGACTGCAAGGTCACCAAGTGTTCTGCAATTACACAAGGTCACCAAGTGTTCTGCAATAACTGCAAGGTCACCAAGAGTTTTCAAGGTCACTAAGTGTTCTGCAATGACTGCAAGGTCACCAAGAGTTTTCAAGGTCACCAAGTGTTTCGCAATGACGCAAGGTTACCAAGAGTTTAAGATTACAGAGTGCTTCCCAGTGACAGCAAGTGTCTTCGAGGTGACCAAGCCCTTCCGCAACGACATCAAAGTTGCCTAGTTTCTGCACGACTGCAAAGTTACCATGGGGTTCTGCAATGACTGCAAATTTGCCTAGTGTCTGCATTGACGAAAGGTTACAAAGTGTTCTGCAATGACTGCAAAGTTCCAAATGTTCCACAATGACTGCAAAGTTACCAAGTGTTCTGCAGTAAACTGCAAAGTTACCAAAGTGTCTGCAAGGTTTACCAAGCCTCTTCAAATATCCACTGATTTAAGGCCCCGGGTGTACCAGAGGTCATCAAGTGTCCACTCTTCAGTGAGTACCTCATGGTCACCAAGTGTCCTCAATTTTGAATGATGAGCTTAAAGTTCTCCAGGTTACCAAATGTTCAAACAGATTACCAAATAATCCTCAAGGTTACCAAATGTCCCCAGCGTTACCTGTGTCGCCCAAGGTTACCAAATTCCTCAAGGTTACCAAATAACCCAAGGTTACTAGATGACGTCAAGGTCACCAAATGTCCTCAAGGTTACCAAACGTCCTCAAAGGTTACCAAATTTTCATCAAGGTCACCAAAGGGTCTTCAAGGTTACCAAATGTCCACGGGGTTAAACCATATGTCCTCGAAGTTACCTAATGTCTTCAAGTTTACCAAATGTCCAAGGGTTATTCAGTAGGTCACCAAATGTCCTCAAAGTTACTATGTTTCCTCAAGGCAATGTGTCCTAATGTCCACCAAGCTTCCTAGCAATCGTGTGTCCCAAAAGTCACTAAGAGTGATGCGTTCTAAAGGGTTACCAATTTGTCCTTGAGGTTACAAAAATGCCCCCAAGTGTCTGAAGATGCTGAGACAAACATCCCTCAAAACCATCACCATCCTAGTACCCCCCCCCCCCCCCCACCACCACCACCACACACACACACACACACACACACACACATTTCCAAAAACGAAAAGAAAAAAGAAAGAAAGAAGAAAAAAGAAAAAGGAAAAAAAGGAAAAGAAAGAAAAGAAAGGCGAGACAAGTCTTGAAATGTTTTCAATGATGTTCAGGAATACATCAATCAACTTTTATCCACGAAGATGGCACGACTCGAGATAATGGGAAAAAAGTGTGTGTGTGTGTGTGTGTGTGTGTGTGTGGGGTGCGTGCGTGCGTGCGGCGTGCGGCGTGCGTGCGGGGCGTGCATGCGTGCGTGCGTGTGTCCACGCGCGTTTGATAAGGGTGGGAATTTAGGGACAGATGTGGGTTTTGGAGTCGGGTGGCAAGGGGGTGGGGTGGTGAGGGTCGGTGCTTTTTAGATAAACAATCCACCTGTGAACAATGTCACCGGCTCCAGTCAACCACACCAACGTTTCACTGAGACAGCGTCCTCAATGTTTCTCCACAAAGGCGGGATTAAGAAAAAGATACGACTCCCTGACGTAATCTGTTTTTGACGTCAGTTTCCCTGCCGAGCTGTTGCCCCCGCTGACGTCGCATTGGCGGCGGTGGAGGAGCTTCCCCGAGGCCCCGACCCCGGGGTTCCACGCTGGTTGACGACGCACACCTCCGAGCGGCCCCCCTCCCCCCCGCCCCGACCCCAGCACGCCCACACCCACGCGGGCAGCACGCCCTTCCTGAAGCAAAGGTCCACCAGCCACGACACGCCGGCCAGACAGAGCATGGAGGCCAGGAAGGCGATCCCCCGGATGGGAAAAACACCTGAGTTCCGTCCTCCTCGTCGTAGTACGGTAGCGGATCAACCGCCGACAGCCCCCACCGTCGGCTCCCCGGCCCCGACCGCAGCACCGCGCCGACCAGGAAGGCCGTCAGGGCGCCGTAGGGGCGTTGGTGGACGTAGGAAGGGGCTGACGTCAGCTGGGGGTAGGACGATACGTACACGATGTCGGCGGCGAGGACGAAGAGCCCCCAGATGGTCCTGACGAATAGTCAATTCAATTCAATTCAATCAACTTTTTTGTCCATGGGAAATGTTTCTTGTGCTCCACATCATTTTCGCAAGTACATAAGACCTTACAAAGAGACATTAAACCGTTACAAAAAAGCCATTTTGTTAGTATATTTTATTTGTATATACATACACCCCTCCCCCATCCCCCCCCACACACACACACACTTAACACACACACAACACACACACCACACACACCACAAAACACACACACCACACACACACACCACACACACACACACCACACACACAACACACACACACACACACACATACACTGGAGGGTCCACAAGCCATGGTGATCTCGTTCTGGTGCCACGTTCTACCAAAAATAATGTATTCAAAAAGGTAACACATTCTGATGTCCACACTTTTTAGTGCCTGAGTGTAATTAAACAGAACCTGCTAAAGAAGACCCCCCCCCCCCCCCCAACTGTGTTAACAGAACTGCGAATGGTTCACGTGCCGTCAAAGATGGCACGTTACAGAAGATACCCCTCCAAACTGTTTTCATTGAAGGGCTCTAGTGTTATGTATGGTCAGAGAACATGTCTCTTAAAAGTGCGTACGGGGTGACAATCTTCTTGCGCAGAGTGTTGTACACTGAGCAATACGTGCTGGGCAACATTAGAGACGCCGCTTCTCAACGGTCTTTGACCGGGAAGTCAAGCTGAATTCTCACGTTTTGCTGTCGTCAGAACCCAAAGATAGAATTCATTGGCTACGAACTGATGCACATCCTCTGATTTCATCTGTTAGAGGGCATTAAAGGCAATCCGATGGGTCGACATGGACACATCGGGTCTCTAAGAGCAGCAAACTGTTTGGACATATTAGGGTGCCGACGCGTACAAGGATTGATGAAATTTGTTTTTCTCTTAGAGAAAGAGAGATTTGACAAAGAGAGATAGGTGAGACAGAGACAAGGGTTTAGAGGTATTAACAAGGGATAGAGACAGGTCCAAAGAAACAGAATCGGGAAAGAATGACAGAGAGAATGAACGAACGAACGAAATTTTATTTAACCAGGGTAATGAGAAAGCAAATTGTGCATGCTTTTTTCCACCCAGCCCTGTGAAGAGAGAGAGAGAGAGAGAGAGAGAGAGAGAGAAAGAGGGGAAAGAGAGAGAGAGAGAGAGGGGAGAGAGAGAGAGAGAGAGAGAGAGAGAGAGAGAGGGGAGAGAAGGGGAGGGAGAGGGAGATACCGAATCAGCTAATGACAGCAGCCATTCAGATTTCCTATTTTAAAATCCTACCCGACTTACATGTGTTCTAATTTCCACCAGAACCCAAACATTCAAAAAGGACTAAGTTAGTTGATAACACCACGCCTGACTTTGTTTTGATAAATTAGATGGCTGCGGAAGATCCGACCATCTGTTCGCTTAAAAAGAAGGGTTTTGGAACAATGGGCATGCAACCCATTTTCCCTCTATTCTTCACAACCGCCGAGTCACTTTTTCAACACCACCGAAGGCAGTGCAGTGTCCCCCCCGGGGGTCGCCTCTTGACGACTTGACATTGACTGCTCCCTGTGGATTGCCGGTGCCGGGGCTGCGGCAGGCCGGGCTGTGGCTGTGAAAGGGGGTTCGGAATGAACGGCTTGAGTGCAGTGCCACTGAGGTTGCTCTGAAGATGGGACAGCAAAACAGAAGAACAAAATGAAAGAAAAAGAAAAAAAAAAGAAAGAAAGAAAAAAATCTCTTCATGGTAGAATTTTGGGGGGCGGACTTCTGAGCCTGTACCTACCGGCCACGGTGGGGTAGGCCCCCACAAGAAAAGGCGGCACGGCGAAAAGCAGAGACCCAAACCCCCGGCCACCACGGAGAAGCACGGGGCCTCCCGGCTGCTCGAACGGACAGCACCCGCTGAAAGTAAGACTGCCACGGTATGGGCCCAGGATCTGCACACACACACACACACACACACACACACACACCACACACACACCACACACACACACACACACACACACACACACACACACACACACACACACAAAACAACATGTGAGGGGTGTGTTTTGGCTGCGCCGTGTTCTTGTTGAAACTGTATAGTGTTGCACTGTTTTGGGTTTGTTGTACTGTGTTGTATTGTACTGTTTTGTGTTTGTACTGTATTGTGTTGCACTGTACTGTGCTGCACTGTACTGTGTTGTACTGGTTGGTTGTACTGTGTTGTGTTGTACTGTGTTGTGTTGTACTGTGTTGCACCGTACTGTGTTGTACTGTATTGTGTTGCACGCACTGGGGTTGCACCATATTTTGTTGTACTGTACTGTGTTGAACTGTACTATCGACGTATTGTATTGTACTGTTTTTGTGTTGTACTGAAACTTTTGTACTGCATTGTGTTGAACTGTGTTGTGTATCCTCGTCTGCGTTCAAAATTGTGTTGTGTTGTAGTGTGCTAATGTACCGTATACTGCATTGTGGACAGTTGTAGAATACTACGTGTCTTGTACTACTACATTGTGTTGTTGTTTACCTAACGTTTTCCTGGCAGCATTTGTGTTGTACACTACTACGTTGTCCTGCATTATATTGTGCTGTAGCGTACTACGTTGTCCTGTGTTGTATTGTGTTGGGAGAGTACTTGTTTTTCCTGTACTGTATTGTGTTGTAGAGCACTACGTTGTGCAATGCTGTATTGTCCGTACTGCATTGTGTTGTAAGTGCTATGTTGTCCTGTACTGTATTGTGTTGTAGAGACTATTTCTTTCTTGTACGTAATTTTGTTGTAGAGTACTATGCTTCCTGTACTGTATTGTGTTTTTAGAGTACTATGCTTTATGTTACGTATTGTGTTGTAGAGTACAATGTTGTTTCTGTACTGTATTGGTTGTAGAGTACTTGTTTCTTGTACTGTTTGTGTTGTAGAGTACATGCTGTCCTGTACTGTATTGTGTTATAAAGCAATACTTTGTCCTGTACTGTATGTATGTAGTGTACTGTGGTATCTTGTACTGTATTGTGTTGCAGGTACTGTGGTGTCCTGTAAAGTATTGTAAATTTTAGTGTAAATGTGTTGTCTTTTACTGTATTGTGTTGTAGTGTACTCTGGGGTCTTGTACTGATTGTGTTTTTGTGTACTGTTTGTCTTTTGCTGTATTGTGTGGGGTACTGGTTGTCTGTACTGTTTTTGTGTTGTGTTGTAGTGCACTCTGTTGTGTTGTGCTGTGTTGTGTTGTAATGTAGGCCCTTGATGCCTTGTACTGTATTGTGTTGTGGGGGTACTACGTTAACCTGTACTTTCCGGTGTTATGTTGTAGAGTACTTTATTGTCTTGTGCTGTATTGTGTTGTAGTGTATTGTGTTGTCTTGTAATGTATTGGGGTTGTGGTGTACTAGATTGCTTTACAAATGGTTTGTGCTGTGTTGTAGTGCATTCTGTTGTCTTGCGTTGAACTGTAGTGGCACTGTGCTGGGCCCGTACTGTATTGTGTTGTGGAGTACTATATTAACCTGTACTTTACTGTGTTGTAGAGTACTATGTTGTTTGTGCTGTATTTTGTTGAGTGTGCTGAGTTGTCTTGTATGTTTTTGTGTTTGTAGTGTACTATGTTTCTTGTGGGTTTTACTGTAATGTACTGTGCTGCCTTGTTCTTTGTTGCGTTGCACTACAGTGAGATGTTTTTGTCTTGCACTGCACTGCAATGGATTTAAAGGGAAAACTGTGTTGTCTTGAAAATGTATCGTAAATTTTACCAGGTTGTACTTTTCTGAATTACGTTGTACTGTATAGTACTGAATTGTCTTGTACTGTATTTTGTTTTGAACTATGCTTTACTTTCGACTATGTTGTACTGAGCTGTTTTACAGTAAAATTGTACAGTTTTGTTTTGTACGGTTTTGCACTGTTATGTTGTACAGTACGGACACTGCGGCTCTGCACAACATATTTCTGTACCACATCGTGTTTGGTAGTACTGCAATGCCGCACTGCTTCATCATCAACTCCTGTTTTGAGGCGCATCTTCAAAATCAGATGGCCATAGAAAATCAACAATGAAGATCTATGGAAGCAAGCAGGACAGGAACCCCGTGGCCAAGCAGTTCTGCGGAGGAAGTGGGGCTGGATTGGACACACTCTCAGGAAGACAGCATCCAGCACCACACGGCAAGCCCTGATTTGGAACCCGCAGGGGAAAAGGAAGAGAGGCCGATCTCGCAGCAGCTGGAGGCCAGACGCTGAGGCAGAGATGAAGAGGCAAGGGACCAACGGACAGACATGCAGCAAGCAGCCCAGAACCGAGTGCGATGGCGGGTGTTTTCGATGGCCTATGCTCACCCTGAGCTATGGGCCTAAGTAAGTAAGTAAGTAAGTAAGTAAAATAAGTAAAATAAGTAAGTAAGTAAGTAAGTAAGAAAGTAAGTAACTGCATTTCATTGCATAGCATTGTATGGTGTTGCCTAACTGTATTCTTAAAACAGATTTCTCACTCTGCTCTCCCAGGAAGCGCGTGTTGCATCGTCAGCGCGTGGCGCCACCTACGTCTTTCTGCCTGCTGTATCTCATCATCTGGATCGGTCAAGTGTGGACGTTCAAATTTGTATCGGGTTTGGATGTCAACTTGCTGTCAGCCCGAGACGACTCTGGTGGTCGGCTGGGCTACAAACACCCTGACTGGACTTGCTGACCCGTCAGTGCAGAGATCTTGCGACACAAATCAGTGTGGTCAGGGACGACAACTCCCCCCTCCATTGTCGCCTGGCTTCATTTACCGCCACTTAGGTTCAGTGGGAAAAGAAGAAAAGAAGAACGCTTATCTGCTCGAGATCCGAATCGAGGACCTCCGTTTACGGGAAAAGTATTATCCACCGGGCCAACCCTAAGAACATGTGATAAGAAAACGGGACGCCGGTCTACTTTTAATCAATTATAGAATTCAGACGATACAGACAAGTAGGGTACCATGAAGTGATCTTTTTAATAGGTTTCTTTTCCATACAGCTGCCTGATGAATTCTAACGTGTTTTTCCTGGTAATAAGTGACGATACTGGTAACGTCAAATGAACATAGCAGCATAGGACAGATAGGGAACAACACCACCAACCCTGAAATATATCAATAAAAATTACCTTCGTTTCACCTTTACTTCCTTTCAGTCATCATTATACTTCAGTTTTCCGTGAAGTTAATAGAGCATGCACAATTAAGGTACGTCAAAGTAAAATAAAAACCACATCACCATCAATGCAGATCAAGGTAATGTACCATCTGACATCATCAATACAAGTAAATGATAAAGTCATTTCACATCATCAAATGAGTATCAAAGTGATAAATCATACCACATCATTGATGTACATAAAGGAAATGTGGGGATTTTTTACATCAACAATGTACATCAAATTAAACTGAGGGCTATTCACACACGTCGATATATCGTTTTTAATATCCATGTGCATCAATGTAAATGGCACCAACATCATCCTCTGAATTAAGGTAATGTGTCATACTACATTGTCAATGCACATCAAGACAGAGTGTCGTGCTAAAACGACCCTGAACATCAAGGTCATGCATGCCTACTATCAGTGCACGTGAAAGTAATACGTCACGGGAGCCATATTTGGTTTGACAGACGAGCAGGCGAGCAGTTCATGGGGTAAAATGTGTCCTGTGGGAATGGAAGGGTGTCTCTAAGGGACATGGTCGGCCCAAGACATTGCAGAGAGGGAGGAAGGATTTTAGCTAGTGAAGGGGGGGAGGTGGTGGTGGTGGGGTGGGGTGGGGGGTGGGAGGCGAAGACCCCACCTCCTCCCTGTTTCCCTTTTCCCGAATGGCACCCCTTTTTGGTTCATCCCTAAAATCTTGTGCTTTGGCAGCCCAGAATTCTCCAGCAAGGGGCTATCAAGGACAGTGGTTTTCAGTTTAGTGTGCCCACACTGCAGGTCTCAGGGTTGCCTCCAGAATAACTCTGTAACTGAAAAGTTGTCTACCTTGGTCACCCCCCCCCCCCCCCCCCCCTCCGCGCTTCAGCTGGCAGTGCAGGAGAATGTGAGGAATCCTGCTGTCCTCCATGCCAGTGAACGCCCTGCACTTCGCTGAAAGGGCTGTTTAATGAATGAACTCTCGACGCTGGAAATCCACAGTTTGCCAGAACTTCAAAGCTGGGGGTCTTGCGGGTCTTTGCAAGAAATGCTGGTGGATGTGTTTGAGTGAATAACGATTCATTTATCAATGCAAGCTTCACACTAAAAATTTCGCAAAAATATAAAGGAAACTGTTTTTCAGTCTTAAAAGCAATGCAGACGCAACATATGTGTTACAATGTAGTTTAATATGGGGTAAAGTTCACAGCCAGCATTGGCTGACAGTTTATTTAAACGGAAAAAATTAAATGCACATCTTTACATAAAGATTACACACGATTAACTGTTGAAATAAGGGAAATACAAAACAAAACAAAATAAAACGCAGCAAGTAATTTTGTTTCGATGTCCAAATCTGATTGTAAATTTGGAGTATGGTTCGCGCGAACAATACAGGAGACTGTAATATTATATCTTGGGTTGCATTTCTGAAACGTGGTCGATCGTAAGGAAAGTACTGGACTGCAACGTGGTTAGAAATAGATTAGAGCTTTACAGTCAGTGACAAGTATTCCGCTGTTAGTAGCAATGCGTACTTTCTATGTAAACTTTTCTTGCTTCATTAATTCCGATTTTCAAGTCTCTTATAAATTTCAAGATTAATAAGATTTGAAGAAGAGGAAACTTTTACTTATAATCTGTGTATGGAAATCCTGTGTTTGAATAGAAATTAAACAGAAACTTGTTGCTTGTAACTCCCTTCCATCATATTTGGAATAGATCAGCATAATGCAAATGTATTTTGAAGCAACTTTTTAATTCGCCAGCTTTTTTAAATTTGGGAATGTCTTTTGCGTTCCAACCGTTTTTCCTTTCCTCCCCTTTCTCTCCTTCTTTCTTCTTTTCAGTGGTTAAAACTGTGCGTAAAAGTTTCCGTTTAACTCCTGCAGTTGTGTTACAAAACACTATTTTGTTTGAAAAGAAATCAGACCGTCACCCAAAAATCAATTGTTTAGCCTGTCAAACTGGACACGAGCAAAACCAGAAAGAATCAGAACATTAAATAGTATTCATTTTATATTGTATAATGGTTCTCTTTGCTTCGGGCCCAGTTACTAAAAAATTTCATTCATAGACCATCACCCCCTGTTTTCTCTCCTCTCTCTCTCTTCTCTCTCTCTCTCTCTCTCTCTCTCTCTTCCTCTCTTTCCCCTTTTCCCCTTCTCTCTCTCTCTCTTCTTTTCCCTTTTCTGTCCTGTCTTCTCTCCATAAAAAGGTATCATTTCAAACCCCGTTTACTTCCGCCGTTTGTTTTCCTACCAAGCTCAGAATTTGTGACACATGCAGGTGTCAAGCGCCGCAATATTGTGGGGAAAGGACATAAACCATATGTCTAGTTACCGATCAGACACAGCCACATACACGCCACTCAATGTGGTGTGTTGTGTGTTGTGTTGGGGTGTGTGTTGTGTGTGTGTGTGTGTGTGTGTTGTGTGTGTGTGTTGGTGGTGGGGTGTGTGTGTTGTGTGGTTGAGTGTTTGTGTGTGCGTCGAGCGGTTTTGCGTGTGAGGGATTGTGTAGTATTGATGACTATATCCCATCTACCTTTTATCTATCCACCCGGAATAACAAAACACACACACCACACACACACACACAACACACACACCACACACACACACACACACACACACAGACACACACAAAACACACAAAACACAACACACACACACAACACACCACACACACCACACCACACCACACACCACAAACCCCACACACACACACCCACACCACACATGCGTGTGCATTTCCACACACGACGCATACACACCAAACACACGCCCCATCCCCACACACATACAACCGCCCCCCTCCCCCCCCACACACAGAAGGTTTGTGTGTGTGTGGGGTGGTGTGTGTGTGTGTGTGTGTGTTTGTGTGTGTGTGTTGTGTGTTGGTGTGTGTGGGGTGTGTGTGTGGTGTGTGTGTGTGGGGTGTGTGTGGTGTGTGTGTGTGTGTGTGTTGGTGTGCTGTGCGCACGTGCGGCGCGCTTGTGAGTGTTCATATGCATAGATAGATTTTCAGAGGAGGAGAGAGGAGAGAGAGAGGGGAAGAAGAGGAGAGAGAAGAGAGAGAAGAGAGAGAGAAAAGAAGAGAGAGAGAGAGAGAGAGCTTTCAACGTTCCTTGAACAATAATTATAACCCTGCCACTATACAAAACCCTTTACCCTTAAACTTTTCACACTTACATCAGTGCATCGCCGCAATACCAGTACATCCGTTTGGGAGTGCTGGATCGTCTTGTGATACCACGCTTTCTACAGTAGTACATGAGCCTTTTGTTTTTAGAAAGCCTGATAACCCCCCCGACCCAAAATCATCGTCAAATGCCCCTCATAGTTTTGTATTAGGTAGAGTTGTATCAATAAATTTGAGTCCAATTTCCTGGTATAAGGACTGCATCGTCTGACGTGATCAGTTGGTAACAGACAGTCTGGGTTTACTTTATGTTGTGCAAGCTTTACAACTTAGGAGGGCGGACAGAACTGTTCATAATTCCATGTTGACGTGACGGTTGGGTACAGAACAATCTGGGTGACTTGCATGTAGGCAAAGCTTACAAACTTTAGGAGACGGACAGAATTGTCATAATTCCTGATATTTCAAGATCAACGACTTTTTAAAAACTGACGAGATTAGTAGTTCCATGTAGTGCAAGACAAAAGAGATTTGAAAACTGTTTGGAACTATACAGAACTATTGATCTTGTGCTGTTTTTAAAGTTCCAAATAATCAAGTTACCCACTTTGCAAGGTTGGGTTTTGATAGTTCGTAAGTGCAAAGTTTGTCATCTTACAAGACCGCATAGGACTAATGCCAAACTTATACTTTGGCAAGGTTGGGGTTTTGCTAGTTTCGTATAGTGCAAGTTGCTAACTATCAAGACCGACACAGGACTAATGGTTTATGAAGTGTAATTTTTATTTTTAAAGGATGACGCACGGTAACTATTCCTAAGGAGAAAATCCCAGTCCCAAGAAGACTGAAAAGTTGTATTTTTCCACATTTTTCAATATTCCTACTTTAGAAACAGGCAAAGTCTAAAGTCTGTATTTGGGAAAACGGTTTACTAGCTTTTCAAGACTGATACAGTAAAGATAATTCTGCGTAACGCAAGGTCATTTCCGTCTATAAAAAACTTACACACTTAAAAGGGTTTAAGAGTACGTACGTGTTTATTGATCCATTTATACAACAATTCACTTTTTTAAACATACCCGGTTTAAAGTGATCCCGTCTAGGGTAACGGTTCACTAGCTTAAAAGAATGAAACAGTGTTGATGTTCTGTAAAACGCAAGTTTACTGGGCAATACAAGACTATACAGGTAAACAGATTACATGTTTTAAAACGACTGGAAAGTTTGAAAGTAGAACTTTGAATCCGTTTTCGACAAAGTGATATTGAAAACCGCTTAGTTCATGATTGGTTACGGAAGTTTGATTTAATAAAGAATGCGGAAATGCAACAGTCCATGGTTTGAGACGTCAAACCCAAATATATTAACACAGGCTAAAATTTGACAGAATGAGCTGAAACGAAGAACTCGAAAGGCAACTTGCATTTCTAAATCACTGGTCATATCAAAATTAACCACAAAAACTTACATAGGAGAAATGTTTTCCTACAGACCGGTTAAAGTATTATTCATTTTATTCAGCATGAATTAAAAAAAGTGCAAATAAATACGGTGAGCAAAAAGAAAAGAAAAAAACACACACAGGCCAAAAGGACGCACGCACACAACAAACACCCCCACACACCCCACCAACAACACAAAACACACAACACACAACACAACCACACACACCACAAACACACACAACACACACACACACAAAACACACACACCACACACAAACACACACACACACAAAAAACACACACACACACACAAACACCACAACACCACACACACCACACACAAAGCGCGCGCAATCAAGGGTTCTTACACTGATCATGAAAAAGCGTCAAATGTTGCTACTTGTTGAAAATTTTTATAAGGAATCATCCAGGGTGACTGAACGAAAGATTATATAAACCTTATCTAAAAATGTAGAAAGTTGAGGATCTGGTATACAGACGGGTGTCACAAGCTTAATACAAGCAGCAACTTTTAGTTCAGTGGTAAAAATAGGTTCATGAATAGACTGAGTGACAACATTGAAGGGGAATATGAAGTGAGTTTGGAAGAGGTACTCAACCACTTACACATGTACACAGATATAAAAGCAGTTTTAACCGTAAACTTTCAGTTTACCTGTATGACTTGAGAAAGCTTTTGACTCCCGTAGAAAGCAAACTCTACTGTGGAAACCCATTCTTGTTAAAAAAGACATCAAGGGATGACCTTTTCAATGTATTCAACGGTTTTTATTCCAAATCACAGGCAGACATCGTTCGTTTACAGATTATGTAAACTGTACACGACGGATAAAACTAGGCCATGTTACCAGTCCAATGCTGTTTTCTTTCTTTGTAAATGAAAAAGCGATAGAAATGATCAGAAAAGGAAGTTTCTGTTTCAGTTTCATCAAGGAGGTGCCACTGGGTGCGGACTAATCCAATACACTACAACACGTCTGCTAAGTTTTAAGACCACACTGTGCACGATTTAAAGACTGGTGAATACATGAATTAATGACCGAGATGAGAGAATTCAAGAAGAGGATTTCATGGCTAAGACTAAGCAGATGTTTGACCAGAGCATTAGCCCAACATGTGGTGAGACCTTGGGTACATACCTAGCACTGTCTGTGCCACTGTTATTTTTGTGTGTGCTTTTGGTGAGAGTACAATGAGTGTGCATATGAGTGCCCATGGTTGCATGGACATGGGCCCATGTGTGTGTGCCAGTGTATCTGATGCGAGCGTGTGTGTGTGTGTGTGTGTGGTGTGGTGGTGTGTGTGTGTGTGTGTGTGTGTGTGGTGTGTGTGGGTGTGTGGTGTATGTATGCGCGCAGCGCGCGCGCGTGTGTGATGTGTGGTGTGTTGTGCGCACGTGCGTGCATGCGTACGTGCGTGCGTGTATGCTAACGCTTGTGTGTGTGTGTGTGTGTGTGTGTGTGTGTGTGTGTGTGGTGTGTGTGTGTGTGTGTGTGTGTGTGTGTGTGTGTGATTCATTTAACGTCAATCCACTATTCGTGATATTAGACACACACACACACAAAAAAAGAAAAGACAAAAAGTGAATGTGTACGGAAGTAATTGCAAACGTGCACATAATGTGTGTATGTGTATATGTATGGATGCGCGTGCACGCGAATGGTGTGTGTGGTGTGTGGTGTGGTGTGTGTGTGTGTGGTGTGTTGTGTGTGAGTGTGAGTGTGATAAGTGTGTGTGTGTGTGTGTGTGTGTGTGTGTGTGTGTGTGTGTGTGTGTGTGTGGTGTGTGTGTGTGTGTGTGTGTGTGTGTGTTGCCTGTGTGTGTGAGTGAGAGAGTTGTGGATGTGTAAGTGTGTGAATATCTTTACACAAGTCATAAATGAAGATGAACATGAAACAAATTACTTATAACACAACAACTAACTAATCATTTAAAGTCAAATGGATGACAGTATTAAAGAAAAAACATAAATAAAGCAACAAACAACACAAAAAAGTCCTTTGCGCTCCCCCCTCCCATTTATCCACCCCCTCCCCCCTTCGTTTCTTATCCCCCGCAAACTAAGTTGATAAAAAAATATTATAAGTATTTTCCAATAGGGGTGCGTTCTAAGTGTACAAAGAAATCGTACGTTAAAGCTGGTGACTCAAAAATGGCGTGCACATTATTTTGCTTCAATACTGGAATTATTTTTTTTCATATCATTGCATGAAACAATATGAACTGGAGTAATTTTGTTTCCACATACACAAACTACGTTTTTTTACATATTTTGTTTTAAATGCATTAAGTTTTCCACGTGTGCATTCATGAGAGTAATTTTCTATTAAGGTTAAAATTGTCTTTTTTTACTATTAAACTATTCTTTATTGACGTGATCTACCATACTATATTCAAAAGCTTTCCAAATAGCGACTTAACTAAGTTACACTGTTCATGTACTGATAAGGGAAAATCAAACAATTCTTAATCCAAACTATTTTTGGCGCCACGTATAGCTGCCCTGTCTACTTTTTCATTGTAATGAAAAGAACAATGTGAAGGAATCCAACAAAAAGCTACATGGGTTCCCCTTGCAATTAGCATGTGTATCATGCAACTTATCTCTATGATCATTTCAGGTCTTGTGTGCAATTGAAAAACTTTTAAAAGTGTAAGCGTGTGTGTGTGTGTGTGTGTGGTGTGGTGTGTGTGTGTGTGTGTGTGTGTGTGTGTGTGTGTGTGTGTGTGTGTGTGTGTGTGGTGTGTGTGTGTGTGTGTGGTGTGTGTGTGTGTGTGTGTGTGTGTGTTGGAAAGGTAGTCAATTTTTCACAGTGGGAGAATACAATATTGCTGAATCACGAAGAATGATAACGAACAAACTCAACACAATAACACACACCTGAACCCAACAAACACCTGCTATGAACTTCAAAGTGAACAGTACGATGATAACTTCTGGCCCTTCGAACTGGGATGTTTGGCATGAGCATTACAAACAATATGCCAAAGCTGTTGACCTGATCTGGACAATTGGGAATCCTACCGTGCTTCTCTTTGGCATTTTCGGAAA
>CM031618.1:4961065-4971065 GCA_018398815.1 Conus ventricosus | reverse complement strand
CCAAAGATAGAATTCATTGACGACGAACTGATGCACATTCTCTATTTTTATCTGTTAGAGGGTATTAAAGGCAATCCGACTGGTCGACATAGACACATCGGGTCTCTAAGAGCAGCAAACTGTTTGGACATATTAGGGTGCCGTCGCATACAAAGATTTATGCAATTGTTTTTCTCTTAGAGAAAGAGAGATGTGACAAGAGAGAAAGGTGAGACAGAGACAATGGTTAGAGGTAGTGATGAAGATAGAGACAGGTTACAAAACCAGAATCGGAAAAGAGAGAGAGAGAGAGAGAGAGAGAGAGAGAGAGAGAGAGAGAGAGAGAGAGAGAGAGAGAGAGAGAGAGAGGAGGAGGGAGGGGAGGGGAGGGAGGGAAAGAGAGGAGATGGGAAAGGGGAGGGCGAGGGAGATATCGAATTAACTAATGACAGCATGCATTCAGATTTCCTATATTAATCCTACCCGACTTACATTTGTTCCAAGTTTCCACCAAAACACACACATTAAAAAAAGACAAAGTTAGTTGATAACACCACGCCTGACTTTGTTTTGACAAATCACACGGCTATGGAAGATCCGACAGTTCACTTGGTTAACTGCCGGAGTCTTGGAGTAAATGGGTATGCAAGAAATATTCTCTATTCTGCACTGCCGCTGTCAGTGACTCGGTGGCAGTGCAATGTGTCCCTCGGTGGGTTGCCTCTTGATGACTTGACATTGACTGTTCTCTGTGTATTGCCGTACTGGGCTGTGGCAGGCCGGGCCGGGCTGTGGCTGTGGACAGGGTGTCGGAATGAGCGGCATGAGTGCAATGCCACTGAGGTTGCACAGAACATGGAACAGCAAACAGAATAAGAAAGAAAAAAAAAAAGAAAGAAAAAAGGAAACAAAAAGAAAAAAAGAAAAAATAATCTTTTAATGGCAGGATCTAAACAAAATTGAGGTGGAAGGGGAGGGGGGACTTCTGAGCCTGTACCTACCGGCCACGGTGGAGTAGGCCCCCACAAGAAAAGGCGGCATGGCGAAAAGCAGAGACCCGAACCCGGCCACCACGGAGAAGCACTGGGCCTCCTGGCTGCTTCGAACTGACAGCACCCGCTGAAAGTAAGACTGCCACGGTATGGTGCCCAGGATCTGCACACACACACACACACACACACACACACACACACACACACACACACACACACACACACACACACACAAACACACACACACACACACACCACACACACACACACACACCACACACACACACACACACACACACACACACACACACACACACACAAAATATATATAAAATTTTCCAACCTGTGGCTGTGAAATAACCATGGCAATTTCAGCAACATATGAACCATATAAGACAGTACTGACATTATCAAAGTTATTCATCTCAATACCTTTCTCCTGATAGACCCATCCGGGGGTTGCAACCTTGCCGTGGTCGGAGGGCTTGCGCGGTCCAGTGATCCCTTAGGCTTTGCTGGCGGGGGCATCAATACTTGGAGATAAGCTGTTTTTTCAAACTGCTTCTAGGCCTGAGAAGTCAAGATGCTGTCTGGCCTAAGCGTAACGTGGTAAGGAGTTGATGCCTCTGGTAGGGCTTCCCATGTCAGATAGGCTAAAGGTGAGGATCCTGACTAAGAGTAACCCGCCTTTCTCCTTTTCTTGTTTTCTGCCTTTCTTCATTTGGCCCTTTTCTATCTTCGTCTCCCCTTCAAGTCTTCTTTTCCACACTCTTTTTCTCTCTGTGGTCTTCTTAAGATCCGCCGCGTTTGCCGTGGCGGTGCGACCTGTGTTGGAGGGAAGAGATCCTGGTGATTGAGAGGGCCAGCGCTCTCAACACATCACTTTGGCTCGGACCTCTCCTAACAGGGGGTACACTCTGGCCCGGGTTACTAATCGGCTCCCCTTTTGGGGGGCTTGGTCAAGACAGGCAGTTCCCCTGCTGGCCAAGTTAACCCCTGCAGTGCTCGGCTCTCTGTTCGCGGGAGTTGAGCATGATCAGGGGGGGGGGGGGGGGGGGGGGGGGATAGGGGTAGTGGCGTTTCTGTTGTTGTATATCTCTCCTGAAGCCTGGAAGGGGTCAAGACAGTGATTTCTTGGCCCTGGCCCCTTAGTTGGACTCCAAGGTGGGTGGGGAAGGGAGAGACGAAATATAATGAAACAAACCATGGCTTTTTTCAAAAAAACATCCCCCCAAAAAAGAAGAGGAAGGCAGCAGCCCCTATTTCAGGGGATTGTGAATCGGATAGTGATTCAGATATGGAAATAAGAGAGAGGACAGGTTTCTGGGCTTCCTGGCTCGTGATGGAAGGGACGGAGCAGGAAAAGCCCATTTCAGCTCTGAGTCCTTCGCCATCCAGAAGGGCTTCCAAGGTCTAGCAGGTGACCCTCAGTCGATCAAAAGGTTACGGAATGGATCATTTCTTGTTCAGTGGCAGATCGAAAAAGCAATCGGAACAGCTGCTGAGGGCAACAAAGCTCGTAGACAGAGAGATCCGGGTGACTCCCCATAAGCAATTAAATTCATCCAAAGGAGTAATTCGGTGCCCGGATTTGACAGGTGTCTCGGAAGCGGAGATCAGACAGAACTGGCATCCAGGGTGTGACGGAGGTGCATAGGGTGACAGTCAAAAAAGGTGCAGAAGAGTGGCCACCAACACCCTCTTCTGACATTCTGCAAACCCTGTGCTGCCTCCGTCATTAAAGTCGGATACCTGAATGTCCGAGTTCAATTGTATGTTCCATCCCCGTTGAGGTGCTTTAAATGCCAGAAATTGCACATGTCAGAGACGGCTGTTCTGGGCAGGAGGTGTGTGGTGTTTGCTGCAAGGCAACCCATGATGGCCGTGTAAAGACCCAGCACATTGTGGCGAACTGCGGTGGTGACCATCCCTCCTCTTCATGAAACTGCCCTGTTTGGATTCAGGAGTCCACTATACAAAGCATCAAAACAGAGAAGATCTCTTTTTTTTGTGGCCCGCAAACAGGTTGTTGGCAGTCAGACGCCAACAGCAATCTTCATATGCTTCGGCCGTAAAGAAAGTTTCGACCCGGTCAGTCTGCTGCCAGACTGATGAATTATTTTCTCCAAAACGCTGCAAGGAAGACTCTTAAACTCTAGTGGAAGCAGGTCCACCACCTCCCAACCCAAAGGGAATGCCCCTGGTGGAGGCAAAAAATCCGCCACCCCTCAGACTGCCCAGCAGTCTACTACATCTGCTGCTGGGCAGATTAAAAAGCCAGCTCTCCCGCCTCGAACTCCTGTGTACAGTGCCCGTGCGGGCAAGGGAGTTCAACCAAGTGTGGAGATGGTGGAGATGAGGAAGAAACCTCCCATCATCTCCCAAATCCAGACCTTCTTCACCTGTGGGCAAGTCTGCCAGCAGGTCTGAAGGCCCAAACAGTCCGGTGCAACTATCCAATAAATTCACTCCATTGGAAGCAGACGTTGATGAGGAGATGACCTGATTTCTCTCCTATTCGCCTCCTGCACCATGGATAGTAAAGTAATCCATTGGAATATCCGTGGACTAAATTCAAACTTTGAGGAGCTGCAGCTTCTGTGTCAATCTATAAAACCTTCCATCGTGGCTCTTCAGGAAACTCAAATTCAAAGCCAGAAGACCTTCACTCTTTCTGGCTTTAATATTCTTTCTAAACCTGCACAACCATCCACATTGGGACTGTCGGCGGTGTTGCCCTCCTCATACATAACACTTTGCTTTTTAGTCCTATCGCTCTGACTACCCCCCTTCAGGCTGTAGCTGCGAGAGTCACTCTCCACAAGACTGTTACAGTTTGCTCACTCTATCTGCCACCTTCTGTCCCCGGTTTGTCGTCAGGACCTTGTCAGTCTCATTGGAGAACTTCCTCGACTTTTTTTGCTGTTGGGTGACTTTATGGTTACAATCCTCTTTGGGGTAGTGGTCAGTCGTCATCCAGAGGTCTGCTTCTTGAGGATGTCCTTTCTAATTTTGATTTGTGTTGTCTGAACGACAGATCTCCACTTACCTCCACTCTTCCACAGGTTCACTTTCGTGTTTAGATTGTCGATTTGTGATCCCTCGCTGGTCCTGGACTATGAGTGGTCTGTCCATGACGATCTGCACGGAAGTGACCATTTCCCTGTTCTTTTACAACCCGCATTAACTGAAAACGTCTCTGTCTCGCAACCTCTTAATTATAAGAAGGCAAACCGGGATCTTTTTGTAAATAATATTTCAAAAGAATTCCAGGACATGATTTTCTTCAGAGTCCAGACCCAGCAGAATCTCTGACCAAGACTGTGATCAACTGTGCTAAAACCTGTATTCCAGTGTCTTCCGACAAACTCCAAATGCCAAAAACACCCTGGTTTAATTCAGACTGCCAACAAATTTCAAAAGTTCGCAAAAGGGCTCAGCGTCGGGTATACCAACGACCTTCAGGTCCAACGCTCGAGCCCATCAGAAACTCCGTGCGAAATCGAGACACACTTTCAAAATCAGTAAACGTCGGTCTTGGAGAAACTTCTGCTCCAGGCTGACATCTAAAACTTCAAAGAAAAAAGTTTGGAACATCATTAGAAAAATCAAAGGGAAGAACACCAACCCCTCCATTCATCACTTGAAACTTGCCAATGCTCTGATCACTGACAAACAAGCTGTTGCCAATCTGTTGGCCTCCACCATCCAACAGAACTCCTCATCTTCAAATAAATCTGCAGCCTTTTTAAGAAACAAAGAGATTAGAGAGAAATCCTCATACAGTTTCACATCAGACAACTCTGAAACCTACAATTTTTCCTTTTTCAATCACTGAACTAAAATTAGCTTTGCAAACCTGCACTGATTCTACCCCTGGTCTGGATGACATTCATTACCAGATTTTGAAACATTTTCCAGAAAGCTGTCTCCAGACTCTTCTCAAAGTCTATAACCATATCTGGACCACAGGTCCTTTCCGCCCTCCTGGCGGAAAGCCCTGATCGTTCCGATTCCAAAGCCTGGAAAGGACCTTACCAACCCTTCCAACTATCGCCCAATCGCTCTGACTAGCTGCCTCTGTAAGCTGATGGAAAGATGGTCAACTCCCGTCTGATGTGGAAGCTGGAAACCGATGGCCTCTTGGCCAGTGAACAGTGCGGGTTCCGGAAGTACCACTCGACAGTTGACCATCTAATCCGTCTGGAAAACCACCATCCGCAACGCCTTTGTCAACAAGCAGCATGTGGTCGCTATCTTTTTCGACCTCGAAAAGGCGTACGACACCACGTGGAAAGCAGGAGTCCTCATGGACCTGCACAGACTTGGCTTCCATGGTCACCTGCCTCTGTTTATTCAGAATGTTTTGGCTGATCGACAGTTCCAGGTGCGTGTTGGCACCACACTCTTTGACATCCATGGGCATGAGTTGGGTGTTCCTCAGGGGAGCATCCTTTCTCCAGCTCTTTTTAGCATTAAAATTAATGACATTGTCAAATCGGTAAGCCAGGGCACCGAGTCCTCTCTGTTTGTTGACGACTTCGCACTGTACGCTGTTGGAGCTTCTTACGCCAGCGTACAGCGTCGACTCCAACTTTGTGTTAACAAAATCCAACAGTGGGCCGAGGAAAACGGGTTTACCTTCTCACGCACAAAACTCAGTCAATTCATTTCACAATTTTCGTCGATTCTTTGCTGATCCTGAAATTCGTCTAGACAAGTCCACAATTCCAGCTGTAAAAAGCCAAATTCCTGGGATTTGACCAAAACTCAACTTCTCACCACACAAAAACCTTTAAACTCTTGACCAAACCTACCACATACATCCGATTTTCGCTTCTCATTTTAGTGGTTATATATTTGTTTCTTTAATAACATCTAGGTGTGTGTATGAATGGGACTCCAGTGCTAAATTTCCATGCGTACCTATTACTAGCTTTGGCATCTCTTTAAAAGGAAAAATTTGGTGCAGAGAATGTACTTCCTGTCCATATGTCTATTTCGATCGAACTGAGAGATGTTTAGATGTAATAGGGTTTGGGTCAGTCGGACCCTGGTTGAAACATTAATTTTAAGAACGTTTAATCTTTTTCTTGTTTTATCAATCAAATTTTCAGTATGTGCTAAAGTTCACAACAGCCCGATGGCCTTACAAAGTAATTTGTTTTCGATGTACATCAATCTGTTGTATGTTTGGAGTATGGTTCGGCGCGAACCATATGCAGGGATGAGTGTAATTTACCTTGGGGGCAGTTCCTGAACATGTTCAGAATCAGTAAGGTTGTATATATGGCCGCAACGTGGGCTTAGTAAATATGAATGAGATGCTTTATCGTCCAGTGTACTAATGTTTCTGCATGTATTAGTTTGCAATGAGTATCTTTCTATGTATCTTTTCCTGGCTTCATTGTGTTTCGATTTTCAAAGTCACTAGGTCTCTTATAGTACAGTATTGCATAAGGGTCTGTTGATGCTAGAGGGACAATTTGGTTTATAATCTGTGGTAGCGAAATCCTGTTTTTGATTAGACATTGACAGAAACTTGTTGCATTGTAACTCGCTTCCTATCATATCATAAAAAGGGGTTCCAGCGTATGCAAAGTGTAGAAGCAATTGTAAATTCGCCAGCTTTTTTTCTTTTAATTTGGGACTGTCTTTTGCGATCCACTCCTTTTCCTTTTCCTTTCTCTTCCTTCTTTCTTCTTTTAGTGGTTTACACTTGCTGTAATGTTTCTGTTTTAACTCTACAATTGTGTTACAATCATTCTTTTGTTTTGACAGGAAATCAGACGTCACCATTATCGTCATATTGTTTAGCTTGTCAAAAATCTGTACTCGAGCACAACAAAAAGTATCAGAACAGTTAAATTAATTTAATTTTATTGTAAAATGTTCTAGACTCGCGCACTTACAAAAGAAAGTGTAATTTAAAGTCACACTACCATACATATTCTCTCTCTTCTCTCTCTCTCTCTCTCTCTCTCTCGCTCTCTCTTCTCTCTCTCTCTCTCTCTGTTTTTTTCCATAAAATGTATTATTTCATCCCTGTTTTCGCTCCGCACGTTTGTTTTCCTACAAGCTCGGTATTTATGACACATGCGGGTGTAAGCCTCATATCATGTTGTAGTGAAAGGAATTATATCATGTGACTAGTTAACGATCAGACTCAGCACACGCACGCACGCAACACCCACACACACAACACACACACACACACACCACACACCACACACACACACACACACACACACACCACACACACACACTCACACACACACACACACACACACACTCACACACACACACACTCTCACACTCACACACACTTGCACACGCTTGCGCGCGCGCACATCACTCACTCACACACACACACACACCACAACACACACACACACACACACACACACACACACACACACAGAGTACACACACACACACACTCTCACACTCACACCACACACTCACACATATCTCCTCACACCCACTTTCATTACACAAACTCACACGTGGCGCATGCACACACGAACGCAAACACACACAACACAGGCCGCACCCCCCCCCCTCCACACACGCACACACTGTACTATGTGTGAGTGTGTGTGCATGTTGTGTGTGTGTGTGTGGGGCTGGGGTGTGTGTTTGTGTGTGTGTGTGTGTTTGTGTGTGTGTGGTGTGTGTGTGTGTGTGTGTGTGTGTGTGTGTGTGTGTGTGTGTGTGCTGTAGTGTGTCTGTGTGTAGTGTAGTGTGTGTGAAGTATTGTGTATGTATTGATGAAACTTCTATTACCTATTTATCTAGCATCTGGAAGGATCTATATATATATATATATTATATTTATATATAATATTTATATATATATATAGATATATATATATATTTATTTATATATATCTATATGCATTTCTATTTTTAAGATCTTACCTCATACACGCTTGCACACGCTTGCGCACGCATCGCACACACACAAACACACACACACAAACACACAACACACAACACACACACACACACGCACGCACACACACACACACACACACACACATACACAACAGCACACCACACACCACACACCAAACACACTTACACACACCTGCGCACATGCACAAATGAACGCACATACACACACACCACATGCGACCCCCCCCCCTCCAGCAGACAGAATCACACAACCACACTCACGTTGTGTGTGTGTGTGTGTGTGTGTGTGTGTGGGTCGTGTGTGTGTGTGACTGTGTGTGTGTGTGTGTGTGTGTGTGTGTGTGTGTGTGTGTGTGTGTTTGTCTTTGAGTTGTGTGTTTGTCTTGAGTGTGTTGTATGCGCACGTGCGCGCGTGTGCACTTTTTGCGTTGTGTGTATTCATATGGAGAGAGAGAGAGAGTAGAGAGAGAGAGAACCTGAAGACCTTGAGTAGAGAAGAGGAGAGAGAGAGTAGGAGAGAGAGAGAAGAGAGAGATGAGAGGCGTTTGATGAGAGAGAGTGAGCGAGAAGAGAGAGAGAGAGAGAGGGGTTCAACGTTTCCTTGGGAGCAATAATGACAACTGCTGGAATCAATTATTAAACCTGCTACTGTACATCTTTTCACTTAACGTATCTACAGCATATATCTAGTGTACGTCGCTACAGTTATTTTTGTTTGGAGTGTTTTGGATCACTCCTTCTAAGATGGTACATGAGGCCCTTTTTTAGAGCGCCTGATTCAACCCGACAACAAAACCATCGTCACTGCCCCTCACGGTCTGTATTAGGCAGAGTCTGTACAATGAATTTGAGGTCAATTCTGGTATAATGACACTGCATCGTCTACTTGATCGGTTGTTACTACGACAATCTGAGTGACTCAGTAAGCGCGAGGCTTACTAACTTTAGGAGACGGGACAAAACTGGCATAATTCATGTATGGACAAGTCACCTGCTTTAAAAAACTGGACAGAGATTGATAGTACATGTCGTGCAAGACAAAGAGATGTGAAAACGGTTTTGCACTACACGGAACTATTGAATCTTGTGCCAGTTTGATAGTGCCATATAGGGCAAGCTCATACTTACAAGGCTGGGTTTTGATCGTTTCGTATAGTGCAAAGTTGTCATTCTTTACAAGGACCGACACAGGACTAATGGTTTGCATGCAGTGTAATTTTCCCCCCCCCCAACAGGAACTGACGCACGTTTACTATTCCTCATGGAGAATACTTGCCCAGTCTAAGAAGATGTAAAAAAGTTTTATTTTTCCACATTATACATGAATTACTTTCTTATAGAACAGGCAAGTTCTAAGTGATTGTATAGGGTAGGTTCATTGCTTTCAGACTGATACAGTATTGTTAATTCTGTGTAGCGCAAGGGTGCAATTACCGTTATAAAAGACTCACACACTTAATAATGAGAAATTTGACCAGGTTATGAGTACGACGCTGTAATATTGATCCTAATTATACGAATCATTTCTTACTTTTAGAAAAACACAAATGGTTTAAAGTGATTGCATCGGGTACGTTCACAAGCTTTAAAAGACGGAAAACTCGTGTTGATAGTTCTGTATAACGCAAGTTTACATTGACAATAAAGTTATATATAGTTAAACAGATTACGAGTTTTAATCAACTTTTAAGTTTGAAAGTTAACTTTGATCCGTTTCGCCAGCCGTGATATGTAAACGATTTATGTTCGATGATTGGTTACGGAGGCGTAATTTAATAACGAATACGGGAAATTCTCAATCAAGTGTTTAAGGGCGTCTAAAACAAATAATTGTACGGCTAAAATATGACAGAATTAAAACTATAGTCGTCAGAAATACTACGGTTGAGCATAAAAGTAAAAGAAACACACACACACCACAACAACACACAACACACCACACACACACACACACACACCACCACACAACAAACACACACACACACACACACTCACACAACACCACCACACACCACAACAAACACACACGCACCATGCACGCACGCACGCACGCACGCACGCGCGCGCGCATGAAACGCACGCTCGCACGCACGCACGCACGCACACCAACA
>CM031618.1:4953565-4956065 GCA_018398815.1 Conus ventricosus | reverse complement strand
ATGATAAACAAACTCACTCAATCAGTAACGAACCTGAACCCAACTATGCACTTGCTATGAACTTCAAATGAACAGTACGATGATAAGTTCTGGCCCTTGAACAGTGATGTTGGCATGGGCATTACCAATCATATGCCAAAAGTAGTCGAGATGATCTGGACAATTGGGAATTTGCTACCGTGTTTCTGTTCGGCATTTTCGGAAATTCATGTTCATTCTGTTCATTCTTCGTATTCCTGCGTCCACTTTCTGTGTTTTCTTTTCAAGTTTGGCCTGGGCTGACAGGTGCTGTTGATTATCGCCCTTTAAATGTGTGCTCCACAGAGAATTGGTGTGTGGGCCCTACTTTCATGAGCTGAATTCTGGCTGTGTAAATTGACTACGTTGATGTCAAAACGACGAGACCTTTATCCGCGTGGATGTTACTTGTGGCATGACCCATGATCAGGGCAGCTTATGTGCTGGTGGCCACATGTGTCAATGCTTGTGTGGACGAAGGAAATGTCGCGAGCTACTGCCGGTGTAATGGTAGTCACCATCGCTTGATCAACTAGCACTGTCTCTACGGGTTTGTATTAATGCTAGCCTTTCTTTTAAAAGATGCTGGGTTCATGTGCATCCAAAAGGTACAATGGTTTATTGACACGGTTTTGGTAATGGATAGCCATGACTGATTATTGTTTTGTACCTTTCACCAGTGTTGGTGGTCAGCACAGTGCTCTTATCTGGTCACTGGTCATTTCGGTCAGCACGATGTAAACAGCTTACTATGCAACAATCCAGCCAGGAATCTGTGGCAACGTAAAGTTCTTCTCGGATGTCACCTTGATGGCTACATGCACTCTTTTTTTGTCCTGGACAGCGCCCTCCAATGTAGCACTACTCTTTTCATAGGTCGATTTCGATGACCCGATTGTGTATGGGACCACCATGTAGTTTTCCGTGCAGTCAGCAACGTCCTGGCCCTACTCCCACCCAGTGTCCGTCAACTTCTACCTTTATTTGTTTAATGGCAAAGCAAGTTCAGAGGCAGCATTTGAAACTAATTTTGGGGTTTTTTGCCTTTCCTGAAAAACCAAAAAAGGTCGTTTAGGCACGAGCTACCATCGATAACAACGACATCTTCTAGTGCTGGTTTGTATGTGGACGTTTACCTGTAAAGAATTGTTCCTGACAAAGCCTCTACAGAGAGGATCATGATGACACATTGCATAAGTTAAACATGATTGAGTTTGAAATCTTTCTGTTCCCAAAGTAATTTAGACAAGAAGCTGTAGAGTTCCTCCATCAGTATCTTTAGTTAGCTCCAAAAGTATCCACAAAGTGACACAATAATCGTGACCGAATGAGGGACCAAACTAAGATTCACTGTCAGTTTTAGATTCTAACTTATAAATTTTCACCACGTCAGGTATACTTGCTTTATAGGGGAAAAAGTGCACCGCTTCACTGAAGTTACGTGAATGTCTGTTCAACATTTCATTTTAAAAAAAAAGAGAAAACCACCCACAACGACATTTGAAATACGAGACGGATCTATGGTTCTCTGGATTCCCAGCTGGTTGCTTGATCCAGTGGCCTACCTTTCCCCCAGTTATGTGGGAGGCTTGCAAGGCTTGCATACATGTGATCATCGTCTGGCTGTTATTGTTGTTAACGTGTGATCGATGCAGTTGTCTTATGAAACATGTAAATGCTACCACACGTATCTAGTATACGTGATTACCGTTTATCTGTCATTGTTGCCATTGAGTGATCGATGCAGTTGTATTAAACATTTAAATGCTACCACACGTATTTAGTACACGTGATCAATGCTTGGCTGTTGTCGTTGTCCCCAACTGATCATCTGACGAGTTCAACATCCACATGCTGATACTTCGTTCACGTGAGTGAGTATGTTGGTGCGGGTCAAAGATGCACAGCACGACACTACACAGCAAACCACAGTTCAGCAAAACAAAACCAGTACACAACAAAGCAAAACATGGGACGGCATCATCACGAGTAGAACAAGGATACAAAAAACAAGACAACATAAACCAAACAAACCAAGTACCCAAAAAAAAAGACAAGGTGGGACAGCCTTTTACACAATGAGGATGCATGGAACAAAACATGGGACTGAGTAAAACATGAAGCAAAACAAGCACACAACAAAACAAAACACAGGGCACCAAATACAAAGCAAAGCAAATACACAAGGAAACAAAATACGGGAAAGCACAATCACAGAGTGTCAACCTTGGGGTATGTCAGTGGAGGAAGGACTAGCGCACAGCCCAAACACACTCACAGCTTGCTTACAATCTCATTCATATATCATGCATTCGTCACATCAAACCACTAGTAAAGTCTATAACTTTACTACACATAATCATGGAAAACATCAATGCGCATGGAGTCAAAAAAATAAACATTCTCTCTTTCCTTGAACTTTTACAAATATATATTTCAGAGAAAAAAACACATTTATCTAAATCATCATAATAACCGTATA
>CM031618.1:4931418-4952565 GCA_018398815.1 Conus ventricosus | reverse complement strand
GTTGCTTGAGCATACAGTCGCTTGTTAGATGCATATTGCAATAATGAGGATGGAGATTCCTCAGTGAAGTGTCATGGATCGTGATCATATTATATTGTGCTTTTCATAAGAATTGTGAAAAGGAGAGATGGCAAATCCGCAGTAGGGGAATTGCATAAGTACGCACAGAGGTCGTTATAAAATGAGTTGAAATAACGCAAGAGCGCACGTCAATGATAACTCATTGGAGTGGTATCCACTAATGATATATTTTATAATTTATAAACCGTTGGTTGTAAAGTATTTTTCAAACTTTGCATGTGTAGCTGTGGTTCAGCAAATTCGGTTGTTGTCTTTTTTGTACCGTTGTTTTGAGACAATGCGGTGCATAGTCTTTTGCAAGGGGGAAATTGTCACGGTCAAAATTCAACACAACCAAAGTGTGGTCCGTCGCCGGCCACTTCAACTGGACATAAGTCCAAACTCAGACATCCCGACGCCTTCAAGCATCGCCTCAGCCAATTTGGGCACAAGGGGAGGCTAATTCTCATCCTTCACGGAGACGGTCCGACCCACCCAGACAGACTAAGCCGTTTGACCGACGCCTCGATGTCTGCCCGGACCGACCTCAGTGCCTGGGCCAGACTCATCTAGCCAATTTAGAGTGACCAGTGCCCACGACTTAAGCCACACGGCGCCAGTTAAGTAGGAAAGGGGGGAAGGTAGTGTGTGGTGGGGGTGAAATCTAGCTAATCAATTAAATGACCAATTGACCACCACAGAGAGTAAGGCGTGTAGGCGTGACTGTCATGATTTGAATATCCAATGGAATTAGAGGGAGATAACTTCGGTATCAGGGGTAAAAATACTGACCAATGGTACTCGCCCTTTTTGGACAGATCGGAACAGAATAAGAAGGATGTGGGAGTGAGAGAACGGGAGAACGAGGAGGAGAACGAACAGAGAGAGAGAGAGAGAGAGGTTCTGAGTGGAGCTCTGCAGGAGAGAGGGGCAGAGAGAGAGATGAGGGGAGGAGAGAAGAGAACCAAGTTGAGAGATTAGCAGGAGATAGTCTGCAGAGGAGACTAAAGAGAGATGTGGAAAGAGAGAGTTGCTAACTAACGAAGAGGAAGAGAAAGAAAAGAAAAAAAAAAAAGAAAAGAAAAGCAACCATGTCCATTTGATAAGAGCAGACTAGAAGAGAGAGAGAGAGAGAGTGCAATGCGTTAATGCAGGAAGAAAGAAAGGAGAACAGATCGATGTTGATAGTCACTGTTCTATCTTAACCGGGGTTCGACCTCATACTTGGCCAGCGCCACTTTCATCGGCAGTCCAACCTGACCAGTGCCAACAGTCTCACCTGACCAGGCGCCAGCAGACCAAGACCAGTGCCAGCAGTTGTGTCGTGTTGTGAAAGTGACAGTGAAAAGAAAAAAAAAGAAAAAGAAAAAGACAGTGATTCGTGAATAGTTAAGATCACCTGGCCGGGTAAAGTAGAAATCTATTTAAAACCCGGGTTAGTTAATGATGTTTTAGACAAATGATTTTGTGAAGTTCGGGAAAAGAGAGAATGTTTTATTTTGTTTGATTCCCATATGCTTTGATGGTTCGTTCTATGAACATGTGTATAAAGTTATAGACTTTACTAGGTTTGATGTGACGAATGCATGATATATGAATGAGATCGTAAGCAAGCTGGAGTGTGTTTGGGCTGTGCCTAGTCCTTCCTCCATCGACACACCCGAGGTTGACAATTTAATCAACTGAAAGATATAAAGAAACTGCAATGAATGAATTGATCCTAATAAAAAGAAATTCGCTTGCATCTGAAGAAAATGATAAATATAAAATACATCTTTAAAAACAATAGTCCAGGGGCAATGTACCGGGTTGATGAATCTATCATTAAAAGAAACAAAGTAAGTTTATACGGTTTGTCTCCTGCATTTTGAAAGAGTTTTTTGAACGCATTTATCCACAATATTAGAGAGACACTTTGCAACTTTTACAAATAATCTTAAAAGAAAAAACCCCGACAAAGTACATGAAGACAAATTACTGAACAGATCTGCAAAGAACAAAAATGGTCACTTGCTTCAAAGGCTATGATCGTAAACAAATTGATTAAGGGATGATTCAGGCTATGACAATGGTGCATTTGTTTCGAAGGCCAGGGTGTAAACGGAATAAAATTCACTGATGATTCTGTGTTACGTCAGATGGTCCATTTGTTTTTAAAGGCCCCCGGGTGTAAACGAATAATTCACGATGATTCTGTGTTTTCGTCAGAATGGTCCATTTGTTTCAAAAGGGCCCTGATTGTATACAATTGATTAACGGATGATTCCGGGTTACGACAATGGTCCATTTGCTTCAAAGGCTATGATTGTATACGAATTGATTAACGGGTGATTCCGGGTTACATAAGGGGTTCAAATTTTTTTCAAAGGCCATGGGGGTAAACGGAATGATTCATGATGATTCTGTGTTACGTCAGATGGTCCATTAGTTTTCATCAAAGGCCATGGGGGGTAACGGAATAATTCACTGATGATTCTGTGTTACGTCAGATGGTCCATTAGTTTCATCAAAGGCCATGGGTGTTTACGGAATAATTCACTGATGATTCTGTGTTACGTCAGATGGTCCATTAGTTTCATCAAAGGCCATGGGGGTAACGGAATAATTAACTGATGATTCTGTGTCACGTCAGATGGTCCATTAGTTTCATCAAAGGCCATGGGTGTAACGGAATAATTCACTGATGATTCTGTTCACGGGCAATGGGCCCCTTTGTTTCAAAGGCCATGGGTGTAACGGAATAATTCACCGATGATTCTGTGTTACGTCAGGGTGTGGAGAGGCTCGGACAGTCAGGAAGTTCACAGCTCCATGCACTAATGGAGTACAGGAGACAGAACCAGTATGGCCTCAAACCCATCTTCTCACACAGCTAGTTACCCCTTGTGCACGTGAACTCCGTCGCCTTTTAGTTCTGTCTTCAGTGGAGCTCTTCTTTTGGTCCTTATTGGTAATGAATGGTTATATATTCTTATACCTTTGAGACACAGCCTCCGCCGACTACAAAGGGAGAATTCTGAGATAAGTCTGTCCATTGAGACCATACATGTCTATCGATGTATGTTGAATAAAAGACAGCAAACCATATTGTTTGACAAAGACAACAGAGGAATTCAGATGGATCTTCCTACCAATCACAAAGTAGTTGACAGAATTCGGCGAGTCATGTAATCAAAACGTATACCAATATTATTATTCTTAAAAAACATAAGATAGGCGAGAATAAATAAACAGAATGACACTTTCAAAGTCAGATTACTGCTTGCAGAAATTCAAGAAACTGAACAGAAAAATTACTATGCCACTGAACGAAAGAAACGAATTGCAAGACAAACACATTTCGCCATTTTGTGCCCAGTTTGAGGAGATAAGTGACTGTTCGTTCTTCCTTTTCACTGTCTTGAATGTTGTTAGACTTGTCTGAAGAAGACCAAAGTGGTTGAAACGTGTCATGTTTTTCAAGTAGGTTGTTTGTGTCTTTCGTTTGGTGGCATAGTAGCTTTTCTTCTAAAACAGAGATGACCCTCAAACAATCGCTGTCTACATCAGCTTCTTTTCATCTAACATTCACGTGTAATATTATCTTTGAGGACTAAAGGTTAAAAAGAAGCTGAAAAAGAACCAACGGAAATTGGGCTGTCATATCTGAAAGATCGGAAGAGCAGTCGGAATGTATACTCTCCCAAACCAGACGAAGAAACCACAGACAAGGGTTGTAACTGCTACGCCAACTCAAACAGGGTCCGACAACTCCCAGCGATTTCCATTCCCGTGGATACGGGTCACAAAATGGGTTTCAAAAGGTACAGGTGACCCGCTAGGGAACGAGGAGTTACAGACCTTAACATCTCCGGAGTCCAGCCTGATGACAGCGCTGCCTACCTCCTCACCATCGTTACATACCTGTCCAGTCTCTGAAGGGGAGCCAGGTGCCCTTTGACAGCTGGGTGGACTTGGGAGGATGTGATCAAGAGAGGGCACAACCTGCTCATCATAACGCCCGATCCTGCTTAACCTTGGTTTTAATCCGGAGCAAGTGATCCAACCACTGTATTACCTCCCCTCCCTCCCCCTTCCCTTTCCTTCCCCTCACCATGCTCCTTATCTCCATGATACCCTACCCCCCCTCCCGATTGTACCCCTCCAAAATAATTATAAACATTTTTATTCAAATGACCACTTCCAAGTGTGCTTTAGCTTTAGAAAACTGCTGGGTTGAGAAGGTTAAAATGGCTGACACTTTTCATGATTCACTGAAAGCTCTTGCTCATGCTCTTCTATTTTACCATAAAAATTTGGGGTGAGGGGTGGGGGTGGGGGCTCTCTTACGGTTTTTCTTGACGAGGTTATTCAAATTCTTGCTTAACTGATAAATACAAAGTGCATTGTCGCTATTTCGAATGATGTAGTTCTCCACATGAACATATTACGCTGAAGGCACGTTTGGCAGTAAAAGAAAATTACAACAAACGAGATGCACGCTTCTTCCAAACCTGTCAAGATTTCTCCCAAAAGTGACATCTGTGACAAGAGTCGAGAAACGAAACACTTCTGTTGTTCGTGCTCTCCTCTGAAAACAAACAACAAAAACAAAACCCTAAAAAATGAAACAATTACAACGACAAATACACTAACGAAACAACAGAAACACAGACATAAAAAACAACCTCAAACGAAAAGCAAAGAAAATTCAACGCTTCTCCCTTTTGGAGGATGTACAGCAGGCACGGTCCACATTTGCTTTTTTTGACCACACAATTTTGGCTGCGAAAACAAAAATCAGAAACAACGATCAGCATCATTTTTTAAACGACGTTCATAATGGAGGTCTCTAGACGATGATCCATAGACTTTGGGGTAAAGGGGGTCCCACGTCATTCGTCAGAGAACGTTGTGACCTCAAGCCTACCCAGTCTTCTGAAGTTTATCCTGTGACCTTCCAATGACCTCATCTGTACCACCTAAATTTAAGGTTACCAAGAGTCTTCAATGTCTGTAAGTGACCTGAAGGTTATCACGTGACCTCGAGATGACCAAGTGTCCTCACGTGACCTCAAAGCTACCAAATGACCTCAAGATTACCAAGTGTCTTTTAGAGACCACAAGGTTACCAAACGCCCTCAAGTGAACAAAAGTGTCTCAACGATTACCTAGCGTCTTCACTGTTACCAAATGTACAACTCACCGTGATCGGGTGTCCTAAAGAAGATCAAGTGACTTCAAGCTCACCAAGCGCTCTTACATAGCATCAAACTACGAACTGTCTTCATGGTTACCTAATATGCTGCAATGACTGCAAGGAATCGAGTGTTCTGCAATGACTGCAAGGTTACCAAGTGTTCTGCAATGACTGCAAGCTTACCAAGTGTTCTGCAATGACTGCAAGGTAACTGAGTGTTCTGCAATGACTGCAAGGTTACCGAGTGTTCCACAATGACTGCAAGGTTACCATGTGTCATCACGGTTGCCAAGTATGTTGTAATGTCTGCAAGGTTAACAGGTGTCTTCACGGTTGCCAAGTATGTTGTAATGTCTGTAAGGTTAACAGGTGTCTTCACGGTTGCCAAGTATGTTGTAATGTCTGTAAGGTTAACGGGTGCCCTTCACGGTTGCCAGGTATGTTGTAATGTCTGAAAGGTTAACAGGTGTCTTCACGGTTCCCAAGTATGTTGTAATGTCTACAAGGTTAGCAGGTGTCTTCACGGTTGCCAAGTATTTGTAATGTCTGTAAGGTTAACAGGTGTCTTCACGGTTGCCAAGTACGTTGTAATGTCTACAAGGTTAACAGGTGTCTTCACACGGTTGCCAAGTACGTTGTAATGTCTGTAAGGTTAACAGGTGTCTTCACGGTTGCCAAGTACGTTGTAATGTCTGTAAGGTTAACAGGTGTCTTCACGGTTACAAGTACGTTGTAATGTCTACAAGGTTAACAGGTGTCTTCACGGTTGCCAAGTACGTTGTAATGTCTACAAGGTTAACAGGTGTCTTCACGGTTGCCAAGTACGTTGTAATGTCTGTAAGGTTAACAGGTGTCTTCACGTTGCCAAGTACGTTGTAATGTCTGTAAGGTTAACAGGTGTCTTCAGGGTTACAAGTACGTTGTAATGTCTACAAGGTTAACAGGTGTCTTCACGGTTACAAGTACGTTGTAATGTCTACAAGTTAACAGGTGTCTTCACGGTTACAAGTACCTTGTAATGTCTACAAGGTTAGCAGTGTCTTCACGGTTACAAGTACGTTGTAATGTCTACAAGGTTAGCAGGTGTCCTTCACGGTTACAAGTACGTTGTAATGTCTACAAGGTTAACAGGTGTCTTCACGGTTACAAGTACGTTAATGTCTACAAGGTTAGCAGGTGTCTTCACGGTTACAAGTACGTTGTAATGTCTACAAGGTTAGCAGGTGCCCTTCACGGTTACAAGTACGTGTAATGTCTACAAGGTTAACAGGTGTCTTCACGGTTACAAGTACGTTGTAATGTCTACAAGGTTAACAGGTGTCTTCACGGTTACAAGTACGTTGTAATGTCTACAAGGTTAAAAGGTGTCTTCACGGTTGCCAAGTACGCTGTAATGTCTACAAGGTTAACAGGTGTATTCACGGTTACAAGTACGTTGTAATGTCTACAAGGTTAACAGGTTTCTTCACGGTTGCCAAGTACGTTGTAATGTCTACAAGGTTAACAGGTGTCTTCACGGTTACAAGTATGTTGTAATGTCTACAAGGTTAACAGGTGTCTTCACGGTTACAAGTATGTTGTAATGTCTACAAGGTTAACAGGTGTCTTCACGGTTACAAGTATGTTGTAATGTCTACAAGGTTAACAGGTGTCTTCACGTTACAAGTACGTTGTAATGCCCTACAAGGTTAGCAGGTGTCTTCACGGTTACCAAGTACGTTGTAATGTCTACAAGGCTAACAGGTGTCTTCATGGTTACAAGTACGTTGTAATGTCTACAAGGTTAGCAGGTGTCTTCACGGTTACAAGTACGTTGTAATGTCTACAAGGTTAGCAGTTGTCTTCACGGTTACAAGTACGTTGTAATGTCTACAAGGTTAGCAGGTGTCTTCACGGTTACAAGTACGTTGTAATCTCTGCAAGGTTAACAGGTGTCTTCACGGTTACCAAGTATGTTGTAATGTCTGCAAGGTTATTAGGTGTCATCACGGTTACCAAGTATGTTGTAATGTCTGCAAGGTTAACAGGTGTCTTCACGGTTCCCAAAGTATGTTGTAATGTCTGCAAGGTTAACAGGTGTCTTCACGGTTACCAAGTATGTTGTAATGTCTGCAAGGTTAACAGGTGTCTTCACGGTTACCAAGTATGTTGTAATGTCTGCAAGGTTAACAGGTGTCATCATGGTTACCAAGTATGTTGTTATGTCTGCAAGGTTAACAGGTGTCTTCACGGTTACCAAGTACGTTGTAATGTCTGCAAGGTTACCATGTGTCTTCACGGTTGACAAGTACGTTGTAATGTCTGCAAGGTTACCATGTGTCTTCACGGTTACCAAATGTGCTGCAGTGACTGCAAAGTCAACAAGAGTTTCCAAGGTTACAAAGTATTTGCAATGACAGCAAGGTTACTACAAGATCTGTAATGACTGTAAGGTTACCAAGTGTTTCCGCTATGACTGTAAGGTCACCAAGTGTTCTGCAATGACTGTGAGGTGACCAAGTGTTCTGCAATTACTGCAAGGTCACCAAGTGTATTGCAAAAACTGCAAGGTAACCAAGTGTTCTGCAATGAGTGTAAGGTAACCAAGTGTTCTGCAATGACTGTAAGGTCACCAAGTGTATTGCAATGACTGCAAGGTAACCAAGTGTATTGCAATGACTGTAAGGTAACCAAGTGTTCTGCAATGACTGTAAGGGTCACCAAGTGTATTGCAATGATTGCAAGTAACCAAGTGTTCTGCAATGACTGCAAGGTCACCAAGTGTTTCTGCAATGACTGTAAGGTAACCAAGTGTTCTGCAATGACTGTAAGGTTACCAAGTGTTCTGCAATGACTGTAAGGTCACCAAGTATTCTGCAATGACTGCAAGGTCACCGAGTGTTCTGCAATGACTGTAAGGTCACCACGTGTTCTGCAATGACTGCAAGGTCACCAAGTGTTCTAGAATGACTGTAAGGTCACCAAGTGTTCTGCAATGACTGCAAGGTTACCCAGTGTTCAGCAATGACTGCAAGGTCACCAAGTGTTCTAGAATGACTGTAAGGTCACCAAGTGTTTTGCAACGACTGCAAGTTAACCAAGTGTTCTGCAATGACTGCAAGGTCACCAAGTGTTTCTGCAATGACTGCAAGGTCACCAAGTGTTCTGCAATGACTGCAAGGTCACCAAAGTGTTCTGCAATTACACAAGGTCACCAAGTGTTCTGCAATAACTGCAAGGTCACCAAGAGTTTTCAAGGTCACTAAGTGTTCTGCAATGACTGCAAGGTCACCAAGAGTTTTCAAGGTCACCAAGTGTTTGGCAATGACTGCAAGGTTACCAAGAGTTTAAGATTACAGAGTGCTTCCCAGTGACAGCAAGTGTCTTCGAGGTGACCAAGTCTTCCGCAACGACATCAAAGTTGCCTAGTGTTCTGCACGACTGCAAAGTTACCATGTGTTCTGCAATGACTGCAAATTTGCCTAGTGTCCTGCATTGACTGCAAGGTTACAAAGTGTTCTGCAATGACTGCAAAGTTACCAAATGTTCCACAATGACTGCAAAGTTACCAAGTGTTCTGCAGTGACTGCAAAGTTACCAAGTGTCTGCAAGGTTACCAAGCCTCTTCAAATATACCAACTGATTTAAGGCCCCAGGTGTACCAGAGGTCATCAAGTGTCCACTCTTCAGTGAGTACCTCATGGTCACCAAGTGTCCTCAAGTTTGAATGATGAGCTTAAAGTTCTCCAGGTTACCAAAGTTCAAACAGATTACCAAATATCCTCAAGGTTACCAAATGTCCCCAGCGTTACCTGGTGTCGTCAAGGTTACCAAATGTCCTCAAGGTTACCAAATAACCTCAAGGTTACTAGATGACGTCAAGGTCACCAAATGTCCTCAAGGTTACCAAACGTCCTCAAGGTTACCAAATGTCATCAAGGTCACCAAATGTCCTCAAGGTTACCAAATGTCCACAGGGTTACCATATGTCCTCGAAGTTACCTAATGTCTTCAAGTTTACCAAATGTCCTAAGGTTATTCAGTAGGTCACCAAATGTCCTCAAAGTTACTATGTTTCCTCAAGGAAATTTGGTCCTAAATGTCACCAAGCTTCCTAGCAATCGTGTGTCCCAAAAGTCACTAAGAGTGATGCGTTCTCAAGGTTACCAATTGTCCTTGAGGTTACTAAATGACCCCAAGTGTCTGAAGATGCTGAGACAAACATCCCTCAAACCATCACCATCCTAGTACCCCCCCCCCCCCCCCCCACCACCACCACCACACACACACACACACACACACACACACATTCCAAAAACGAAAAGAAAAAAGAAAGAAAGAAGAAAAAAGAAAAAGGAAAAAAGGAAAGAAAGAAAAGAAAGGCGAGACAAGTCTTGATATGTTTTCAATGATGTTCAGGAATACGATCATTCAACTTTTATCCACGAAGATGCACGACTCGAGATAATGGGAAAAAAGTGTGTGTGTGTGTGTGTGTGTGTGTGTGTGTGCGTGCGTGCGTGCGTGCGTGCGTGCGTGCGTGCGTGCGTGCATGCGTGCGTGCGTGTGTCCACGCGCGTTTGATAAGGGTGGGAATTTAGGGACAGATGTGGGTGTTTGGAGTCTGGGTGGAAAGGGGGTGAGGTGGTGAGGTCGGTGCTTTTTAGATAAACAATCCACCTGTGAACAATGTCACGGCTCCAGTCAACCACACCAACGTTTCACTGAGACAGCGTCCTCAATGTTTCTCCACAAAGGCGGGATTATGAAGAAGATACGACTCCCTGACGTAATCTGTCTTTGACGTCAGCTTCCTGCCGAGCTGTTGCGCCGCTGACGTCGCATTGGCGGCGGTGGAGGAGCTTCCCCGAGGCCCCGACCCCGAGGTTCCACGCTGGTTGACGACGCACACCTCCGAGCGGCCCCCCTCCCCCCGCCCCGACCCCAGCACGTCACAGCACGCGGGCAGCACGCCCTTCCTGAAGCAAAGGTCCACCAGCCACGACACGCCGGCCAGACAGAGCATGGAGGCCAGGAAGGCGATCCCCCGGATCGGAAACACCTGAGTTCCGTCCTCCTCGTCGTAGAAACGGGTAGCGGATCACCGCCGACAGACCCACCGTCGGCTCCCCGGCCCCGACCCGCAGCACCGCGCCGACCAGGAAGGCCGTCAGGGCGCCGTACGCGTTGGTGTGACGTAGGAAGAGGGCTGACGTCAGCTGGGGGTAGGACGATGACGTACACGATGTCGGCGGCGAGGACGAAGAGCCCCCAGATGGTCCTGACGAATAGTCAATTCAATTCAATTCAATCAACTTTATTGTCCATCGGAAATGTTTCTTGTGCTCCACATCATTTCGCAAGTACATAAGACCTTACAAAGAGACATTATAAACCGTTACATAAAAGCCTGTGTTAGTATATGTATTTGTATATACATACACCCCTCCCCATCCCCCCCCACACACACACACACTTATACACACACACACACACACACACACACACACACACACACACACACACACACACACACACACACACACACACACACACACACACACACACACACACACACACACACATACACATGGAGGGCTCCACAAGCCATGGTGATCTCGTTCTGGTGCCACTGTTCTACCAAAAATAATGTATTCAAAAAGGTAACACATTCTGAGTGTCCACACTTTTTAGTGCCTGAGTGTAATTAAACAGAACCCGCTAAAGAAGACCCCCCCCCCCCCCCAACTGTGTTAACAGAACTGCAGAATGGTTCACGTGCCGTCAAAGATGGCACGTTACAGAAGATACCCCTCCAAACTGTTTTCATTGAACGGCTCTAGTGTTTATGTATGGTCAGAGAACATGTCTCTTGAAAGTGCGTACGGGTAGACAATCTTCTTGCGCAGAGTGTTGTACACTGAGCAATACGTGCTAGGCAACATATAGGAGACGCCGCGTTCTCAACAGGTCTTTGACCGGAAGTCAAGCTGAATTCTCACGTTTGCTGTCGTCAGAACCCAAAGATAGAATTCATTGGCTACGAACTGATGCACATCCTCTGATTTCATCTGTTAGAGGGGATTAAAGGCAATCCGATAGGTCGACATGGACACATCGGGTCTCTAAAGCAGCAAACTGTTTGGACATATTAGGGTGCCGACGCGTACAAGGATTGATGCAATTGTTTTTCTCTTAGAGAAAGAGAGATTTGACAAGAGAGATAGGTGAGACAGAGACAATGGTTAGAGGTAGTTAACAAGGGGATAGAGACAGGTCCAAAGAAACAGAATCGGGAAAGAATGACAGAGAGAATGAACGAACGAACGAAATTTTATTTTACCAGGGTAATGAGATAAGCAAATTGTGCATGCTTTTTTCCACCCAGCCCTGTGAAGAGAGAGAGAGAGAGAGAGAGAGAGAGAAGAGAGAGAGAGAGAGAGAGAGAGAGAGAGAGAGAGAGAGAGAGAGAGAGAGAGAGAGAGAGAGATGGAAAGGGGAGGGAGAGGGAGATACCGAATCAGCTAATGACAGCAGCCATTCAGATTTCCTATATTAATCCTACCCGACTTACATGTGTTCTAAGTTTCCACCAGAACACAAACATTCAAAAAGGACTAAGTAGTTGATAACACCACGCCTGACTTTGTTTTGATAAATTTTGATGGCTGCGGAAGATCCGACCATCTGTTCGCTTAAAGAAGGGTATTGGAACAATGGGCATGCAACACATATTCTCTATTCTTCACAACCGCCGAGTCACTTTTCTGAACACCACCGAAGCAGTGCAGTGTCCCCTCCGGGGGTCGCCTCTTGACGACTTGACATTGACTGCTCCCTGTGGATTGCCGGTGCCGGGCTGCGGCAGGCCGGGCTGTGGCTGTGAAAGGGGGTTCGGAATGAACGGCTTGAGTGCAGTGCCACTGAGGTTGCTCTGAAGATGGACAGCAAACAGAAGAACAAAATGAAAGAAAAAGAAAAAAGAAAGAAAGAAAGAAAAAAATCTCTTCATGGTAGAATTTTGGGGGGCGGACTTCTGAGCCTGTACCTACCGGCCACGGTGGGTAGGCCCCCACAAGAAAAGGCGGCACGGCGAAAAGCAGAGACCCGAACCCGGGCCCCCACGGAGAAGCACTGGGCCTCCCGGCTGCTTCGAACGGACAGCACCCGCTGAAAGTAAGACTGCCACGGTATGGTGCCCAGATCTGCACACACACACACACACACACACACACACACACACACACACACACACACACACACACACACACACACACACACACACACACACACACACACACATACAACATGTGATGGGTGTGTTTGCTGCGCCGTGTTCTTGTTGCACTGTATAGTGTTGCACTGTATTGTGTTGTACTGTGTTTGTATTGTACTGTGTTGTGTTGTACTGTATTGTGTTGCACTGTACTGTGCTGCACTGTACTGTGTTGTACTGTGTTGTGTTGTACTGTGTTGTGTTGTACTGTGTTGTGTTGTACTGTGTTGCACCGTACTGTGTTGTACTGTATTGTGTTGCACTGCACTGTGTTGCACCATATTTTGTTGTACTGTACTGTGTTGAACTGTACTATCGTACTGTATTGTATTGTACTGTTTTGTGTTGTACTGTACTTTTGTACTGCATTGTGTTGTACTGTGTTGTGTATCCTCGTCTGCGTTCTATTGTGTTGTGTTGTAGTGTGCTAATGTACCGTATACTGCATTGTGGACAGTTGTAGAATACTACGTTGTCTTGTACTACTACATTGTGTTGTTGTTTACTACGTTTTCCTGTGCAGCATTTGTGTTGTACACTACTACGTTGTCCTGCATTATATTGTGCTGTAGCGTACTACGTTGTCCTGTGTTGTATTGTGTTGTAGAGTACTTTGTTGTCCTGTACTGTATTGTGTTGTAGAGCACTACGTTGTGCAATGCTGTATTGTCCTGTACTGCATTGTGTTGTAGAGTGCTATGTTGTCCTGTACTGTATTGTGTTGTAGAGTACTATGCTTTCTTGTACTGTATTGTGTTGTAGAGTACTATGCTGTCCTGTACTGTATTGTGTTGTAGAGTACTATGCTTTATGTTACTGTATTGTGTTGTAGAGTACAATGTTGTTCTGTACTGTATTGTGTTGTAGAGTACTATGATTTCTTGTACTGTATTGTGTTGTAGAGTACTATGCTGTCCTGTACTGTATTGTGTTATAAAGCAATACTTTGTCCTGTACTGTATTGTATTGTAGTGTACTGTGGTATCTTGTACTGTATTGTGTTGCAGTGTACTGTGGTGTCCTGTACTGTATTGTATTGTAGTGTACTGTGTTGTCTTGTACTGTATTGTGTTGTAGTGTACTCTGGTGTCTTGTACTGTATTGTGTTGTTGTGTACTGTGTTGTCTTGTGCTGTATTGTGTTGTAGTGTACTGTGTTTTTCTTGTACTGTTTTGTGTTGTGTTGTAGTGCACTCTGTTGTGTTGTGCTGTGTTTGTTGTACTGTAGTGCCCTGTGATGCCTTGTACTGTATTGTGTTGTGGAGTACTACGTTTAACCTGTACTTTCCGGTGTTATGTTGTAGAGTACTTTATTGTCTTGTGCTGTATGTGTTGTAGTGTATTGTGTTGTCTTGTAATGTATTGTGTTGTGGTGTACTAGATTGCTTTACACTGTTTGTGCTGTGTTGTAGTGCATTCTGTTGTCTTGCGTTGAACTGTAGTGCACTGTGCTGCCTTGTACTGTATTGTGTTGTGGAGTACTATATTAACCTGTACTTTACTGTGTTGTAGAGTACTATGTTGTCTTGTGCTGTATTGTGTTGTAGTGTGCTGAGTTGTCTTGTAGTGTTTTTTGTGTTGTAGTGTACTATTTTTTCTTGTGTTGTACTGTAATGTACTGTGCTGCCTTGTTCTTTGTTGCGTTGCACTACAGTGAGATGTTTTGTCTTGCACTGCACTGCAATGTATTAAGGAATACTGTGTTGTCTTGAAATGTATCGTATTGTACCAGTTGTACTTTTCTGAATTACGTTGTACTGTATAGTACTGAATTGTCTTGTACTGTATTTTGTTTGAACTATGCTTTACTTTCGACTATGTTGTACTGAATGCTGTTTTACAGTACATAATTGTACAGTTTTGTTTTGTACGGTTTTGCACTGTTATGTTGTACAGTACGGTACACTGCGGCTCTGCACAACATATTTTCTTGTACCACATCGTGTTGGGTATGTACTGCAATGCTCGCACTGCATTCATCATCAACTCCTGTCTGAGGCGCATCTTCAAAATCAGATGGCCATAGAAAATCAACAATGAAGATCTATGGAAGCAAGCAGACAGGAACCAGTGGCCAAGCAATTCTGCGGAGGAAGTGGGGCTGGATTGGACACACTCTCAGGAAGACAGCATCCAGCACCACACGGCAAGCCCTGATTTGGAACCCGCAGGGGAAAAGGAAGAGAGGCCGATCTCGCAGCAGCTGGAGGCCAGACGCTGAGGCAGAGATGAAGAGGCAAGGGACCAACTGGACAGACATGCAGCAAGCAGCCCAGAACCGAGTGCGATGGCGGAGTGTTGTCGATGGCCTATGCTCACCCTTGAGCTATGGGCCTAAGTAAGTAAGTAAGTAAGTAAGTAAGTAAGTAAGTAAGTAAGTAAGTAAGTAAGTAAGAAAGTAAGTAACTGCATTGCATTGCATAGCATTGTATGTGTTGCCTAACTGTATTCTTAAAACAGATTTCTCACTCTGCTCTCCCAGGGAAGCGCGTGTTGCATCGTCAGCGCGTGGCGCCACCTACGTCTTTCTGCTGCTGTATCTCATCATCTGGATCGGTCAAGTGTGGACGTTCAAATTTGTATCGGGTTTGATGTCAACTTGCTGTCAGCCCTGAGACGACTCTGGTGGTCGGCTGGGCTACAAACACCCTGACTGGACTTGCTGACCCGTCAGTGCAGAGATCTTGCGACACAAATCAGTGTGGTCAGGGACGACAACTCCCCCCTCCATTGTCGCCTGGCTTCATTTACCGCCACTTAGGGTTCAGTGGAAAAGAAGAAAAGAAGAACGCTTATCTGCTCGAGATCCGAATCGAGGACTCCGTTTACGGGAAAAGTATTATCCACCGGGCCACCCTAAGAACATGTGATAAGAAAACGTGGACGCCGGTCTACTTTTAATCAATTATAGAATTTCAGACGATACAGACAAGTAGGGTACCATGAAGTGATCTTTTTAATAGTTTCTTTTCCATATCAGCTGCCTGATGAATTCTAACGTGATGTTCCTGGTAATATGTGACGATACTGGTAACGTCAAATGATCATAGCAAGCATAGGACAGATAGGTAACAACACCACCAACCCTGAAATATATCAAATAAATTACCTTCGTTTCACCTTCTACTCCTTTCAGTCAGTCATTATACTTCAGTTTCCGTGAAGTTAATAGAGCATGCACAACATTAAGGTACGTCAAAGTAATATATAAAACCACATCACCATCAATGCAGATCAAGGTAATGTACCATCTGACATCATCAATACAAGTAAATGATATGTCATTTCACATCATCAGTGAGTATCAAAGTGATAAATCATACCACATCATTGATGTACATAAAGGAAATGTGGGGATTTTTTACATCAACAATGTACATCAAATTAAACCGTGAGGTCTATTCACATCACGTCGATATATCGTTTTTAAATATCCCATGTGCATCAATGTAATATGGCACACAACATCATCCATCTGAATTAAGGTAATGTGTCATACTACATTGTCAATGCACATCAAGACAGAGTGTCGTGCTACACGATCCCTGAACATCAAGGTCATGCATGCCATACTATCATGCACGTGAAAGTAATACGTCACGCTGAGCCATATTTGGTTTGACAGACGAGCAGGCGAGCAGTTCATGGGCTAGAATGTGTCCTGTGGGAATGGAAGCCTGTCTCTAAGGCACATGGTCGGCCCAAGACATTGCAGAGAGGGAGGGAAAGGGTTTCAGCTAGGTGAGGGGTGGAGGTGGTGGTGGTGGGGTGGGGTGGGGGGTGGGAGGCGAAGACCCCACCTCCTCCTGTTTCCCTTTACCCGAATGGCACCGCCTTTGTTCATCCCTAAAATCTTTGTGCTTTGGCAGCCCAGAATTCTCCAGCAAGGGTCTATCAAGGACAGTGTGTTTTCAGTTTAGTGTGCCCACACTGCAGGGCTCAGGGTTGCCTCCAGAATAACTCTGTAACTGAAAAGTTGTCTACCTTGGTCACCCCCCCCCCCCCCCCCCCCCCCTCCGCGCTTCAGCTGGCAGTGCAGGAGAATGTGAGGAATCCGCTGTCCTCCATGCCAGTGACACGCCCTGCACTTCGCTGAGGACTGTTTAATGAATGAACTCTCGACGCTGGGAAATCCACAGTTTGCCAGAACTTCAAAGCTGGGCGTCTTGCGGGTCGTTTGCAAGAAATGCTGGTGGATGTGTTTGAGATGAAGTAAACGATTTCATTTATCAAATGCAAGCTTCACACTAACAATTTCGCAACAAATATAAAGGAAACTTGTTTTTCAGTTCTTAAAAGCAATGCATGACGCAAACATATGTGTTTTCATAAAGTAAGTTTTAATATGGCTAAAGTTCTCAACAGCCAGCATTGCTGAACAGTTTTATTGAAACCGGAAAAAATTAAAATGCACATCTTTTACATAAAGATTACACACAGATTAACTGTTGAAATATAAGTATAATACAAAAACAAAACAAAATAAAACAAGCAGCAAAGTAATTTTGTTTTCCGATGTACCTAAATCTGATTGTAAGTTTGGAGTATGGTTCGCGCGAACCATATACAGGATGACTGTAATATTATATCTTGGGTTGCATTTCCTGAAACGTGGTCAGAATCAGTAAGGTAGTATGTACTGGCACTGCAACGTGGTTTAGAAATACTGAATTAGATGCTTTATCAGTCAGTGTACAATGTATTCCAGCATGTATTAGTAGCAATGCGTATCTTTCTATGTATCTTTTTCTTGCTTCATTATATTCCGATTTTCAAAGTCTCTTATATTACAAGAATTAATAAGGAGTGTTGAAGAAGAGGGACAACTTTTACTTATAATCTGTGTATGGAAATCCTGTGTTTGAATAGAAATTAAACAGAAACTTGTTGCATTGTAACTCACTTCCATCATATTGGAAATGAGATGCAGCATAATGCAAATTGTTATTTTGAAGCAACTTTTTAATTCGCCAGCTTTTTTTAAAATTTGGGAATGTCTTTTGCGTTCCACTCGTTTTTCCTTTCCTTCCCCTTTCTCTTCCTTCTTTCTTCTTTTCAGTGGTTACACTGTGCTGTAATGTTTCCGTTTAACTCCTGCAGTTGTGTTACAATACACTTATTTTGTTTTGAACGGAAATCAGACCGTCACCATAATATCATATTGTTTAGCCTGTCAAACTGGACACGAGCAAAACCAGAAAGAATCAGAACATTAAATAGTATTCATTTTATTGTATAATGTTCTCTTTGCTTCGCCCAGTTACTAAAAAAATTTCATTCATAGACACATCACCACCCTGTTTTCTCTCTCTCTCTCTCTCTCTCCTCTCTCTCTCTCTCTCTCTCTCTCTCTCTCTCTCTCTCCTCTCTCTCTCTCTCTCTGTCTCTCTGTCTGTCTGTCTGTCTCTCCATAAAAAGGTATCATTTCACCCTGTTTACTTCCGCACGTTTGTTTTCCTTCCAAGCTCAGAATTTGTGACACATGCAGGTGTCAAGCGCCGCATCATTGTGCAGGGAAAGGACATAAATCATATGTCTAGTTACCGATCAGACACAGCCACATACACGCACACTCATATGTGTGTGTTGTGTGTGTGTGTGTGTGTGTGTGTGTGTGTGTGTGTGTGTGTGTGTGTGTGTGTGTGTGTGTGTGTGTGTGTGTGTGTGTGTGTGTGTGTGTGTGTGTGTGTGTGCGTGCGAGCGCGTGTGCGTGTGAGGTATTGTGTATGTATTGATGACTATATCTATCTACCTATTTATCTATCCATCCGGAATAACACACACACACACACACACACACACACACACACACACACACACACACACACACACACACACACACACAACACACACACACACACACACACACACACACACACACACACACACACACACACACACACACACACACACACACACACACACACACACCACACACAACACCACACACGTGCGTGTGCATGCACACACGAACGCATACACACACAACACACGCCCACATCCCCACACACATAGCCAACCGCCCCCCCTCCCCCCACACACAGAGGTTTGTGTGTGTGTGTGTGTGTGTGTGTGTGTGTGTGTGTGTGTGTGTGTGTGTGTGTGTGTGTGTGTGTGTGTGTGTGTGTGTGTGTGTGTGTGGTGGTGTGTGTGTGTGTGTGTGTGTGTGTGTGTGTGTGTGCGAGTGCGCACGTGCGGGCGCGCTTGTGAGTGTTCATATGCATAGATAGATTTTCAGAGAGAGAGAGAGAGAGAGAGAGAGAGAGAGAGAGAGAGAGAGAGAGAGAGAGAGAGAGAGAGAGAGAGAGAGAAGAGAGAGCTTTCAACGTTTCCTTGGAATCAATAATTATAACCCTGCCACTATACACCATTTTACTTAACTTATTCACAGCTTACATCTAGTGCATCGCCGCAATACCAGGTACATGCTGTTTGGGAGTGCTTGGGATCAGTCTTGTGATACCACGCTTTCTACAGATAGTACATGAGCCTTTTTGTTTTTAGAACGCCTGATAACCCCGACCCAAAATCATCGTCACTGCCCCTCATAGTCTGTATTAGGTAGAGTCTGTATCAATAAATTTGAGTCCAATTCCTGGTATAAAGACACTGCATCGTCTGACGTGATCAGTTGGTAACAGACAGTCTGGGTGACTTGCATGTAGTGCAAGCTTACTAACTTTAGGAGACGGACAGAACTGTCATAATTCCATGTATGACGTGATCGTTGGTACCAGACAATCTGGGTGACTTGCATGTAGTGCAAGCTTACTAACTTTAGGAGACGGACAGAATTGTCATAATTCCATGCATATTTCAAGATCACGAGCTTTTAAAAACTGACAGAGATTGAGTAGTTCCATGTAGTGCAAGACAAAGAGATTTGAAAACTGTTTTGAACTATACAGAACTATTGAATCTTGTGCTAGTTTGAAAGTTCCATATAATGCAAGCTTACTACTTTGCAAGGTTGGGTTTTGATAGTTTCGTATAGTGCAAAGTTGTCATCTTTACAAGACCGACATAGGACTAATGCCAAGCTTACTACTTTGCAAGGTTGGGTTTTGCTAGTTTCGTATAGTGCAGAGTTGCTATCTTTACAAGACCGACACAGGACTAATGGTTTCATGAAGTGTAATTTTATAATTTTTAAAGGACTGACGCACGTTAACTATTCCTCAAGGAGAAAATGCCCAGTCTAAGAAGACTGAAACAGTTGTATTTTTCCACATTATACAATATTCCTACTTATAGAAACAGGCAAAGTCTAAAGTGATCTGTATTGGATACGTTCACTAGCTTTCAAAGACTGATACAGTATTGATAATTCTGCGTAACGCAAGGTCATTTACCGTCTATAAAAGACTTACACACTTAAAGGTTAAGAGTACGTACGCTGTTTTATTGATCCATGTTATACAACATTCTACTTTTATAAACATACACGGTTTAAAGTGATCTGTCTAGGGTACGTTCACTAGCTTTAAAAGAATGAAACAGTGTTGATAGTTCTGTATAACGCAAGTTTACTGACAATACAAGACTTATACAGTTAAACAGATTACATGTTTTAAACGACTGGAAAGTTTTGAAAGTAGAACTTTGAATCCGTTTCGACAAAGTGATATTGTAAACCGCTTATGTTCGATGATTGGTTACGGAAGTTTGATTTAATAACGAATGCGGAAATGCACAGTCCATGGGTTGAAGACGTCTAAAACAAATATATTCACACGGCTAAAATATGACAGAATGAGCTGAAACGAAGAACTCGATGCGCAACTTGCATTTCTAATCACTGGTCATATCAAAATTAACACAAAAGCTTACATAGGAGAAATGTGTCCTGAACAGACTGGTTTAAGTATTATTCATTTTATTTCAGCATGAATGTAAAAAAAGTGTCAAATTACTACGGTTGAGCATAAAGAAAAGAAAAAAACACACACAGGCATGGACGCAACGACCACAACCACCACACACACACACACACCAACACACACACACACCACACACACACACACAACACACACACACACACACACACACACACACACACAACACACACACACACACACACACAGCGCGCGCATCAATGATTCTTTACACTGATTCATGAAAAAGCGTTCAAATTGTTTGCTACTTTGTTTGAAAATATGTTTGATAAGGAATCATCTCAGATGACTGAACAGAAAGCATTATATAACCCTTATCTAAAATGTAGATGTTGAGGATCCTGGTAATACAGACGGATGTCACAATGCTATAAAAAGCAGTCAACTTTGTAGTTCAGTGGTAAAAATAGATTACAGAATAACTGAGCTGCACAACATTGAAGGGAATATGAAGTGAGTTTGAAGAGGTACTCAACCACTTATCACATGTACACATGATATAAAAGCAGTTTAACCGTAAACTTTCAGTTTACCTGTACTGACTTGAGAAAGCTTTTGACTCCGTAGAAAGCAACTCTACTGTGACCTATTCTTGTTAAAAATGACATCAAGGGATGACCTTTTCAATGTATTCATCGGTTTATATTCCAATCACAGGCAGACATCGTTCGTTTACAGATTATGTAAACTGTACACGACGGATAAAACTAGGCCATGTTACCAGTCCAATGCTGTTTTCTTTCTTGTAAATGAAAAAGC
>CM031618.1:4900358-4922918 GCA_018398815.1 Conus ventricosus | reverse complement strand
TGTCTGCTGCCGGGATTCCTCTCTCCTTCCGCCACAGGAAAAGGCGGTTTTTTGGCCCACTTCGCCCAAAAACTCGGGGAGGGTGAAAGTGGCTTAGATCCCTTTTTCCTTTCTCTAAAGCAGGTCTGAGAAGTTCCTTTTGGGTTTCTTTTGAACTAAACCAGGGGCAGGGCGGAAAGGAAAATTGGGGCCCAAAAAATTAAGAGTTTTTTTTTGTTCAATTATTGTTAAAGATTTGCGGGGAAATCATGATTTTTTCTTGGAATAGGTTTTTTACGTTTGGAAAAAAGAGAAAAAATAGCAATGAAAAATAAAAGGTTGAGTTTTTTTGGGAATTGTGCCCAAAGCCTACATTTGATGTATAAGTAGTGTTTTTTTAGCGACGGGGTGCGTCATTTCAAAGAGTTTTCCGCGCTTTGGTGTCAAGAAAATGTATGTAGCGCTCGGAAATCCTTGTCGAGCTTTTTAATTGGTGATTGTCAAAGCGCGGGTAATTTCTGAGAATTGGGGTTTAGTTTGGCCTGCTGGGAATTTAAGATCCCCGGGTTCAATTCATTCTTTTGGGTTTTGCTTGAAAGGGTTTTTTGTTCTTTTAAGCATGTTCAAAATTGATCCTGAATTGTGCCGATCTGGGTCCTAAGGGCCGGATTGGTTTTGTTCGTTAAGTGAATATGATTTATAATCCTTTTAAATCATTGTTTTAGGACCCAGATGGAAATGAAGTCGGGGGTATTTAACTCAGACAGAAAACACTTTTTAAAAAGGAACGGTTATAATTATGTTCGTGGCTTCGTGGAATGGAAAGTAAAATGAAATTGTTTAAAAAGTAAGGGAACTTTTCGGTGTGAGAGAATTTTTGATGAAAGGTGGGGGGGGTGTAAAGTATGATTTAAAATTCCAATTAAAGTCGCCTTTGGGTGGTGACTGTAAACCTGAGAACCCATTTACTTTAGTGAAGCAACAAAAAAGTAAATGTATTTTCGTGGTAGTAAGACATTCCTTTTGCACAGGGTTCCGGCAGTTTTATGTACCCTCCCCACACGGCAAATCTGGGGTCGGCCTCTCAGGTGGGGGGATTTTGGACCGCCTCCCCACTTCACCCTGCCCATTTCTCTCCCGGAGGGGGGACGCCCCCGGGACCCGGGCAGGATGCTTTCCCGGGTCGGGACGTCATCCCCCCGTCTCCAGCCCGGGGTTGTGGCAGTTCCTCTGTCTTCACTGTCTTTCGGGGTGGCAAGCGTCTTGAGGGCCCACCACGTTTCCATCAGCGTGTGACTGGGGTGGGGTTTTGGTCCCCGGTAGGAGGGAACCGCTTATTCGACGTGCACAACGCCCTTTCCCTATTTCGCGTAAGCGCTTCAGTGAAGGTTTTTGTTTTTGGCGGTGCATTATGAGCGCCGTCAAGCAACCATTTCAAAATCGTATTGGGAAACCTGTGTTCCCCGGGTTTTTTGTGTTTATGTTTTTTTTTTTTTTTTTGGGAAAGGAGTTTGTTTTTTTTTTCCTGGCGTGTGCAATACTCCCCGGGGGACTTGGGAGAATTTTGAAAGTACGACTTTGGGGTGGGGGTTACCTAAAAATTGGTTGAAATCGGGGGGTTAAGCTTTGGTGCCCCGGGGTTTTTTGACCCGGGCAAAAAAAAATTAGCATAAAGGAACTTTTTTGGAAAAAAAACATCGCGGGGGCCCTCTCGGGTTTTATGGGGGAAACAACCTTGTTTGGTTTTTCCCGGGGGGTTACCAGGGATTGATGAGTCACCCTTTTTCCTTCTTTAAGCCTTAGTGGCTAGGTGTGTTTTTGTGCCTCCTGAGGGAAGGGTGGTTATAGAAACGGCAGACATGCGTGCACGGGATCATAAGGGGCCATGCGCTGGGGTCGGGTTTTGATAGTATTGTTGGATTCTTTTGGGTTTTTTTTTTTTATGTGTGTGTGGGGGGAAAAAACTGCCTATTGTGTTGGAAATAAAAAGGGTTTGGGCTTTCATCTGCCATTCTGTGGTGAGAGTGGTGTGGAATGCAAATAAACCTTCTGTTCGTGCACTGTATTTTCTTTTGTGTTTGTTTGTTGTGTGCTTCATACTGTAAAAGGGGAAAGGGGGGGTTTTATAGCGGGGAAAATTAAACATTTCCCTGTCTACTTCTTATCCTTGAAAATAGGGTGGGATGGGGGTACCAGGGGGGTTTGGACAAAACTTTTGGGGGTACCCCAAAAAAATAGGGATTGTTGTGTGTTTATTTTGGGGTAAATTGATATTGGAAAGTAATTTATGCGTGGGGGTTTGGGGGACGCGCCGTATAGGGGGGGAACGCTTTGTTTGGGCAACCAGTAGCAAATTCCCAAAAGTAACGTTGTTTTGTGTTGTCTGGTTTTGGTGCAACCAGGTATGAATGGTGTGTTTGTGTTCCTCTTTATATCCAAAAATATTTTTTATGAGTTTTGGAAGGTTTTATGGCACAGTAATTTTTTGAGTGAAATGTTGAAATGAAATTTCAAATTTTGGCATCATGTGCTCGTGTTAACCGTTTAGGGTTGGAGACGGTGGTTTAAAAGGGGACACGTGGTTCCCAAAGTGCAATTTGTATTTTTTCAGCCGTGGACATCAAGAACGTTTTAAAAGGGTTTGAGAGGGGAATGTTCCCTTGGGGGAGGTTCTGAAGGTAAGAAAAAAAAAAAAATCTGTTTTCCCTTGGTAGAGATTTGAAGTTTGTGGAATGGCGTCTGAACCGATCGCAAGCAAGGTCTCAAGGCCCGAAAAGTCCAGGGAGTCTGTCGAGGAAAAAGGGGGGTTTTCAACTCCTGTGAAGCCCCGGGGGTACTCCCATGTCCCTCCCTTTTGGGGCGGTAAGCCTGGTTTGGGAAGTCTCCGGGGGGGTGCTGCAATTTTGTGTCCCCTAGCAGCCCTCTGTCAGTACATTCAGCCAGGGAAGATTTGGGATGACAAGGGAATTGGCCCATTTATTGCTGACAAGTAGCAAAGGGATTTTGAAAGAAGGAGGAAGCTACGTTGGGAAAGGGCAAGGTTGCGGGGAAATGTCATGGAAGGAAGGAAGGAGCAGGAGGGTTAGCCGTTTTAGCAGCCAAATTTAGGAGGGGAAAGGGGAAGCGCTCATGTTAGCGCCATTTAGGAAGGGGAAAACCCGCTATTAGGAAGAGGAAGGGAAGCTGGGGTTTATTTGGAGAGGGGAAGAGGAGTCTGCCAGGTTGGCTACCTTTTGGCAGAGAAGAAAAAGAAAAGGAAAGGTTGCTTTCCAGAAGACGAGAGAGGCCCAAAGAGATGGCCACCCACAAGAGGCGCGGAGCTGGGGGGGAAGCGACCGGGATGACTAAATTTAAAGGAAGTTGAGCTGGATCTCAAGAAACAAAAGGGCGAATGAATCGTTTTAAAACGGAAAATTTTGAGATGAAAAGCAAGGGGTAAAGGGAGGGAGAGAAAGGCTGAAGAGGAAGCGACAACCATGGGGCGTTTGATCCGTAAACAGATACTGATGACTTGGACTGTATTTAGTCTTTCGAGCGGGTTCCCAACTTTGTGCCGCGGGAAAAAAACTTCATGGTCCTCAGAAATAGCTTTTTGAGGGGGAAAGACGAGGGAGCTTTTTTTGCGATGAATGCGTGATCTCGCAATTTTTCGCCCAAAGTGAAGAAAGCGCTTCTAGAGTATTTCCCGGGGTTAGAGCGGGGCCTACCGAAAAAAATTCGGGGGAATGAAGAAAAAGTAGGAAAACTTTCAGCGTTTTGCCCGGCTAAAGTTTTGTTTTCAGTCTAGGTGCGCAGGGGGGAAAGCGAAAAACAAATGAGGACTTGAAAGATCTATTTTCGGGGAGCAGATTTTGGGAACTTTTACTCCGACTTTGTCAGGGAGGGCATCGAGCTTCCAAAGGGAATGCGAAAAGTGGCCTTGGAAGCAATCGGAAGCAAAGCAACGGTTTTGGGGCGAAAGCAAAGACCCCCACTGTAGTAAGTAAACACTTGAGGTCAAACCGAAGCCCCCAAAGGTGTAAAAACCAAGGAAATTCCGGGAAAAGGGACCAAGGGCCGGGGGAAAAGAGTAAATTTAGTGGGGCCCCAGCGCATTGCTGCCCCAAAAGGGACACCCAGGCAGGGGATTTGCTATGCCTGAAGCGACCAGCCCCCTCCGCGAAATTGTCCGAACTGAGAGATACATCCAATAGTGCGGTAGGGGAGGCCAGAAACCCGGAGGCACCTCATGTGTGGTACCATGCTCCAGGAAACCTTTCAGTCCGAGGTGAGCGGGGGTCGGGAATCAGGGCAAGTGTATCAGGTAAGGAGCTTCGCAACCGGATCGCGGCGAGGCTGGTACCGGCGATGCCTATACAGGGAGGACTCAGACAGTTTGATGGTGAATCCGGGTGTCGTCACACTCCCCGGGCCTGGTGTAAGGGACCCCGTATTTTGGGGGGAATTTGGGGCTTGGCATGGAGGTCCATTTTAGAAGGGGGGGGGAAATTACATAGCCGTAGGGAGAGCCCCATCCTGAGAGATTTCCCATAACCCCATCAGGGAGAAAAACCCTTTTTGGGATAACAGCGAGCAATACAGCCTCGGGTCGATGTGTTGACTCGTGCTCGGTCAGAGCCGGGACGGGCCTGCAACCTTTACTTTAAAAGAGCAAGTAATGGCGTCTCGAAAACGATTTTTTTTCGGGACGGGAAAAGGGAGATACCCTTTGCAGTGCTGGAAGTGCAGAGGAAAAAGTTTAAGGGGGGTTTTTTCCTTTTACCCTGGGCAAAAAATTTTTAAGGGGGTTTCCTTCCCGTTTGGGGTTTTGGGGGGGGGGGGGGGGGGGGGGGGGGGGGGGGGGGGGGGGGGGGGGGGGGGGGGGGGGGGGGGGGGGGGGGGGGGGGGGGGGGGGGGGGGGGGGGGGGGGAGGGGGGGGGGGGGGGGGGGGGGGGGGGGGGGGGGGGGGGGGGGGGGGGGGGGGGGGGGGGAAAAAGACAAAAAAAGAGAATTTTCCCAAACTTCTATTGGCCGGGAATGTGCGGTGCCCTGGCGGTATGTAGGTCATGCTAAAGTGCCAGGGCCCCTTTGGTAAAGGACAATCGCCCCGCATCTTTGGGGTGGAATCCGGAGTGTGAGGGGGCTTCCAGAAGCGATGATTGTTTCTGCACGCTGCCCCTGTGCCCTTTACTAATTCCGGTTGCTAGGTTTTTCTACGTTGGGGCTTGCCAAAAACAACGAAATTCAACCATTTTAGATAGTGGAGCAATTCTGGGGGTGAAAAAGTTGTTGCAGATTTCTTGAGTGTTGGTAAGGGTTTTTTTTGCCGAGAGTTTTCAACGTAAGGAAGAAGGATTTATCATTTTTCAAATGCTGTAAAACAAGGACTTTGTTCGGCGTTCCTTAGGTTTTTATTTTAAAAGGGAACTTTAAACTTGGGGGGAAAGGGGATTGTCCCCGCCCAACTGACACAGGGCGCCTCAGGGCAAATTGTGGAGGGGCCCGTCCCGGGAGGGGGCAGTACCCGGAAGTGCGTAATCCCGGAAATTTTCTTCCTGTCAACTCTTGGAGGGGGGAGGAAAGGCAACCGTCGGAATAGTGAGGTTTACGTGTGTAAAATAACCTCGTGAAAATGATCTTTGAGGTGAGGGGGGAATTCCCTGAATGGAGGTTGTTTGTGATTTCCGAGTGAATTCGGGGGTGTCGTCGTGTATCTGATTAGTAGAACTGAGGGGGTTACCCCCAAGGGTTTGGTTTCCCCCGTGCTCAGGTTGTTCCGCCCTTGGGCAGGGGTTGGGGTATGCCCTCGACCGACTTTTGAAGGTTTTTGGGTACCAGGTTTAAAATGTCGATGTTCGGGGTTTAGCGAGGGTTCTGCACGCCAGGGGGTTGGCTGTCCGGCAGTGTCCCAGCGTGAGGGTGTCGTCCAGTGTGTCGTCCGCGTTTTTTCTGTCGGGGTTTTTGGTGTTCAGCGACGGGCCCGCACGTACCAGGGGGTTGGCTGTCGGGGTGTCCCGGCGACTGAGGGTGTCGTCATTGGTGGTTTCCCGTTGTTGTCTAAGGGGAGCGGGAAAGTAGCGGGAAATCCGGAGGCTTGGTGGGTTTTTTTGAGATATCATGGGTTCATCAAAAATTTTTGTTTCAGTCCCCGGAACGGGGGGATTTCCTTTAATTTTTTTTTATTCGCAAAGATTCTTTTTTTTTGAATTTGGCTAAAGGGGAGAATTTTAAAAGTGCGAAGTTGGAAGAGAAAAGAGAAATATAATTTGAATTTAAGGGCGAGGAAAAAAACACGTAAAAAAGGAATAAATAATTGCTTTTGGTTCTACACGATACAGAAGGTAATGTTATAGCGGGTTTTAGCGCTAAGACATAATATGTTGCTTGGAGTGGTGCGGGGGTACAAAAATATCGTTTTTAAAATTGATAAAGATTGGTTATTTTCTGGAGTGTACTTGGTATGGAAACGGGAACTTTAATATTAAAAGAGGAGGTCACGCGTGCGTGCCAGGTACGGGGAGCAACTGCATGTGATTCTGGGGGTTTTGAGGTTTATCGATAGGTGCGGGGGGTGGGACCCGGATAGACAGTCTTGTAAAAGTTCTCTTTTGGTGTTTGCGTTTGAACTAAACCGGGGCATGGGGGGAAAGGAAAATTTGGGGTCATAAAATTAAGAGTTTTTCTTTTTTTTCAATTTTTTTAAAAATTTGCAGGGGAATATGATTGTGTTACTTGGGATAGGATTACGATTGGAAAAAAAGAGAAAAAATAGCAGATGATAAAATAAAAGGAGGAAAATTTGGGAATGGGTCAGAAGCCCCATTTTATGTATAATGTTTTGGTTGTTTTGTCGAGGGGGTGCGTCATATTCAAAGATGTTTCCGCAGCTTTGGGGTCATGACAATGTATGTAGCGCCGAAACCTTTTTCGAGTTTTGTAATTGGGATTGTCATAGCGCTTGGTAATTTCTGAGGGCATTTTCAGGATTATGATTTTGCCTGCTGGAATTTAAGATACCCGGGGTTTTTAAATTCTATCTTTGGTTTTTCTTGAAAAAGTTTTGATTCATTTAAAATGTTAAAGTAAAGATCCCGAAATTTTGACCGATCTGGGGGCATAACGGTCGATTTGGTAGTTTGTTTTGTTGAAGTAATTGATTTATAAAACCATTAAATCATTGTCTTAGGACCCCAAAGGGGAAAAGAAGTCGTGGGAGTAACCAGACGAAAAATCACTTTATGAAAGGAAAGGGTTCGTGGCTGTCGAGGAAGTGGAAGTCAATAAAGGTTTAAATGTGTAATGGAAAATTTTTTGGGTGAGAGAAACTTGATGTCAAGGTGGCGGTTGTATAATCATGATTTTTAAAAATTTCCAAATTTAAATGTCCATTTGGGGGGTGACATGAAACACTGAAACCATTTACTTTTGGGAAAAAAAATAAATAAACTGTACTTCTGTGGAGTAAGAATTTTCCCTTTTTCACAGGTTTCCCGGGGGATTTTAAATTTCCCCCCTACACGGGAAACCCTGGGGGGGCCTAGGGGTGGGAGTTTGGCACCCCATCCCCCCCTGTCTCCCCGCCCATTCCCCGGAAAGGGGGCGACCCGGACCGGCAGGATGCGTTTCCCGGGCGGACCCCTCCCGTCTCCATCCCAGGGTGTGGCGTTCCTTTCTTCATTGTCTTTCAGGGGGGCAAGCGTCTTGAGGGGGCCCCCGAGTATTCCTCACTGTGACCCGGTGTGGGTTTGGGGCCCCCAGGGGGAAACCCCTTATTCACGTGTCACAACTTTTTCCCCTCCATTTCGCGTCAAACGCTTCAGTAAGGTTTTTTGTTTTGGTGGGGCATTGTGACGCCGCAAGCAGACCGTTTCATAAACGATTGGGAAACCTGTGTTGCCCTTTTTTTTTTTGTTTATGTTTTTTTTTGTTTTTTTTTGGGAAAGGAATTTTTTTTTTTTCCTGGCGTGTGTCAAGTACCCCCGGGACTTCGACGAAGTATTGAAAGAGACATTGGGTGCGGGGTTTCCTGAACAAAGGGTTGAATATCGGGGGGTTAAAATTTGGTGTCCGGGTGGTTTCACCGGGATATAAAAAATTTGCAAAAAGGAACATTTTGGAAAAGAAAATCGCGTGGGCATTAGGTTTAGAGGGGAACAACCTTGTTTGGATTTCAGCCCGGGTTTCCAGGGGGGGATGAGTCACCCTTGTTCCCTTTTGGATACCTTTTAGGGGCTGAGGTGTGTATTGTGCCTTGAGGGAAGGGTGGGTTTATGTAAAGTGCGCACAGCGTGCACGGTATGCATAAGGGGGCCCTGCGCGATGGTCGGGTATTGATAGATTTTTGGATTCTTTTGGGGTTTTTTTTTTTTTTTTTAGTGTGTTGGGGGAAAAAAACCTATGTGTGTTTTGGAAAAAAAAGGTATTGGCGTTTCATCTGCCATTTTGTGGGTGAGGTGGTGGGGTGAATGCAAATAAAGCCTTCTTTCGTGCACTTAAATTTTCTTTTGTGTGTGTGTTTGTTTTGGCGTTCTACCAGTAAAAGGGGAAAGGGTGGGTTTTGCGGGGGATTATTAATACAATACCCCGTCCCGTCTTTACAGTGACACGCCCCCTTGTGGACTTCAATTCTTTCACTCCCCCTTCCCCACCTTTCCCCTGCCCGTGTCCCCCGCAGCAGCCCCTCCCCCTCTCGCGTGACTACACGCATGACCATGGCACAAATCAAAAATACAGTAGGCTAGCTCGTTCGACGCTGGAACCCGTCCGAAACACACTGAGGTCGCACGCCGACTCAATAACGACGAATATGGGCGGAAAACCATCACTATCACATTCACCTTTATGCCGAGTGATCATTTAAAAAAAGATTTTTTTTTCTTTGTCAAAAAAGTTACAAACCCTTTTAGCTTGTAAATAGTGATTTGGTCGCTGACTTTTTGAAGGGTTTCGCGCCATGTTTCAGGAGAGAAGTGCTGGCTGGTTATCCGTCAGTGATAGAATAAAAGGGGCTTTTTTCCCCACTTGGGCATTTGCATATCGTTTTAATACACGACATATAAGGGTTTCACGCACACTCTATTTTTTGTTTAAGAAAAAGTAACGAACGAAATCAGGGAAAAAAGCATGACGTCAGTGGATGCCCATAGGCATGGGAAACAATTTTCTGCGGTGTCAGTGACGGTTAAAGGGAAACCTCGGTTAAGTACTAAAATTCAAGTCTTTTTAGTTGTTTATTCTACATCAAATAGGAAAGAAAAAACAAAAACCTTCCTTTTATCTATACAAACATTTAAGCACATGTGTTCATGTTTCTTAAAAATAAATTGAATCAGTTGGACTGGTAATAACATTTGAACGATCGTTCCCTTGCACTCTTCATGAAGGGCAATAATCTGTTAAATGAATAAAATAAGTGCATCCATATACCCCTCCCCTTACTTCCTTCTCCCCCTCTCAACATCTAGTAACATTTTAAATTGCCATAGACAAGGTATACATGGCTGTGATAGATGGGAGTCTTTCACTGCCGTTTCATATTGGCGTTTAGTATTGACAGTGTAACTGTGAATGCGTAGGTCCATAACTTTTATCACCGGACAATGTGACAATAAAAAGGCAACCTCCTATATTAACCAAGACACTGACACGTGGTTTTACATTCAAATTTTCGATGGTTGTGTGTGTGCGCACGTGCATAAGTACGTGTGTGTATGGCGTTTTCTTTCCCTCCCCCCCTCTCTCTCTGTGAGTGTGAGGGGTGTGTGTGTGTGTGTGTGTGTGTGTGTGTGTGTGTGTGTGGGGTGTGTGTGGGGTGTTTAGAAAGATATTCAATTTTTCACACTGGAAGAAATACAATATTGCTGAATCATGAAGAATGATAACAAAACTCACTCAAACATGTAACACACCTGAACCCAACTAAGCACCTGCTATGAACTTCAAAGTGAACAGTACGATGATAAGTTCTGGCCCTCTGAACAGTGATGTTTGGCATGGGCATTACAATCCATATGCCAAAGTAGTTGACATGATCTGGACAATTGGGAATGCTACCGTGCTTCTGTTTGGCATTTTTCGGAAATTTCATGATCATTCTGATCATTCTTCGTCTTCCTGCGTCCACTTCTGGTGTTTTCTTTCAAGTTCTGGCCTGGTCTGACCAGGTGCTGTTGATTATCGGCCCTTTAAATGTCTTGCTCCACAGAGAATTTGGTGTGCCCTACTTTCATGAGCTGAATTCCTGCAGTGTAATTGACTACGATGATGTCATACACGACGAGACCTTTATCCGCGTGGATGCTTGTGGCACTCACCATGCCCCAGGGCAGCTTCTGTGCTGTGGCCACATCGTGTCAATGCTGTGTGGATGAAGGAAATGTCGCGAGCTACTGCGGGGGTAATGGTAGTCGCCATCGCTTGATCAACTGCCACTGTCCTCTACGGGTTTGATATAATCTACCCTTTTTTTTAAAAAAGATCGGGGTTCATTAAACCCAAAAATGTCCCAATGGTTTTTGACAGGGTGGGTATGGATAACCTGACTGAACGTTTTTTTTGACCTTTCACATTGGGGGTGGCAGCAACAGTGCTCTTCTGGTCAGGGTCAGATCGGTCAGAAGAGCAAACAGCTTACATGCAACAAACCCACCCCAGGAATCCGGGCAAGGGAAAAGTGTCTTCACTGACTGTCACCTTGATTGTACTGCCGCTTTTTTGTCCTGAACCCCCCAAGTACTTTTCCCCTCACTCCATTATGTTTTTTCGTATTTTTCCGTGCAGTCACAACTCCGGGCCCTACCCCAACATCCCGTAAACTTCTACCTTTAATTGTTTTAACTGGCAGCAAGTTCGAGCAGCTTTTGGAAAACTTATATTTGGGTTTTTTGGCCTTTTCCAAAAAACAAAAAGGTCTTTTGGGGCACATCCCTCGATAAAAACGCATTTTCTAGTGGGTTTAAACGGGGACGTTTTCCTGTAAAAAAATTTCCGACAAAGGTCATCTACAGGGGGATCGATGACACATGCAAAAGTTAAACATGAAGATTTGAAATCTTTCTGCCCCAAAGTTTTTAGCAAAAAGTGAAAACCCTCCCCCTAAATTTTAAAGTTGTCAAAAGATCCAAAAAAGTGCCACAATAAACGGCCGAATGAGGACCAAACAAAGATTGACTGTATTTTTGATTTAAATTTTTAAATTTTTTCACCACGTCGGGTATATTGCTTATAGGGGAAAAGTGCCCCGCTTCACTTTAAATTTTTTCCCACGCGGGTAATATTGCTTTTTAGGGAAAACGTGCCCGTTTCACTGAAGTTGGAATGCTGTTCAAATTTCATTTTTAAAAAAAGAGAAAACCCCCACAATGATTTTTGACAACAGACGGATTTTGGTTTCCTGGATTCCCAGCGGGGTGCTTGATCCAGGGGCCTCCCTTTTCCCCCCCTTTTATGTGGGAGGCTTGAAAGGGGTGCTACTTTATCGTCGTCTGGCTTTTATTGTTGTTAACAGGATCGTGCAGTTGTCTTTGAAACATTAAATCTACCACACTATCTAGAACGTGATTACCGTTTATCTGTATTGTTGCCTTTGGGTGATCGATGCAGTTGTTTTTAAAATTTTTAACTACTACCACCGTTTTTAGAAAACGTGATCAATGTTTTGGCTGTTTCTTTGCCCCAACTGATCACTGCGGTTCAACACCCCACATGCTGATACTTCGTTCCGTGAGTGAGATTTGGTGGGGCAAAGATGCAGCAAACATACACAGCAAACCACAGTTTCGCAAAAAAAAACCCATACAAAAAAAGCAAAACAGGGGCGGCTCACCCCGAGTAGAAAAAGGGAACAAAAAACAAGACAACATAAACACAAAAAAAACCAGGTCCCCAAACAAAACAAGAAAAGGGGGGGACACCCCTTGTTACACAATGAGGATCCTGAAAAAACTGGGAAGGTAAAACACGAAGCAAAAAAAAGCACACAATGAAACAAAACACAGGGCACCAAAATACAAAGCAAAGCAAACAAAAGAAACAAAATACGGAAAGCACAATCCGGGAGTGTAAACCCGGGGGGTTTTGTCAGTGGGGGAAGGACTAGCGCACAGCCCAAACCACCACAGCTTGTTACAATTCATTCATATTCAGCATTCTCAATCAAACCACTAAAAAGTCTAAATTTACACACATAATCATGGAAAACACAAGGCATGGGTCAAAAAAATAAAACATTCTCTCTTTCCCTTGAACTTTTCAAATATATTTTTAGAAAAAAAAAACATTTTTATCAAAACCATAACAACCCGGGGTATAAATAGACTTTTATTTTACCGGCAGTGATTTTAAACTATTCACGAATCACGTCTTTCCTTTTTTCTCTTTTTTTTTTTTTCACTGTCATTTCACAAGCCCATCACACGCAATGCTGGACGGTCTTTTTGGACCGCTGGCACTGGCAGTTGGCCGCTGGCAGGGTCATACTGGCGTTGGCCTAGGGTTCTGCCTGAGAAGTGGCGTGCCGGTAGAGGTCGACGCCGGTTAAAATTTAAATAGGCTATTTTCCGAAGCATGCAAGATATAGCGGATATGATTGTATCGCAACATAAAAAGTTCTGCCCACAAGGACTGCGATTACTACCACCCCCCTTTTGTTGTGAAACCAGATGCCGCCTACTTTTCACTCGAAAAAAACCAGAAATCGATCCGTTCCCCTTTTTTTTTCCTTCCTGCACTAACGCATTGCCCCTCTCCCTCCTTTGGTTGCTCTATCAAGGGACATAGTTGGGTTTTTTTCTCCTTTTTTTTTCTTCATCAATTGAAACTCCCCCTCTCAACAACTCCCCCTTACCCTTTCCCCTCGCAGACTCATATGGTGTAATGCTTCAGCTGGTTTTCTCTTCACCCTTCCCCCCCATCTCTCGCTTTCTTTCGCACAGACCCTCCCAGAACCTCTCTCTCTCTCCCCTTTTTCTGCTCCCCCCCCCATAGCTTTTTATTCTTTCCTACCTGTAAAAAGCAATACCATTGGCAGTTTTTTTCCCTCCCTTGTCCCGGGATACCTCCCTCAAATTTTTATTTGGACATGCAAATAATAAAAGTCTTCCAAAATATCTACCCTTGCCCTGTGGTGATCAATGGGTCTTTTAATTAATTAATTTTTTTCCCCCCCACTCCCAAAATTCCTCCCCCCCCTATTTTAACCAGGGTACGTCTGACTTAACTGTGGGCACTGGTTTGTATTGAAAAATTGGGTCAAGCCACCAGTTTCTGGGGGGCCCCCTTTGTGAAGGATAGAAAAACCCCTCCTCGCCGGGTGCCTAATTGGGTGAGCTCACATAAACCCGTCTGCCGGGAAAACCCAGGATGTTTGGTTTGGAACTTATGTCCAATTGAACCGGTGCGATGGCCATGATTACAGCTTCTTTTTTTTTGCCGTGACACAGAGAATACAAGTATACAAAAAAACAAGACTGCACGAACGTTATAGCTTTAAGCGAAGAGGACACAACGAAAAAAAAACAGGGACAAAAAAATAACAAAGCAAAACAAGTCGTTTTCGAATCTATTCATGTTGTTTTCAGTCACCCAAACCGTGAAGACATATAAACTTCATTTCATCAAAATAATTCTTTTGACAAAAAATTTCTAAAAAAGAGCAGGGACGCAAAACCCACAAAGCAAAAAACTACAGAAGAAAACAAGAAAATTTTGGGGACAAAAATTAGTCCCAAAATAATCTTCATCAACCCCCACTTCCCAAAATTGGAGGGAGAGTTTGCTCAAATGCGTCATATTTGTCTTGTGATTCGTTCAACTTTTTTTTTTTTCTGAGGAAATTTTTAGCAATACTTTTAAAAATTGATTAGATTTCCGCTGCAAATCGCCTCATTTTGCAAGTTGATCTTTTTTGTGAGGTCTGTCGCCGAATGGAATGCAAAGACGAGCAGCAAATTCGAAAGGCCCCGGGGAATTTCTAGACCCAGCCAAGCAAAATAATTGACTATAATTACCCCTCCCCCACCCTCCCTTTTGCATCTGCACCATTGTAACCCCTTTGGGACTCTAAAACAAGAAAAAAGGCCCTACGTCTCCCAGCCAGCGGGTTGCCCAACCCACTTTTTAATGAAGGGGTGGCCCTTTTGGAAAATTGTACTCATTTAAAAAAAGCGACAGGAGGCCCGTGATTGGAGCCCTCAGGAGCGATTTTGTCCTCTCGCCCCTCCCCCCACCCTCCACCGTTCCCCAAGTGACAGCAAAGTAACAGACCTTCCGACATGAAGCGGGGTCCGATGAAATGCAGCCCCGGGTTGTCCCCCCAAACACACGACAACGCGGTGGAGAGGGGTTTGGGTGTTTTGTGTAGGCATGTGTTTTTTTGGTGGTTTGTGTGTGTGTGTGTGTTGTGTGGCGTGTTTTTTGGGGGTGTTGTGTGTGGTGTGGGGTTTTGGGTTTGTGTGTGTGTTTTGGTGTGTGACAAAAGGAGGAGAGAGAGAGAGAAGAGAGGAGAGAGAGGGGGAAGAGAGAGAAGAGAGAGAAAACAGAGACAGACAGACAGCCCAAACACACCACTTAAAACCCCCAATGTGCGTTCCAGTTTCACAACTTCTATTTCCACAAACAAATACAAAAATCAACCGCATCGCCTTCCCCTCCCCCACCTCTGTTGTAAGATGATTCACACAGAGGCAAGAAAGGCCAAAGGGATGAGGGGAGCACAGGCCGGACCGGGGCACTGTCAGGGCCAAAAAAGAGGTCCACGTGATATGTTCCTCTTCAAAACTCAGATTGAAAAGGGCCCGGGAAAAAAATTTTTGACTGCGCACGGACGGACGAAAACCTTTTTCTCTCTCTCCCCCCTCTCTTCTCCCCCTTCTTCCTCTCTTCTTCTTCCCCCTCTTCCCCTCCCTCTTTTCTCTCTCTCTCGGGGAGTCTGTGTGTGGTGTGTGTGTGTGTGTGTGTGTGTGTGAGTGTGTTTGTGTGTTTGTTGTGCGTGCTGTGTGCATACGTGCATTTTGCGTGGGCTTTTGTGTATGTTTGCGTAAGAGTGGTGTGGGAAAGAGGAGTGAGGAGAGAGGGAGAGACAGAGTTGTGTGTTGGTGTTGTATTGTGCATGTGGGTGTTATGTGTGTGTGTGTGTGTTTTGTGTGTGGGTGTGTTGTGTGTGGTTGTGTGTGTTGTGGTGTGTGTGTGTGTGTGTGGCTCTATGGTGTGTACTTATTTTCGAATTTGCTAACGGCTTGATATAATGTTTGATCTTAGTTCCCCCTTTCCCCCTTCATCTCCCCCCACTAAACCCGCAACCAACACAACACCACGCCGCACCACGCCGCACCACACACACACACACACACCACACACAAACCCCACACACAACACACACACACACACACAAAAACCCCCAAAACACACCACACACCCACACACACACACACAAAAACACAACACACACACACTTTTTTCCCCCTTAAAAGAGGGTTATTATAAATAATATGATCAGCATTACTTTTTCCCAAAAACCTATCTCGAATCATGTTAATCTAGAATGGACTAAAGATATAATTTCTCCCAAAACGAAAAAACATAAAAAAACAGATCTGTGAAATAACAAGCCATGAGAATAAAAAAAAGCAATAATAATTGATGGAATTTAAAAAAAAATTACATGCACTGAAAAAAAATGATAAAATAGAAATACACTTTAAAAACAAAAGCTGCCGGAAAATGAAATACTGATGAACATATCATTAAAAAGAAACAATTTTTTGGTTTGACTCCTCATTTTTGAAAAAGTCTTCGAACGCATTTCAACCCCAAAAATTACAAAAAACTTTGCAAAATTTTTCAAAAATAACTTAAAAGGGGAAACCCCCCCCAATAAAGAAAACAAATCACTGAACAGTTGAAAGAACAAAAATGGTCCATTTGTTTAAAAGGGAGATCAAAACGAAATTTATTCCTGTTCGACGTGGGCCCTTTGTTTCAAAGAATGAATAAGAATTGATTCCGGTACGAAAGATGGTCCCTTTTTTTCAAAAGGGTATGATCATAAACGAATTGATTCCGTTACGACAGATGGTCATTTTTTTCAAGGCTATGATCATAAACGAATTGATTCCAGGTTAGAAAATGGCCATTTGTTTCAAAGGCATGACATAAACGAATTGTTCCCGGGTTTCGACAGATGGTCCCTTTTGGTTCAAAGGCAGATCAAAAAAATTATTCCTTACGACAGATGGGCCATTTGTTTAAAGGCTATGAAATAAAAAATTGATTCCAGGCGAAATGGGCCCCTTTGTTTAAAGGTATGATATAAACGAATTGATTCCCTTACGACAATGGTCCATTTGTTTTTAAGGCATGATCATAAACGAATGATTCGGATGATTTCCCGGGGTTTAATAAGGTGGCCCCTTTTTAAAGGCTATGCATAAACAATTAAATTTCCCGGTTTGACAATGGGCCCTTTGTTTTTAAAAGGCTATGTTGTTTCGAATTGATTAAGGAGGGTTGGTTAATAATGGCCCATTTGTTTCAAAGGCCATGGGTGTAAACGGAATAAATTTTCCCGGAAATTTGTGTTACGTCAGGGTGTGGAGAGGCCGGACAATCGGGAAATCACACTCCTGCATAAGGAGTATAGGAACAGAACCAGTATGGCCTCAAACCCATCTTCCACACGCGGTTACCCCCTTTGCACGTGAACTCCCTCGCCTTTTTGTTCGTCTTTATGGGGCAATTCTTTTGGTCCTTATTGGTGATGAATGGTTTGTATTCTTTACCTTTTAGACCAAACCTCCACCGACTACAAAGGGGAATTTTTGAGATAATTGTCCTTGGACCATACATTCTATCGATGATGTGAATAAAAAACAGCCAAAAAAATGTTTGAAAAGACAACAGAGGAATTTAGATGGATCTTTCCCACCAAAACCCAAAATAGTTTTACGAATTCGGAGTCGGTAAACAAAAAATTACCAATATTTTATTCTTAAAAACATAAGATAGGCAAAAAAATAAACAGAAATGACAGTTTTAATGTCGAAATTTTGCTTGCAAAATTCAAAGAAACGAACAGAAAAAAAACTAGCCACTTAACGAAAAAACAAATTTCAAGACAAACACATTTCGCCCTTTTTTTCGCCCCAATTTTAGAGAAAGTGATTTTTCTCGTTTTTGCTTTTCATGTCTTTAATTTTTAGACTTTTCTGAAGAAGACAAAAATGGTTTAAAAGTGTAGTTTTTCAAGTAGTTTTTTTTGTGTCTTTGTTTTGGGGCATAGTAGCTTTTTTTCAAAACAGAGATGACCCAAAAAAAATTGTGTCTACATCAGCTTCTTTTATCTAACATTTACGGTATATTACTTTGAGGAAAAAGGGAAAAAAGGAAAGAAAAAGAACCAAAGAAATTGGCTGTCTATCGAAAATCGGGGGACATCGAATGTATCTCTCCCAAACCCCACGAAGAAATCCAGACAAGGGTAAACGTTACGCCAACTCAAAAAGGGGCTGACAACTCCCCGCGATTTTTCCCTTCCCCTGGATACGGTCATAAAATGGGTTTCAAAAAAGGTACAGGGGACCCGTTGGGAAAAGAGGAGTTACAGACCTTACATCTCTGGGTCCACCTGATGACGCGCTGCCACCCCCTCACGTCGTTACATATGTCCGTCTCTGAAGGGACCAGGTGCCTTTGAAGTGGTGGATTGGAGGGTGTGATCAAAAGAGGGCCAACCCCGTCATCATACCCCGTCCTGCTTAACCTGTTTTAATCGGGAAAGGTGATCAACCATGTTTACCCCCCTCCTCCACCTTCCCTTTTTTTCCCCCCCACCATTTATCTTACCATTCTCAAATCATTATAAAATTTTTTGTTTAAGTGAAACTTCTAGTGTGTTTTTTAGTTTTAAAAAAAGCTGGGGTTTAGAAGGGAAAAAGGTTTACACTTTTCATGATTCACGAAAATCTTGCTCTTCTCTTCTATTTTACCCTAAAAAATTTTTTTTTTGGCTCCTTACGGTTTTTTTTTACGGGGTTTTTTCAAATTCTTGCTTTAACTGATGAATACAAAGGATTGTCGCTATTTTTCGAATGATGCAGTTCTCCACATGATCTGTTACGCTGGGGGCAGTTTGGGAGAAAAAAAAAAAAACCACCAAAAACCCGTTAATTCTTTCCAAACCCCATCAAGATTTCTCCAAAAAATGAATCTGGACGGGTAGAAAACGAAGCACTTCGGTATTTATCAAGGGCTCTGTCCTCTGAAAAAAAAGAAACTTTTACAACGAAAAAAAATAACCCAAACCCAAAAGCAACAGGGACATAAAAAAACAACCTGAAACGAAAAAAAAAGAAAAAACAATGCTTCTTGCCTTAGGAAGGATTACGCAGGCCCCCGTCCCCAAAAATTTTTCTTTTTTAGACCAACCCCAATTTTGGCACGAAAACAAAAAAACAGAAAAGACAATCACATCCATTTTAAACGACGTTCATAACGGGGGTCTGTAACGATGATTCATAAAATTTGGGTAAAGGGGGGCCAAGTCTTTTCAAAACGTTTGGGGGCCCCAAACCTACCCCTGTTTTTTGAATTTATCCTGTGCCCCAATTTCCCCCTGTACCCCCTAAATTTAAGTTACCCGAGTCCCTCAATGTCCGTGAGTGACGCAAGGTTTTCATTTGACCTCCAGATGACCAAGTGCCCACGTGACCGCAAAGCCCAAGGACCTCAAGATTACCAAATGTCTTTTGGACCCCAGGGTTACCAAGCGCCCCCACGTTCAAAAGTGTCTCAAAGATTTCCTACGTCTTCCGGTTACCCAAAAGCTCAATTTACCGTGATCGGGGGTCCCCAGGAAAACAAGTGACTTCAAAGGGCACCAAGCGTTCTTACGTAAATCAAACAAAGAAAAGCTTGGGTCTTTTAGAAAAGGTTCCCAGTGACCAATGACTGCCAGCTACTGACGTTCTGGAAAACTCCCAAGGTTCTAAGTGTTTTAAATGGTTCCCCAAATATTTTGTTTAAAAAGACTGCAAAGGTTTCCCGGGGTTTTGCTGTGACGCAAAGGGACAAAGAGTTTTTCAAGTTACCTAGTATTTTGTAATGACTGAAAAGTTACTAGGTGTCTTCTGCGATGACTGCAAGGTCACCAAAGTGTTCTGCGTGACTGCAAGTCACCCCGTGTTGTACAATGCCTGAAGGGCCCCCAGTGTTTTACAATGCCCGCAAGGTCACCACGTTTTTACAATGCCTGCAAGGCACCAATGTTTCTGTAATAGCAAATCACTAAATGTTCTGCAATGACTGCAAGGGTTTCTGAGTCCTTTAAATTAAGAGTGTTTCGCAGACAGAAGAGCTAAATGTCTCGGTGACTAAGATTTTTGCAACGATGCAAAGTTGCCCAGGTTCTGCAATGCTGCAAAGTTGCCAAGTGTTCTGCAATGACTGCAAATTTACCTGTGTTTTTGCAATGGTTGCAATGTACCAAAAAGGTTTTGCACTGACTGCAAAAAATGCCCGTTTCTGCAATGACTGCAAATTTAACCCGCTGTTCGCAATGATTTCAAGGTTTCCAAGTGTTCTGCAATGACGCAAGTTTCCCCAAATGTGCAGAAGCACCAAAGTTACCAATGTTTACAGTGACTGCAAGTCAAGAGGGGACCAGTGGGGGGACGATGATTAAAGATTTTGGGGGCGGACGAAAGCCCCCCGCGGGGCCCGACGAAGAGGGTAAAGCCCCTGTCCCCCCTCCCATGAGGATGAGGAAACTCGCTGGGTCCCCCAGCTCTGTGCAGAGCCTGAAACGTGAATGGGCTGTTTGAAATTTGTGGGGTGGGGGGTGGGGGGTGAGGGGGGGGCGGATGAGGGGGGGCCCAAAGGTGAAAACTAGCCGTTTTTTTTTTTGATCTCTAGATTTAATTTTTGGAAAATATTTAAGTGGGGGATTTTTAATGAAAAGAGGGTTTACTAAGAAAGAACTGTTTACCCCTTTGTTATTAAAATTACGCAGGGGGCAATTGAAACAAACTTAAAAAAAAAACAAACCCATACTATTCCACCGGACGAAAGGGACAATCAAATTACAAGACAATACAAGACGCGCTTCGACCGCTTTGGTCTTTTTCTGTCAAGACAAACAACATTCAGGACGATGAAAAACGAAGAACGAGCTATCGCTTACCTCTTAAAACTGAGCGCAAAATGGACGTTGAAAATTGATGATGAAATCATTCAACATCCACTTTGCGCCCAATTTGAGGAGGTAAGTGATAGCACACACACACACACACACACACACACACACACACACACACACACACACACACACACACACACACACACACACACACACACACACACACACACACACACACACACACACACACACACACACACACACACACACACACACACACTGCGTGTGATGGGGGTGTATTGCTGCGCTGTGTTCTTTGTATAGTGTTGTACAACGCACATTACATTAAATCATACCCTATACATCACATTAACATGATGTCCCATTTGCATCAATGTAATATGACACACAACATCATCCATCTGAATTAAGGTAATGTGTCATACTACATTGTCAATGCACATCAAGACAGAGTGTCGTACTACACGATCTCTGAACATCAAGGTCATGCACATGATACTATCAGCGCACATGAAAGTAATACGAAACGCGGAGCCCTATTTGGTTTGACAGACGAGCAGGCGAGCAGTTCATGGGCTAGAATGTGTCCTGTGGGAATGGAAGCCTGTCTTTAAGGCACATGGTAGGAAGGATTTCAGCTAGGTGAGGGGTGGGGGTCGTGTGGGGTGGGAGGCGGAGACCCTATCTCCTCCTGTTTCCCTTTACCCTAATGGCACCGCCTTTGTTCATCCCTAAAATCTTTGTGTTTTGACAGGCCAGAATTCTCCAGCAAGGGTCTATGAAGGACAGTGTGATTTCAGGATTAGGAATAGAGTTTTTAGAACTTACCGCCAATGACAATGACAAACAAAGCACAAGACAAGACACGATGCATTTCAACCACTTGGGTCTTCATCAGGCGAAAAAATAAATCACATTTAACATGTGGGACAGTACAAACTACGAAAAACAAAAAAGAGAATGAAAAATGACTCATCGTTAATGTCCATGAAGGCGGAAATGACATGAGGCCAGGGGGATTATGGGGAGGAAACAGAGGGGGGGGGGGGGGGGGGGGGGTTGCGTCAGGGGACGCGGAGGTGTGTGTGTGTGATATGATAGGGTTGTGTGTCTAGTTTATTAGGATGGTATGATATCTTTGTGATGGTTGTGGTAATGGTGGATAGATAAAAAAAAAAAAAAAAGGAGAAGAAAGGTGTGTGTGTGTGTGTGTGTGTGTGGGGGGGGGGGATTTAAGGGGAAGGATCAAAACAAAATTAAGATTAGATAGATGGAGGTTGCTGTAACTACTGTATGAAGTGAGTGAAGGGGATGTGGTGGTGGTGTATGTAAGTGTGTGTGTATGTGTGTGTGTATGTGTGTGTGTGTTGGTAGGAGATATTGCCAACTGATGTGGAAGAGGTGGGTATGTGTGTTTGGTTATTGTTGGATATTGATGCCTTGGGGTGTAGTGTGCCAGTTTGGAAATGAGATGGGATTCTTGAGTTGTGCGTTCAAAGCTGTCACTCTGTGACTGCCAGAGTGCCATAACTTTGACATGGTCGATGTTGTGTTGGTGTGGTTGAAGTGTAGGGCGACGGGTTTGGGTCGGTGGTGGCGGATATCAGCCAGGTGTTCAGCGATGCGTGTTTCAAGTGTGCGTGACGTTTCCCCTATGTAGATCTTGCCACACAGCTGGCAGTGGATGGCATATATAATGTTGCGGCTCTGACATGAGAATGTGCGTTTGACTGTGAAGGAGTTTTTGGGGCGCTGTAAGATGGTGTCTGGTTTGGTGAGGGGCAGATTTTGCAGTTGGGTTTGGAGCAGGGGTGAGTACCTGGTGGTGTAGCTGTGGTTCTGTTCAAACTGGATCGCACGAGGAGGTCTTTGAGGTTTTTGTCACGTTTGAATGTGATCATGGGTTTGGTATGGAAGGCGGGTTTGTGGTTATGTACAATGTGCCAATTGGATTTGAGGATCCTACAGATGGGGAGGGTGTGCGGGTGGTAGAGGAGGTAGGCTGTGGGTCTGTCCTGTCTTGGTTGGATGCTGGGTGTCCAGAGCAGATGTTCTGGATACAGCTATGGTGCGGCGGAGTGCTGCATTGATACCAAACCCATGATCACATTCAAACGTGACAAAAACCTCAAAGACCTCCTCGTGCGATCAGTTTGAACAGAACCACAGCTACACACCAGGTACTCACCCCTGCTCCAAACCCAACTGCAAAATCTGCCCCCTCACCAAACCAGACACCATCTTAACAGCGCCCCAAAAACTCCTTCCAGTCAAACGCACATTCTCATGTCAGAGCCGCAACATTATATATGCCATCCACTGCCAGCTGTGTGGCAAGATCTACATAGGGAAACGTCACGCACACTTGAAACACGCATCGCTGAACACCTGGCTGATATCCGCCACCACGACCCAAACCCGTCGCCCTACACTTCAACCACCCAACACAACAT
>CM031618.1:4892858-4895358 GCA_018398815.1 Conus ventricosus | reverse complement strand
ACTAGAATAGAGTATGAGAGTCTTCTGAAATTAAAGAAACAAAAACATAACGACATGTCACAAGGATCTTGACTGGTTCTATAAGTGATCAATGGGAGTTTCGGGAAAACGTGCATAACACTTCGTCTACAAGGAAACAACCACGTGAGAACATAAAAATCAATGATTGGTATAAGCACTTAAAGACTTGCTTGAAACAAATGTGTAAACCGAAGAAATATGATTAATGATGGCATGGTGAATGTAACAACTACGTTTCCATGAACCGCCAATAACTAGAGAAGAAGTGTTGCCAGCAGTAAGGAAATTAGAAAACGGTAAATCCGCTGGTCCAGATGGAAGTCCTGGGGAATTGCTAAAACAAAACAAAACCCAAAAGTACAAACATAGAAAGAAGTAGAAAAGAAAAGACCCACAGGGCATCAGGTTACTGACTTCTTAGTTAAACTGCTTGATAATATGTTTGATAAGGGAATCATCTCAGAAAACTGTACAGAAAGCATTATGTAACCTTTATCGAAAAATTAATGTTGATGATCCTGGTAATAAAGACGGTATCACAATGCTATACAAGCAGTGAACTTTATAGTTCAGTGCTAAAAAAAAAAAAATGAATAGGTTTGTGCTGCATAACATCGCAGGGGAATATCAAACGGAGTTTGCAAGAGGCTACTCGACCACTGATCACATGTACACATGATATGAAAGGAGTTTTAACTGTAAACTTTCAGCTTACCTTTACTGACTTTGAGAACGCTTTTGACTATTAGAAAGCAACCTACTGTGCCTATTCTTGTTAACAACGATATCAAAGGGGTGGCCTTTTCAATGTGTTCATCGCTCTATATTCTAACCACAGGCAGAATTCGTTTGTTTACAGATTATGTAAACTGTACACGACGGGTAAAACTAGGCCATGTTACCAGTCCAATGCTGTTTTCTTTCTTTGTAAATGAAACAACGATAGAAGTGATCAGAAAGGGAAGCTTCAGTTTTGGTTTCATCAAGGATGTGTCACTGGGTGCGGACTAGTCCATATACGCTACACCACGTCTGCTACGTTTTTAAGATCACACTGCGCATGATTCAAAGCTGATGAATAAATGTATGAATGACCGATATGAGAGAATTTAAGAAGAGGATTTCATGGCCACGACTGAGCAGATGTTTGACTTGAGCATTAGCCAAACATTTGGTTAGACCTTGGGTACCTACCTAGCATTGTCTGTGCCACTGTTATTTTTGCGTGTGCTTGTGGTGAGAGTACACGTGTGTGTATATGTGTGTGCATGGTTGCATGGACATGGGGCCATGTTTGTGTATGCGCTAGTGTATGCGTGCGTGCGTGTGTGTGCATGTGTGTGTGTGGTGTGAATGTTTGTGTGTGTATGTGTGTGTGTGCATGTGTGCGCGTATGTGTGTGCGCGTGAGTGCGTGCGTGCATGCATGCGCGCTTGCATGCTAACGCTTGTGTGTGTGTGTGTGTGTGGTGGTGTGTGTGTGTGTGTGTGTGTGTGTGTGTTGTGTGTAAGTGTGTGTGTGTGGTGTGTGTGTGTGTGTGTGTTTTGTGTGTCTGTGTGTGTGTGTAAGTGTGCGCGTATGTGTTTGTGTGTGTGTGTGTGTGTGTGTGTGTGTGTGTTGTGTGTGTGTGTGTGTGTGTGTGTGTGTGTGTGTGTGTGTGTGTGTGTGTGTGTGTGTGTGCGTGCGGTGTGGTCTGTGGATTTAGAGAGTTTGCTCCTGCTAGCACTATGTGCGCATGTCCGTGTGCTAAATATGCGCATACGTACGTGTGCCTGTGCATGCAGGCGTACATGCATGGTTGCGTGTGAGCACGCATGTGTTCACGTGCGTGCATGCGTACATTCGTGTGTGCGTGTGTGTGTGTGTGTGGGGTGTGTGTGTGTGTGTGTGTGTGTGTGTGTGTGTGTGGTGTGTGTGTGTGTTTAGTTGAGTGTGTGTGTGTGCGTGTGTGTGTGTGGGGTGTGTTTTGTGTTTTGTGTGTGTGTGTGTGGTGTGTGTGTGTGTGTGTGTGGTGTGTGTGTGTGTGTGTGTGAGCACGCGAGCGCGTGTGTGCGCGTGTGCGTTTGTGCGTGAGTGTATGCTGTGTGTGTGTGTGTGTGTGTGTGTGTGTGTGTGGTGTGTGTGTGTGTGGGGTGTGTGTGTGTGTGTGTGTGTGTGTGTGTGTGTGTGTATGTGTGTGCATGCGTGCACACAAGAGTTTTTGTGTGTGTGTGTGCATTTGTGGATGTGCATATATGTACGCGTTAGCGCGTGCATGTGTAGTATGGTGTTTGTGCACGCATGCATATGTGTATATGTGTGCAGTGAAAACGAATGTTAGAACATGACATAATAATTATATATCAATATCGACAGCAACAACAACAAACAAATATGCATGCACGCAGAACAGCACACACACACACACACACACCACACACACACACACACACACACACACACACACACAACAACACACACACCCCCCCACCCACCCCCA
>CM031618.1:4890332-4891858 GCA_018398815.1 Conus ventricosus | reverse complement strand
GAATCTTTTTTTGGGGGTCTCTGTTAATGGGCTGGCTATGATGGAGGAATTTGACAGTCACCCTAGAGAGCTGCCGTGCTAGGGAAGGGACAATGGATGGCCTACGAAGGACATGTGAGATGAACTCGCAGGCGTCCATCTGCCTGATACTGTCCCTCAAAACAGACAGGACTGCTGTAGCGACTCATTAACGCAGAGCATTCATCTCTCGGCCAGTGTCAGCACCTTAGATTGCGGGTGACTTAGGGCCACCCACTCCGATAGATTCAGAAAAAGAAGCATTGAAAAGGAAGACTGGAATAATAGATGAAAGAACAGACTGAAGAACGGGAAGGAAGAAACAAGACGACATAGAAGCTGCAGATGATGTGGGGAGACTTTATGGGTGAAAGAGATAGCGAAAGACATGGTAGGCAGAACAGTAGGAAAGACAAGAAAAAGGGGTGGGCACAGGTTGGTCAAGAACAACCGCCACGAGAAGGCCGGCCCATGGGGGCATTTGTTTCAAGTGACAACTTCCTAGTGTGTTTTAGCTTTAGAAAACAGCTGGGTTGAGAAGGTAAAAATCGCTGACACTTTTCATGATTCACTGAAGACTCTTGCTCTTGCTCTTCTATTTTACCATAAAAATCTTTTTTTTTTTGGCTCTCTTACGGTTTTTCTTGATGAGGTTATTCAAATTCTTGCTTAAACTGATGAATACAAAGCGCATTGTCGCTATTTCGAATGATGCAGTTCTCCACATGATCATGTTACACTGGAGGCACGTTTGGCAGTAAAAACAAAAAGAATGACAAACCAGATGTACACTTCTTCCAAACCTATCAGATTTCTCCAAAAAGTGACATCTGTGACAGGGTCAGAGAAACGAAGCACTTCTGGTATTCATGCAAGGACTCTCTCCTCTGAAAACACGAAACAATTGCAACGACAAATAAACAAACGAAAAAAACAGCAACAGGGACATACAAAAAAAAACCTCAAACGAAAAACAAAGAAAATTCAATGCTTCTTGCCTTAGGAGGGATTACAGCAGGCACAGTCCACATTTTGCTTTTTTAGACCACACAATTTTGGCAGCGAAAACAAAAATCAGAAATGACAATCAGCATCATTTTCAAACGACGTTCATAACGGAGGTCTTTAGACAATGATTCATAAACTTTGAGTAAAGGGGGTCCAACGTCATTCGTCCGAGAATGTTGTGACCTCAAGCCTACCCAGTGTCTTGAGTTTATCCTGTGTCCTCCAATGACCCATCTGTACCACCTAAATTTAAGGTAACCAAGAGTCTTCAATGTCTGTAAGTGACCTGAAGGTTATCATGTGACCTCCAGATGACCAAGTGTCCTCACGTGACGCAAAGCTACAGAGTGACCTCAAGATTACCAAGTGTCTTTTAGAGACCACAGGTTACCAAGCGCCCTCAAGTGATCAAAACTGTCTCAACGATTACCTGGCGTCTTCACGGTTACCAAACGTACAACTCACCGTGATCGGGTGTCCCCAGGAAGATCAAGTGACTT
>CM031618.1:4875332-4880332 GCA_018398815.1 Conus ventricosus | reverse complement strand
CCAGGTAGAAGTGTTCCCTGGACTGAGGGGGACTGGTTGCCATTTATGAGGGTCAGGGCCGTAGCTGAAGTCTACGCCCCTGTTCTCCACCCTGTGTCGGCGTGGAGAGGTCAGCCTGAGTGCCGATTAATCACCCTACCTGCCACTGCGCCCGGGACCCACTACCCACTGAGCCAGTTGGGCTGGAGACGCCGCTGCTGCCAAGCCATAGCGCAGATTCCGAGCTTGAACCAGCGACCGTTGGCGAGACCGTCGCTGCGTTGAGTGTGGTGTGAGCCACAGCTCCTGTGTGAGACTGTCCAACTTGTTGCCGGCAGGGACGCCGCGAGTGTGTTTAGAGTTTTTTTTTGAGCCACAGCTCTGAAGATTTTAAGGCCCTGTGTCGGACTTGACTTGACACTGTATTCATCTTCATCGTTTTCGCCCTCTTCGTCTTCGTCGTCATCGTCATTGGAACCCGCAGCGCCAAAGAATAGATACATATAGATATATTTTGTGTGTACGCCTTGTGGTTGGCGTGCCGACCTATGATTTTGCCTTTATATTATATCTGTTTGTCTGATGGCTCGGGCAGCATAAAGCAAAAAGTAGTGTTGTTCTGTTGCCTGGCTGTCAATGTTTGGGTGAGTGTGTGTGTGTATGTGAATTAGAAAAGTCGTGCATGCATCCGTAATTTCTTATCTGGAGTCAGACAGTTGGACACCTGCAGACCCTCCCACTTTCCACTTAGAGAATGTAAATATGTTGGTTCATGACCACCCATGTGATTCTGCCCGAAAACCCCCATTTTCACATACAAATCACGTCCATTTCATATCAGTTTTGGCCAAATTTAACACCTTTTTACAACTAAAATTAACACGCCAAAACCTCTAAAATTGACGTAATTAGCACATTGAAACGGGGGTTTCCGTGCAGAATAATATGGGTGATCGTGAACCAACATATTTACATTCTCTCCAGACTGGCCCCCAATCAATATTAGTATGCATTGTTGCTAAAGAGACGCCAGCGCTCCAGCCATGGTCAGTCAAAGGTCATGATAGCAATCCTCACAAGACCAACCAAGCGTGCCTACCAGCGCTCCAGCCATGGTCGGTCAAAGGTCATGAGAGGGGGGGGAAAAAAACCCTGTCAGCGCTCCAGCCATGGTCGGTCAAAGGTTACCTGCTGACACTTCGATTCCATGACTTTGTATATAATGAAAATGACCTTTTTTTGCTGTTGTGGCTTCGCCGCTTTGCTGCTGTGGTTACCTGCTTCATCTTCATCCGCTTCGCCATTTTGCTGCTTTAAGGCTGTCTATTCAGACGGCCACTGAGAGAACTTTGAAGAGATCTTGTGATTATTGATTCAGAACTCTGATAAGCGCTTTAGCGGCCGTCTTGAATTTATGTCGCTCAAGTGTGAACAACAAAAAGCCCCCTTCACATTCCCTGCAAGCACCTCCCTATCTATTGTGTGTGTGTGTGTGTGTGTGTGTGTGTGTGTGTGTGTGTGTGTGTGTGTGTGTGTGCGTGCGTGCGTGTGATCCAGACCATGCCTATAGTACAAAAACAAGAGAAACTAATTATTTTTTTAATTTATGATTTTATTTGGGTTTAAAAAATGAAGCCCGAAGACATTAAAAAGCTTACTAATATGCTTTACGAGCTGGATTGGAAGGATGATAGGGAAGAGTTAAAAAGCAGGTTTGAAGAATCAATTACTAATCTTTTTAATCACATAAAGATTCGAGAAAACGTGAAGCGGGCCATCAGTGAAATACCAGATTCTTGGCCCCAACCAGCTATAAAGTTGTTTGCCATTTTAATTGATTATATAGCTCATGAAGATGTTGATCTGACTGTTTCTACCAGCCCTGAAGGAGTAACTATTCGTTTTAATAAAGATCAACTTTTACGATTAGAAAAGACTATGAATAAGAGCTGAATTTACAATTAATTTTTTATTTATTTTTGATTTAGAAATGGCTGCCGAACTCAGTGAATCTGATTTAAAGAATTGTAATGAACTATTTGACGAAACAATGAAATTATTAAACATTGATTTTAGTGAATTTGGGTTTGAGAATGATATAGACAATATAATAAAAGATCATAGTGAACTATTTAACGAAGCGATCAAAGTGATAAACATTGACTGTAGTGATTCAGAAAAAGCTAAAATATTGGCGGGTGTTATTGTAAGGTTAACGTGTCTTGAAGCGTTGCGGCACTTGGCCGAAGAATAAAAGCGCATTTTACTTACTTTTATTTACATTTATTTTTTTAATTTACGTAAATATTGTGGCTTTAAAAATGACGACCACAAGTAAATTCGAGGACGGAAAACTATATACGATGGAAGAAATATTTGGTTGTGACAAACAATTAAGCAATACGTTTAGTGAAGTAGACATGAACATCATTAACCCCACAAATGTTCATGAAAGCGTAGCACATGCTATCTCTAAAATCCCAGAGTCTCTTCAGATGGAGCCTCCAGTAAAAGTGCTATTGGCTGTTCTGATTGATTATATAACGCCTGACGATACTAACATGCCAGTCTGGGTTTCAACTAAACAGAAAGAAGTAATTAGCTATCACGGCTTTAACTCTAACTGGGCTGACTACATGCTTACACAGTTTAACCATGCAAGTGAGGAGGCAAAGTTAAGGGGTTCTGGCTGGTCTGAAGGAACAGTTCTTGAAATCAAATTGAGGCAAACACAGTTCTATCCTATAGTTGGCAATTCTTACCTTCCTCTCCCAAAAGAGTTAGTTTTAAAACGAGCAGTCTTAAACATAAAAAATTCTGACAACATGTGTTTTATGTGGTGTGTTTTAGCGCATCTACATCCTGTTAAAAATCATGCAAACAGAGTTTCCAATTATGAACAATATAAGCAAGAGCTGAACTTTGATAACATAACCTTTCCAGTAAGTATAAACAGTATATCTCAGTTTGAAGAGCAAAACAAGCCATTCACCGTAAATGTATACACATGGTCTGTAGAAGCTGATCTAGTGCCTCTAAGGGTTCCCCCAGCGCTCCCACTTTAGGTGAATCACTTAACACACATGTAGACTTGATCCTGTTTGCAGATAGTACAAAGAGTCATTATGTATTAATCAGAACAATAAGCAGACTTATGGGTTTTACATCAAAGCATCTAGCTAAAAAAAGAGCTTTGTAGAAGGTGTTTAGTCAGAATCCCAACTATAGAAGCAGCTGCCAGTCATAGAACTCATTGTAAAAGTTTTGTAGACTGTGAAACCAAACTCCTCACACCTAAGCCTGGGTCTAAGGTTAGCTTTAAGAATATACACAAAATGCAGATGAGCCCGTACGTGGTTTATGCCGACTTTGAATCACTCTTACCGCAGTACTATGGCCTGCAACAGCAAGAACAAAAAACAACCTTATTAACCCACCATCAGATCTGTTCTTATGCGTTTATTGTTGTTAGGTCAGACGGTCAACACACAACACCTGAGATTTACAGAGGTCCCAACGCAGCCAGCAGATTTTTAGAGCAGATGAAACAACTTTGCAATCAATTATCTAACCAACTGAACCTTTCAGACATTGTTATGACTCCTGAAGACAGAGAACGTTATGACTCATCTACACACTGCTGGATATGTAACAGAGAATTATTAGGCAACACAGTAAGAGACCACGATCACATTACTGGAAAGTTTAGAGGGGCCGCGCACAACAATTGTAATCTTCAACTTAAGGTTGATCCTAAGACATGGAAACTGCCTATCTTCTTTCATAACCTACGGGGCTACGATTTCATTTTATCATGCAAGCAGTGACTTCTGAATATAAGAGGGTTACCTGCATTGCACAGTCTTCAGAAAAGTACATGACTTTTACTCTTGACTCTTTATCCTTTTATGACTCAGCCCAACATCTGATGGCTAGTTTGGATAAGTTAGCAGGATCTCTACAAGACTTTCCAATCACTAAACAATACTTTGACCCATCTTTAGTGCGTAAAGGCGTTTAGCCCTATGGATACATGAACTCGTGGGATAGGTTTGATGAAGAGTCACTTCCCCTAAAGGCGCTTTCTTTTCTAGTCTTAGACGCAAAGACATAACTGACTCTGAATATGAATACGCTCAGAAAGCTGGACAGAATTACACTGTGAAACAATGGGCGATTATCATGATCAATATTTATTGGCTGACGTGTGTTTATTAGCAGACGTCTTTCAGAATTACAGATCTACATGCATGAAACATTACAACTTAGACTCATCACATTACATCTCTGCCCCAGGGTTATCTTGGGATGCTTTCTTAAAGTCTACAAACATTCAGATTGACTTAATTTCTGATCTACCTACACTCCAAATGATTGAAGACGGGCTGAGGGGAGGTATTAGCATGGCCTCACATCCTTACTGCAAAGCCAACAACAAGTATTTAGACGACTATGACCCTACTAAACCATCCAACTATCTAATGTACTTAGACGCCAACAATCTGTATGGATGGGCTATGAGTCAACCGCTTCCACTGAGAAACTTTAAAATGATACAAGGACCTCATGATGTTAATATTGTGTTAGGAATGCTGTCAGAGCTTACGCCAGATAATCCAGCAGGACTAATCTTAGAAGTAGACTTAGAATATCCTAAAGAATTACACGATCTCCACAACGATTACCCCTAGCCGCAGAAAGATTAAGATGAGTCCTATCGAACCTCCTAAACTTGTTCCCAATCTTAGGCACAAAACTAAATATGTGTGCCATTACAGACCCCTACAGTTTTACCTAAGACACGGACTGAAACTGACTGCTGTTCACAGAATAATTATCTGTGACCAAGAGCCCTATATGAGGCCATACATCAAGAAGAACACTGATCTTAGAACCCAAGCCACTGACGCTTCAGAAAAAGACTTCTTTAAACTAATGACACGCTGTTTTGGCAAACCATGGAGAACGTACACAATCGTAAGATGTGAAATGAGTTACAAGAAAACAAGCATTAGTTTGCT
>CM031618.1:4868562-4874332 GCA_018398815.1 Conus ventricosus | reverse complement strand
ACGGCAGTGAAAAATTTCCTATCATCAGGGCCATATATCCCTTTGTCTTGCCAATTATAAATTTTACTGACCAGCCGCCGTGGCGAAGTGGTTAGCGTCGCGGACTCCGGGCTGGGAGGTCGTGGGTTCGAATCCCATCAGAGTCATGTGGGTTTTTCTGCCCCGACCGGCTCCTACCCAGATTTTGAGTTTGCTGCGGACTCAGTTGGGCAGACTGGACCACACAGTCGAGTTTCATCCACTTTATGGATGCGTTTCTGAGAGTGTTGCTCAAATTTCATGACCAACACTGCAGGTGTCTGTATCTCTCGGGCCTGGTTGACGCCGGGATATATTATGAAAGGAAGCGTAGAGTGCAGCCGTCATGTAGTCTCAGACCGAAATGGAAATCCGTAGCATCATCTTAATCATCCTCATTCTCATCGATCACCCATTAAAAGAAAAGTCTCAAGTTCTGTGGCCCTTCATGCCCTGCTCCCATAGTGACCTCAGTTTTCGATGTCCTCTCCACGTCTGTGGCCTTGGTTTGGTTCCGTCGGGTCGCCGGTATCGGCGGGTCCATGGGGGCTGTCGTTGGATGGACGTGGTGGCGCCCTCTGGAGGAGAGCTCACTCACGCCGGCTCCGCGACTAAGCAATTATTGTCGTCAGTAGGGGGCTTAGTAGGTGGTGTCCTGCGTATGTTAGATCAGAACAGGCGCCACTGAACACCACCGAAGTGACTCGGCAGCAGTGCAGTGTCTCCTTCGGTGGGTTGCCTCTTGACGACTTGACAATGACTGCTTCCTGTGGATTGCCGTGCCGGGCTGTGGCGGGGCAGACCGGCTGTGGCTGTGGACGGGGTGTCGGAATGAGCGGCGTGGTACACAGCCTCTGAGATGGCTCACAGATTGGGACAGCAAAAAAAATAAATAAATAAAAAAAATAAATGTTACTGGATGTATGAAGGGGGAAGGAGGAGGAAGTGAGGGGGTATAGGGATGCGCTTATTTTATTCATAAGCAAACTATTGCCCTTCATGAAGAGGTGCAAGGGAACGATCATTCAAATCGTATTATATTACCAGTCCAATTGATCCAACTTCATGCAAAAAGAAACATTAACACATCGTAGCTTCAACGCTTTGTGTAGATAAACAGACAGGTTTCTAGTTTTACTTTCATTATTTGTTGGTAGAAGTAAACAATCTGAAAAGACTTGGATATTTATAGCACTTGTAAAGGTCTCTTACATCAGTCAGTACATGACAGCACAGAACATAATGCACCTCGTCTTCTTTCATTTCTTTACATAAAGGACAAATGAAAATCAACAGTTGTGATATTTGTATCAAAATCTCTCTAAGGAGTTGGTTGTACTTGCCTGTCAAATAATTTTAGATATATAGCAAGAAAGTATACATTTCAAAACATGTTTGTCTCTGCTTGTAAGTTTTGATTTAAAACAGTAAAGTCAGACTTGTTGAAAAATAAATGCCAGAATATTACAAACTTTAACAATGGGCATAAGGATTCCACAGTCAGTCCGACGTCACATACTGTAAGTGTCCATCTTTTCTAAATGCAACTACATCACTTTTATTCATATTAACGTTCACATGGAAATGTTGATGTTGTCCTATGTAGATTGTTTAATAGTGTTTGTAACTCTACTACTGTTTCGCACAGGAAGGCTACTAAATATACCATAGGTAATATAAATAATTCAAAACAATCATTCGTAAATGTTATAGTATACATTTAATTCCCAAAAAGTGGAAAGTGGGAGGGAGAGCCCTGCTTGGCATGAAATAATACGCAACCCTCCACTGGAGAGACTCATATAGATGTACTGCCAGGACACGCAGGTGTCAAAGGAAATGAGACACACTGGGAGTCATAACGACTGGATTATAGCTAAGCTGTTTTATGTGATGAGACATTTAAAGAATCACCTGAACAAACAAGATCAAAGCACTATATCTGTTTACGGATGGTCTGGGTGTGTCTGCAGGTGTCCAACTGTCTGACTCCAGATCAGAAATTACGGATGCATGCACGACTTTTCTAATTCACATACACACACCCACTCACCCAAACATTGACAGCCAGGCAACAGAACAACACTTCTTTTTGCTTTATGCTGCTCGAGCCATCAGACAAACACATATAATATATAGGCAAAATCAATACGTCGGCACGCCAACCACAAGGCGTACACACAAAATATGTCTATATGTATCTATTCTTTGGTCCTGGCGGGTTCCAACGACGACGACGAAGAGGAAGAGGGCGAAGACGATGAAGAGAATACAGTGTCAAGTCAAGTCCGACACAGACCTTAAAATCTTCAGAGCTGTGGCTCAAAAAAAACTCTCTACACACTCGCGGCGTCTCTGCCGGCGACAAGTTGACATTTCCTCACACAGGAGCTGTGGCTCACACACACACAACGCAGCGACGGTCTCGCAACAGGTCGCTGGTTCAAGCTCGGAAGCTGCGCTATGGCTTGGCAGCAGCAGCGTCTCCAGCCCAACTGGCTCAGCGCGTAGTCGGTCCAGGGCGCAGTGGCAGGTGGGGTGATCATCGGCACTCAGGCCGATCTCTCCACGCCGACACAGGGCGGAGAACAGGGGCGTAGACTTCAGCTACGGCCCTGACCCTCATAAAATGGCAGCCAGTCCCCCTCAGTCCAGGGAACGCTTCTACCTGGGGGAACTGATTAACTACCTTGATTATCATGGCTACTATTCATTACAATCACAACTAACTATTCATTACAATCACGACTACATTCATATTCATTAGTCACATCATTTTCCACTATAACTTGGGAAAAACATCAGCATATTCTTTCTTCAACATTACAACATTCCCTTTTCCGGAATCATAACACTACAACATTCCCTTTCCGGAATCATAACACTACAACATTCCCTTTTCCGGAATCACAACACTACAACATTCCCTTTTCCGGAATCATAACACTACAACATCCGTTTCCGGGAATCATAACACTACAACATTCCCCTTTTCCGGAATCACAGCACTACACAGGAAAGGATTTCCATATAAACCTTTCAGAATTTAGTTTCTAAATTGGGGAAAGGATTTCCACCCAGACCCTCTTCAATAAACCGTAAATACGATTCATTACACACAATTGATGATTACTTTCCATCAAACTATAAATGTCTTTCGTCAATTCACAAAATGTTTATTTCTTTTCTTGTAACACGACAAGAATGTTCATTTCATTTCATATAATCACCAGATTTTGAAAAGGTTTCTTTTCAAAAAGATTCATCTACTTCAATATATGCAAGGCAAAGATTTCCACAACACTCTTGTTTATCAACGCATAATTATTCATATGTATATCAAGAGTGAGTTAAATACTCTTTCCACATCAAAAATAAAAACCAGCAAAAAGTCTATGTCGCTCACTCTGGAGCTTATTATCCATAGCATCAAAACTTCCCTCTTCTCACAAACCATATCACAATAAACCCCTTTTTTTCCCTCATGAAGTTTATAACTAGTCAAGTCACAGAATCTTTTTTTTCTGAAGACCACTCCCTTTAACACTCACTTCATCTATTCACATTTTCCGAAACAATTTCGTTTTGTTATCCTATAAAGTCATAGGATAACAAACCACAACAAATACTTTTTTTTAACAAAACCTTCACAAGTGCGCTGAGGACGTTTCAGTCGCTCCTAACCGGGAATACGATTTCGGTTTACTAATAAATAAACATTCAATGATAAATACCTGACTGCCACAAAAAAAAGCTGGAGTCCCTCTTCGGCCTTCTGTGTTGCTGCATTGCCGGAATCACTGCAGAGACTGCCTAACCGTTCAAACTCACCCGACTTTTAACTGTGCGCCGGTGAACAGCAGTCAGCTGAATTGTCCAACCGGCTTCCAGACAACTACCTTCCGGTAAGCACGACTGCATGAAAATTTTGTGATTGGACGGAATGATCCTTCACAATACCATAGACCATTTTTCAGAGCTCAACATCAAGAGAGGAAGTGGCCGCACATGCAGACTTAAAGGAAAGCGAGAAACATCACCAGCCAACCAAACATTGGCATAATACTCAAGGCCAGCATTGCGATGACTCTTGCAGATTAGGCCAGACTCATACTGGGCCTTTCCAGTGGCAGACACAAATGACCAAGCTCACGTCAACAGAAAAGTTTTTTGAATCTCTCAGGATCACATATTTTCACTGTTAACGTATGTGAACTGGAAAGTATGCGTCAATGAAGCAATGCAAGCGTGTAAAGCGGGGAGTCCATAGATCTGGATGTGTATGCATTGGCGTGTGAGCGTGTCTATGTGTGTGTGCGTGCGTGTTTCTGCGGGTGTGTGTGTGTGTGTTTTGTGTGTGCGTGCGTGCGTGCATGCGTGCGTGCTGTGCGCGCGCGCGCGCGTGTGTGTGTGTGTGTGTGTGTGTGTGTGTGTGTGTGGTGTGTGTGTGTGTGTGTGTGTGTGTGTTCTCGCGTGCATGCATATTTGTTGTTGTTGTTGTTGCTGTCGATATTGATATATAATTATTATGTCATGTTCTTAACATTCGTTTTCACATGCACACATATACACATATGCATGCGTGCACACACACATACACATGCACGCGCTAACGCGTACATATATGCACATCCACAAATGCACACACACACAAAAAAACTCTTGTGTGCACGCATGCACACACACACACACACACACACACACACACACACACACACACACACACACACACACACACACACACATACATACACACACACACACACAGCATACACTCACGCACAAACGCACACGCGCACACACGCGCGCGCGCGCTCACAAAACACACACACACACACACACACACACACACACACATACACACACACACACACACACACACACACGCACACACACACACACTCAACTAACACACACACACACACAACACACACACACACACACGCACACACGAATGTACGCCTGCATGCACAGGCACACGTACGTATGCGCATATTTAGCACACGGACATGCGCACAGAGTGCTAGCAGGAGCAAACCCCTCTAAATCCACATACCACACGCGCACACACACACACACACACACACACACAACACACACACACACACACACACACACACACACACACACACACACACACACATAAACATACGCGCACACATACACACACACAGACACAAACACACACACACACACACACACACACACACACACACACACACACACACACGCACGCACGCACGCACGCGCGCGCGCACACACACACACACACACACACACACACACACACACACACACCACACACACACACACACACACACCACATAATGCTTTCTGTACATTTTCTGAGATGATTCCCTTATCAAACATATTATTAAGCAGTTTAACTAAGAAGTCAGTAACCTGATGCCCTGTGGGTCTTTTCTTTTCTACTTCTTTCTATGTTTGTACGTTTGTTTTGTTTTGTTTTAGCAATTCCCCAGGACTTCCATCTGGACCAGCGGATTTACCGTTTTCTAATTTCCTTACTGCTGGGAACACTTCTTCTCTAGTTATTGGCGGTTCATGGAAACGTAGTTGTTACATTCACCATGCCATCATTAATCATATTTCTTCGGTTTACACATTTGTTTCAAGCAAGTCTTTAAGTGCTTATACCAATCATTGATTTTTATGTTCTCACGTGGGTTGTTTTCTTGTAGACGAAGTGTTATGCACGTTTTCCCGAAACTCCCATTGATCACTTATAGAC
>CM031618.1:4851062-4863562 GCA_018398815.1 Conus ventricosus | reverse complement strand
TTGGGCGCAAAGGGGATGTTAAATGATTTCATCGTCAGTTTTCAACGTCCATTTTGCGCTCAGTTTTAAGAGGTAAGTGATAGCTCGTTCTTCGTTTTCATCGTCCTGAATGTTGTTTGTCTTGACTGAAAAAGCCCAAAGAGATCGAAACTTGTTTTGTATTGTCTTGTAATTGATTGTCCTTTCGTCGGTGGAATAGTATGGGTTTCTTTTTTTCTTTTAAGTTTGTTTCAATTGCCCCCTGCAGTCAACTTTGAAACTAGTGAGAGTAAATAGTTCAGTTTCTTAGTGAACCTCTTTCCATTCAAAATCCCCCCTTCAATATCTTCAGAAACGTTATCTTCTAGAGATCAAAAAAGAAAACGGCTAGTTTTCAGCCATTGGGCCTCCCCCCCCCCCCCCCCCCCCCCCCCCCCCCCATTCCCCCCCATGCACTTAAAACAGTAACGTCTGAGACTGGTAGAGATAGCCATCGGGTTTTTGTTTCTTTGCTTTTTGTTTCGTTTTGTTTTTCGGTTTTTTTTTTGTTTTTTTGCACAAGCATTGTAGCATGTACACTTGCCAACGTGCAACAATCAAGACGGTCGTTTCAAATCTACAAACACCGCCCACCCTCCCCCACCCACCCCTCACCCGCAAACAATTTCTAAACAGTCCATTCACGTCTTCAGGCCTCTGACACAGAGCTGCTGTGGATCCAGCGAGTCTCCATCATCCAAATCGGAGGCGGAGCCACGGCTTTAGCCATCTTCGTCAGGACTGTCTGGGGGCTCTTCGTCCTCGCTGCCGACATCGTCTACGTCATCGTCCTGCCCCACTGACGTCAGCCCTCTTCGTACTTGCAGTCACTGCAGAACACTTGGTAACTTTGAAGTCATTCTGACACATTTGGTAACTTGCAGTCATTGCAGAACATTTGGGTAACCTTGCAATCATTGCAGAACACTTGGTAACTTGCAGTCTTGCAAAAATCTAGTCACCTCGAAGACATTTAGCTCCCTTGCGGGTCATTGCGAAACACTCTGTAATTTGAAGGCACTCATTTAACCTTGCAGTCATTGCAGAACACTTAGTGATCTTGCAGTCATTACAGAACACTTGGTGACCTTGCGGGCAATGTAAAACCGTGGTGACCTTGCAGGCATTGTACAACACGTGGTGACCTTGCAGGCATTGTACAACAACGTGGTGACCTTGCAGTCATCGCAAAAACACGTGGTGCCCTTTGCAGGCACTGTACCAACACGTGGTGACCTTGCAGTCATCGCAGAAACATGGTGACCTTGCAGTCAATCACAGAAGACACCTGTAACCTTTTCAGTCATTACAAAATACTAGGTAACCTTGAAAACTCTTTTGTGACCTTCCCAGTCCAGCAAACACTCGGAACCTTGCAGTATTCCCAAAATACTTTGTAATCATGAAAACACTTAGTAACCTTGCAGTCATTGCAGAACCCCTCAGTAATTTGCGTCATTGCAAGATCATCGGAACTTGGCAGTATATTACATAACCATGAAGACAGTTGAAAGTTTGATGTTACGTAAGAATGCATGGTGACCTTGAAGTCACTTGATCTTCTGAGGACACCCGCCCACGGTGAATTGAGCGTTTTGGTAACCGTGAAGACGCTAGGTAACGTTGAGACACTTTTGATAAACTTGGAGGGAGCTTGGTAACCTGTGGTCTCTAAAAACAATTGGGTTTATCTTGAGGTCACTTGGTAGCTTTGCGGTTCACGTGAGGACACTTGGTCATTGGAGTCACATGAAAACCTTCAGGTCATTTTTACAGACTTTTAAGACTTTTTGGTAACCTTAATTTAGGGGGTACAGAGGGGGTCATTGGAGACACAGGATAAACTTCTAACACCTGGTAGGCTTGAGGTACAACTTTTCTCGGACGAATGACTTGGACCCCTTTACCCAAGTTTTATGAATATTGTCTAAGACCTCCGTTTGAACGTCGTTTAAAAAAGATCCTGATTGTCATTTGATTTTTGTTTTCTGCTGCCAAAATTAACGTCGTTTAAAAAGTGTGTTGGCATTTCTGATTTTTGTTTTCGCTGCCAAAATTGCGTGGTCTAAAACCCCCAAAATTGTGACTGTGCTGCTGTAATCCTTCCTAAGGCAAGAAGCATTGAATTTTCTTTGTTTTTCGAAAGAGGTTTTTTTGGGTATGTCCCGTTTCTTTTGTTTCATTAGTTTATTTGTCCTTTGTAAATTGTTTCTTGTTTCAGAGGAGAAGAGTCCTTGCAGAATACCAGAAGTGTTCGTTTCTTCGACCCTGTCCAGATGTCATTTTTGGAGAAAACTGATAGGTTTGGAAGAAGGTACATCTGGTTTGTCGTTCTTTTGTTTTTTAACGCCAAAGATCGGGGTCCTTCCAAGCGTAACATGATCCATGGGAACTGCATCATTCAAAATGTGCTTTGGTATTTATAGTTAAGCAGAATTTAATAACCTCAAAAAAACCCGCAAAGGCCCAAAAAACCCTTTTTAAGGTAAAAATAGAAGGAAAGAGCAGGTTTTCAGTGAATCATGAAAGTGTCAGCCATTTTAACCTTCTCACCCAGTGTTTTCTAAACTAAAACACACTAGGAGTTGCCCACTTGAACAAAAATGGTTTAATGACTTTGAGAAGGATAAAAGATGAATGGTGAGGGGAAGGAAAAGGAAGGGGAGTGGGGAGGTATCTTGTGGTTGGATCACTCGTTCCAGATTAAAAAGCAAGGTTAAGCAGGATCGGGCGTATGATGAGCAGGTTGGCCCTCTCTTGATCACATCCTCCCAATTCCCACCCAGCTGTCAAAGGGACCTGGCTCCCCTTCAGAGACTGGGCAGTATGGTAAATGTGGTGAGGAAGGTAGGCAGGCTGTATCAGCTGACTCAAAATTTGTTAAGGTCTGTAAACTCCTTTTTTTCCGTTCCCTAAGGGTCACCTGTACCTATTGAAAACCCTTTTGTGACCCGTATCCACGGAATGGAATCACTGGGGAGTTCAAAACCCTGTTTGGTTGGCGTAACAGTTTCACCCTTGTCTGTGGTTTCTCATCTGGTTAGGGAGAGTATACATTCCGGACGCTCTTCCAAATCTTCAGATATGACAGCCCCATTTTGTTGGTCTTTTTCATCTTTTTTTAACCCTTGTCCCAAAGATAATATAACTTGAATGTAAGATAAAAGAAGCTGATGTATACAGCAGATTGTTTGAGGTCATCCTGTTTTAGAAGGGAAAGCTACTATGCCACCAAACGAAAGACACAAACACTGAAAAACTGACGTTTCAACCATTTGGTCTTTTCAGACAAGTCTAAAAACATTAAAGAAAAGGAAAGAAGAACGAACAATCACTTATCCCCTCAAATTGGGCGCAAATGGCGAAATGTGTTGTCTTGCAATTTGTTTTCTTTCGTTCAGTGGCCGTAGTTAATTTTCTGTTCAGTTTCTTTGATTTCTGAAAGCAGTAATCTGACTTTGAAACTGTCTTTCTGTTTATTTTTTCCCGCTTTTTTTTTTTAAGAATATAATATTCGTATCCTTTTGTTTACTTTGACTCGCCGAAATTGCTTCAATAACTTTGTGATTGGTAGGAAGTCCATCTGATTCCTCTTTTGTCTTTGTCAAACATATGGTTGGCTGTCTTTTATTCAAAATTCATCGATAGACATTATGTCTCAATGGACAGACTTATCTCAGAATTCTCCCTTTGTAGTCGGCGGAGGCTGTGTCAAAGTTATAAGATATGAAACTTTTTCATCACCATAAGGACCAAAAGAAGTGCTCACTGAAGACAGAACTAAAAGGCGACGGAGTTCACGTGCACAAGGGGGTAACCAGCTGTGGGAGAGGGGGTTGGGGGCCCTAGGTTCTGTCTCTCTACTCCATTAGGCGTGGGAGCTGTGATTTCCTGACTGTCGGCCTTCAACCTGACGGGAACAGATCACAGTGAATATTCCGTTCCCGGGGCCTTGAAACAAATGCCCCTGTGTAACCCGGATCACCGTTAATCATTCGTATACATCATAGCCTTAAAGGGCAAGGACCTCTGTGTATCGGGAATCATCGTTAATCAATTCATTACAATCATAGCCTTTGAAGAAGGACATTTTGGGTTCTTTGAGATCTATTCGTGATTTGTCTTCTGATTTGTCGGGTTTTTTCTTTAAGTAATTGTAAAATATGCAAAGTTTCTTTGTAAAATAGGGTAAATGCGTTCAAGGGACTCTTTCAAAGGGGGGTCAAATATATATATGTTTTCCATGATGTTTTCATCAGCTGTTACTTGTAGGGGGGACCATGTTTTTAAGTGTATTTATTTGTATCTTTCTCAGATGCAGGCAATCTTTTTTAATTAGGATTAATTATTCACGGCAGTTCTTTATATCTGGGTGATTATTTTCACAGATCTTTTTTTGTGTTTCTTCAACGCTTAGGGGTAAGTATACTTAGTCCTTTAATGTGTGGGCATGATTCCGAGATTGGTTTGGACAATGTTTTCCTGATCATATTATTTATACATCACACCATTCTTTTGAGTGAGATGAAATGTGTGTGTGTGTGTGTGTGCGTGGTGTGTGTGTGTGTGTGGTGTGTGTGTGTGTGTTGTGTGTGTGCGTGTGCGTGTGTGTGTGTTTCTTTGTGTGTGTGTGTGTGTGTGTGTGTGTGTGTGTGTGTGTGTGTGTGTGTGTGTGTGTGTGTGTATGGGTGTGTTGTGTGTGTGTGTGTGTGTGTGTGTGTTGTGTGTTGTGTTGTGTGGGGAGATGATTTGGATAGGGAGAACTAAGATAAGCGTTATCTCAATGCCAGTTAGCGCCCTCGGAAAAATAACGTAGCTGCATGCATGCGAGAACACGCACACTCACCCACTCACACACACACACACACACACACACACACATACACACACACACCACACACACAACACACCATATACACACACACACACACACGAAATGCACACACACACCACACACACACACACACACCCCACACACCACACACACACACACCACACGCACACACACACACACACACACACACATACATGCTCGTACGCACGTAGGTGCGTATACATGCTCTCTCTCTCTCTCTCTCTCTCTCTCTCTCTCTCTCTCTCTCTCTCACAACACACACACACACACACACACACACACACACACACACCACACACACACACACATGTTCGCGCATGCACGTACACCCACAAACACACACAAACACACACGCATGCACACACGCATGCTCGTACGCACGCACGCATGCACACACACACACACACACACACACACACACACCACACACACACACACACACACACACACACATACAGACACACACATGCACTCACACGCACCACACATACACACACACACACACAACACAACACCCCACGCACACACACACACACACACACACACACACCCCAAACCCCCTCTCCACCTGGTTATCTTGGGAGGGTGACAACTAGTGCGTGCATGTTCACTCTAGACCCCAGTCATCACGCCATGGAAGAGGCTGTTTACTTCTACCATCCCCTGGGAACTGGTGGAGGGAGGAGGGGAGAGGACAATAAACCGCTCCAGGGGGCCTCCAATCACGGACCTCCTGTCGCTTTTAACCTGAGTACAATATCCAATGGGCCACCCGTTCATGTGAAAAGTGGGTTGGTCAGACCAGCTGGCTGGCAGACTGTAGGTCACAGTCTTGTCTTGTTATAGACGTCGAAGGGTTAATAGGTGCGCACGACAGGGGAGAGATTTGGGGAGAGCTAACTACAGCAGTCTTGTGCAACAGGTGGCTCAGAATTCCCTGGGAATGTACTTGAATTTGCTGCTCTGTCTTGTCAACTTCTCCAAACTGGGCGAGATGGCCTTTTGAGAATTTTCCGGACTGATTGCTTGTTTTCTTCTTGTGTCTTTGTTTTTGTTGGTCTTCTTTTGCTTCAATACTTTACGTTCCATGCATTCTGTTTGTTCATACTTGTACTTCTCTGGGTTGTGCTTTCTCGTATTTTGTGTCCTTGTGTATTTACTTTGCTTTTTTGTTTTTGTGCCCTGTGTGTTGTGTCGTGTGCTGTTTCGCTTCATGTTTTACTTAGCCCATGTTTTTGTTCCCATTGCATCCTCATTGTGTACAAAGGCTCTTCCACCTTGTCCCTTTCCGTTATGTACTTGGTTTGTTTGTGTTTAGATTGTCTTGTTTTCTTGTCATCTTTCTACTCGTGATTATGTATCCTCTGTTTTCTTTTGTTGTGGGACTGGTTTTGTTTTGTGGAACTGTGGTTTGCTGTGTAGTGTTGTTTCTGTGTATCTTTGACCTGCACAACATATTCCCCTCAACGTGAACGAAGCATCAACATTTGGATGTTGAACGGACTTTCAGATGATCAGTCGGGGATGACGACAGCGAACGTTGATCACGTGTACTAAATATATGTGGTAGCACTTAAATGTTTAATTCGACAAATACATCGATCGATCACTCAATGGCAACTGTCAGGCTCGCTAAGGCCTGAACTATAATTACAGAGGGATAGACAAACTTACAGCTTAAATTAGTTATTCCCCCAACACAGATTAGGACAATCAAAATTCAGATAGTATTCATACCACATTTATTCTTGCATTCGACGCCACATCACAAAAGTACATCAACACAATTCATTTGCCACTATACACTTAACTCACACTGCTGTCATTCATTCACTTCTCGCACACCCGTCCATTCACTAGCATTCACCCACATTCACCCTTAGAACTACAAATGGCATCTTAGGACTATGCATCAAATTGACAAAATCCTCTCCATTAGGAGCTCATTTAGTCATTAACAATAGCCCTTTCCTCGTCAACCAATTTACATCAAAATTGTTTTTCACGTATAATGGCCACTTTGGTAATTGATATTAAAAAAAACTGTCAGCTCACAAAAAAGTATTTGCAAAGTTAGTTCACCAACAAACGAGTTCTGTCTTCACATACCAACCGTTCACTATCAGATCTTTTCCCTCAATCCCCACACACACTCTTCATAAGAGTTGCTGTTTCTCCCCGAGTACTTGTCCCGGACTGTCCTGAAGAGCCGTAGTTCTGTTCGTAGAATTTCCTCCCGAATAATTACCAGGTTATAGCTTTTTAAATTTCCACGTGGAGGCCTCCACAACTAAAGGTTAGCGGCTGTGGGCCGTGTGTATGCACAGATCAACCCAATATTCAGAGCACACTATAGCCATCACTCGGCTCTTATACACACGTGAGCTCAAAACCCTTACACACGACGTTGCGGCACACTATGAACACTGTGACACTTGAACGATGGTTAATTCCACTGCACCTCCAACGCCCTTCACGCTCCTTCGATTTCCCTCTCCACAGCTGTCACCCCTCTGAAGACATGTTTCTTCCAGCAGAAGAGCAAACAAAATAAATAGATAAAAAAAAAACTCAACAGGAAACCATTCATCCAAAACGAACACACCAGAAAACCAGATGTGATGATATCCAATCACTACACTGAAACCCTATCTGGTTTGCTGGACATTGAAGGATTTAAAAACAGTTGACTGGCAAAAGCTGCTAAATCAAGATGTTATCCGACATCACATTACATACTTGTTTTGCACAAACTATCACATCACCTCACAGAAATTTCAGGCACCTTCTCCCAATTTTTCTGCAATCACACGGAAACATGCACAGTAGATCAGCGCAGGCAATTTGCCACACACGGCTAATTTCAAGCTTTGTGACCGAATCGCACTTAAATCCACAACAAAGGAGAAACGTTCACACAAACTATCACATCACTTCACAGAGATTTCAGGCACCTTCTCCTGATTATTCTGTAATCACACGGAAAACACGGACAGTAAATCAGCACAGGCAAGTTGCCACACACGGCTAATTTCAAACTTTGTGACCGAATCACACTTAAATCCACAGCAAAGGAGAAAACTTTCTAACTCTTCATGCCAAAACTCCAACTGACCGTTTTGACCCATTTTGGGCATGCTCGCTAATTCTTAAGACCCCCCTCTAGAGACAATAAACATAATGATTTCCTTTTCATTTGGGTGGGTTCTTCCACATTCACACAGATTCAGCTACACACACAATTTTTACCTATTCATAATCACACAGATACAGTTCCCAAACTCATATCACACTGCAGCATACACAAACACTGGCCCGAGCACTAATTTTACAAGGCTACAATTAATAAAACTAGATCTAGATTATTGATTCCGTGTTAGGCTCAAATTTATAGATTAGCCTATTTAAAAGCCTAGACTCCACAGTACACACCAACTAGATCTAAATAGCTCTAAGAGTATTACTCTATACTGTTTATAACGAAAGGAAAAAAAATAACGAAAGACTGATGTATCTAGATGTAACTAAAAAGGTTTTGCAGCGACGTGCCTATTGTTACATATCTGTGATAAAAAGGCTGGCACGGGACCTGACAGCAACAATGCAGTCAAACGGTGATACATGTACTAGTATGGGTGATAGCCTTTACATGTTTGATAGGACAACTGCATCGATCACTCAGTGGCAATAAAGACAGCCAGACGTTGATCACGTGCATGCAAGCCTTGTGCCTCCCACATGACTGGGGGGAAGGTAGCTGCTGGATCAAGCACCCAGCTGGGAAGTCCCGAGAACCGTGGGTTCGTCTCGTGTTTCAAATGTCGTTGTGGGTGTTCTTCTTTTTTTTTTCTTCACCGAAATATTGATCAGTCATTCATGTAGCTTAAGTGAAGCGGTGCAATTTTTCCCTATAAAGCAAACATATCTGACATGGGAAAAATTTAAAGTTAGGAATCTGAAACAGATAGGGAATCTTAGTTTGGTCCCTCATTCGGTCACATTTATCGTGTGCACTTTGTGGGTACTTTCAAGCTAACTGAAGACAACAAAGGACGGACTTTTACATTTCTTGTCTTAACAGCTTTGGACAGAAAGATTTCTGAAGAATGCATGTTCCACTTATGCAGTGTGTCATCATAATTCTCCAGTGATAGCCTTCGTCAGTGGGCAACTCTCGCCAATCCTTTACATGAACACGTCCACTGTAAGAACCAGCCCCTAGATGAATGTCATTGTCATCGATGGTAACTATGCCCTTAACGAACTTTTTGTTGTTGTTGTTTTCCTGGAAAAGGCAAAACAAAAACCTAAAAATTAGTTTCGAAACTCTGCTCTGAATTGCTGCCAGTTAAACAATACAGGTAGAAGTTGACGGCACTGTTGGAGTAGGCCAGGACGTTGCTGACACAAGGAAAACGCGGTTTTGTCCAAACTCAATCGGGTCATTGGAATCAGCATAATGGTACGTGAGATCATTTACTTGGAGGGGTGCTGTTAGAACAAAAAAAAGCAGTGCATGTAGCAATCAAGGTGACAGTCAGTGAAGACATTTCCGTTGCCCAGATTTGGTTTGTTGCATAGTAAGCTGTTTTCTTGTTCTGACCGATCTGACCAGTGACCAGAGAAGAGCGCTGTTGCTGACCACCAACACCGTGAAAGGTACGAAACAAGATTCCGTCATGACTATCCAGTGCCAAACCATGTCAATAAACCATTGGTACATTTCTGATACAGCATGATGACAGCATGTGCCAAAACAAAGGCTTGTATGAATATCATACCCCTAGAGAAAGTGACAGTGGGTTAGAGCGATGGCGACTACCGTTACACCAGCAGTAGCTTGCGACATTCTCTTCGTCCACACAGCATTGACACGATGTGGCCACAGCACAGAAGCTGCCCTAAGCATGGTGAGTGCCACCAGCATCCACGGAGATAAAGCTGTCGTTTGTGTAGGACATCATCGTAGTCACCTTACACATCCAGGAATTCAGCTCATGAAAGTAGGGCACACCAAATTCTCTGTGGGGCAAGGGCATTTAAAGGACCCAACAATCAACAGTACCTGGTCAGACCAGCCAGAACTTGGGAAAAACACTCCAGACGTGGATGCAGGAAGACGAAGCATGATCAGAATGATCATGAAATTTCCGACAATGCCAAACAGAAGCACAGTAGGATTCCCAATTGTCCAGATCATGTCGACTGTTTGGCATATGTTTTTTTAATGCTCATGCCAAAAAATCCCAGTTTGAAGGGCCAGAAGTTATCATCGTACTGTTCACTTTGATGTTCATAGCAGGTGCTTAGTTGGGTTCAGGTGTGTTATTGTATTTGATTTTGTTCGTTACATTCTTCGTGATTCAGCAATATTGTGTTCGTCCAGTGTGAAAAATGGAGTACCTTTCCAAACACACACACGCACACACATACACACACCACATACACACACACACACAAAACACACACCACACACACACACACACACCCACACACACCACATACACACACACACACACACACACACACACACACACACACAAAAACACACACACACGCACTCACACACACACACACACACACACACAACACACACACACACACACACACACACCCCACACACACACACACACACACACACCACACACACACCAAAGAAGAGAGAGAGGGGGAGAGAGGGGGGGGGAGAGAGAGAAAGAAAAAACGCCCACACACGCACGGCACAAGCGCGCACACACGCGAGCCATCGAAATTGAATGTAAAAGCACCTGTTGGTGTCTGGATTAATATAGGAGGTTGCCTTTGTATTGTCACATTGTCCAGTGATAAAAGTTATATAGTATATGGACCTAAAGCATTCATAGTAACACTGTCAATACTGAACGGCAGCAAAAGATTTCCCCTCTATCACAGCCATATATTTCCTTGTCATGCCAATTTTAAATGCTACTGGTGTTAGAGAGGGGGGAGGAGGAAGTGAGGGGTATACGGATACGTTTGTTTTATTCATAAACAGACTATTGCCCTGTAATGAGAGGGGGCAAGTGAACGATCATTCAAATCTTATTACCAGTCCAACTGATCCCCCTTCATTACATAAGAAACATGAACACTTCGTAGCTTGAACGCTTTGTATAGATGAAAAGGACAGGTTTATAGTTTTTCTTTTATTATTTTGAGCTAAGTAAAGAATCTGAAAAGACTTGGATACTTATAGTACTAAAAGCACGTACGTTCTCTTACATCAGTCAGTACAGGACAGCTCAGAACATAATGGGACCTCGTTTTCTTTTTTTTCTTTACATAAAGGACAAAATAAGAATCAACAGGGGTGTGGTTTTTTTGTGTCAGAATCTCTCCAAGCATTGGTTGTACTTGTCTGTCAAATTATTTTAGATGTACAGCAAAAAAAATACATTATAACTTTTTTCAGTATACATTTCAAAACATCTTTGTCTCTGCTGGCAAGTTTTGATTTTAAAACAGAAAAGTCAGCCTTCTTGAAAAAAAATGCCCAAATATTTAAAACTTTAACAACGGGGATAAGGAATTCCACAGACAGTCCAACGTTCACATGCGTAAGCGTCCATCTTTTTTTGCATACAACTGCATTTCTTTTATTCATATTTACGTGTATGTGGAGTGTTATATTGTCCTATGTAGACTGTTTAATTAAATTTTGTAAAGTAACTCTACTACTGTTTCGGACAGGAAGGTTACTTTATCTACCGTGGGTAATACAAAATTTTTTTAAAAACAATCATACGTAAATTTTTGTGGTTACACATTTTTATTCTCCAAAAAGTGGAAAGTGGAATGGAGAGCCCGCTTGGGATGAAATAATGCGCAGCCTTCCACAGAGAAAACTCATATAGATGTACTGCCAGAACACGCAGGTGTCAAAGGAAATGAGACACATTGGCAGTCATAACAACTGGATTTATAGCTAAGCCGTTTTGATGTGATAAGAAGTCTGCAGAATCACATTTTCAAACAAGATCAAAGCTACTTTTCCTAGACCGTCTTCCAGAGCTCAAAAATCAAGAGAGGAAGTGGACGCACATGCAGACTTGAAGAGGAGCGAGGAATTATCACCAACCAACCAACAAACATCGGCATAATACTCAAGGCGAGCATTGCGATGACTCCTAGAGATTAGGGCAGACTCATACTGGGGCCTTTCCAATGGCAGACACAAATGACCAAGCTCACGTCAACAGAAAAGATTTTGAAACTCTCAGAAACCCACATTTTACTGTAAACGTATGTGAACTGGAAATGTGCATCAATGAAACTATTTCAAGTGTGTAAAGTGGTGAGTCCATAGGCGTGGGTGTGTGTTTCATTGGCATGTGCGTTTCCGTGAGTGGCATATGATTACTATGTCACCTTCATAACATTCGTTTTCACACGCACACACACATACACATACGCATACGCGCACGCACACACAGTCATCTTCATTACATTCGTTTTTTACACGCACAACCACATACACATATGCATACGTGCACGCACACACACGCATACACATGCACGCGCTACGCATACATATATGCATATCCACAAATGCGTACACACACAAACACTCTTGTGCACACACACACACACACACACACACACACAC
>CM031618.1:4841062-4846062 GCA_018398815.1 Conus ventricosus | reverse complement strand
CTTTTCTCATACCAATGCCAAATCTAATAGCTTTCATCGTGCATTCACCAGCACACACACAAAACATTCATTGAACTTGGACAAGGCTTGATTAATGTTAACATCAACAAGGTCAGCAGCTTCACTAACTAATGATGAGACATGGTCAGAGTTCATACGTTCATAAAAAGTAGCTGAACTTTCTTCACCCCATTTGTACTTACTAACAGAAACAACTTGGTGAGCATCATTCTCAATAACAGGTAAGCAGTCAGCACTATCAGACAGTGAGAAAAACAAAACAACAATCGCATGGCCTTAGTTTCTATTAAGGGCCCTTACATTGGGGCACGACAATGGGGAAATTAAGGAACTTGGGGCAATCATAAAATAAATTTTCTTTAAAACCACTATCAATACTAAGTAAAGCCCCACCTAAAACTTTTAAATGCTTTCAACCATTAAGAATACACAGATCGAATTCATACATATTTTTAAACAAATATCGACCAAAAAGGGTTTTCCCAAATAGTGCCCTTTGGAGATTTTGGGAAAGGTTCCCCCCTTGGGGACGCACCATACAAAAGGGACATTTTAATTCTCAAAAAATAGTTCTTTTTAGCTACAAGGGGGTCAAAATTTAACTCAGTTAAGTGGGCCCGGTCTTGAATTTAAATCACCAGAAACCCATCTTTGGAATCACCCAGTTTCTCTAAAAAACTTCCAAACCCAAGAAATCTTCTAACAAGTTTGCCTTTTATAAATATCTGTTTCTTCAAATTTTTTAAACCTTCAGGGGGGAAATTTAAACACCTTTTATAAAAACACCCCAAATTCAATCCAAAAGGGGGGCCCCGAGAAAATTTCAAAACAATAATATTTTCAATTTCACTGTCCCACTTTCGACATAATTTGCAAATTAAATTCCTAATTAAGAAAGCTACACCCCCCGAAAAAAGACCAAAAAACCCCTACCCTGACCCCTTTAAAAACCCGGCAAAGAAAAAACTTATGAAAGGAACATTGTTCGGGAACGTTTTTTGTAAATGTTTCCCCCCCAACAAAAAACATCATATCTGTAAACTAAAGGCAAAAAGTCAGGCTTTCAAGGCCAAACGCCAAAAAATCTTCAACGTTAAGTATGCAAAAGTCAAAAATCTACTTTTGTATTACACTTCTGCTTTGTAAACCCTAGGATACATCTTCAGCTGTAACCAACACTGCTGCACTGCAGTGGGGCTAGAGCTTTTTCAGTGCCCTGGCCTGCCCTCACCCTCCTGTCGCCCTTGCTGCCGCTTGGGCCCTCGACGCCGGGGGGGCCCTTTTCCTCTGCCTTCGGGGTTACTTTCGTCCACCCACCCTTGGGCCAGTTTTTTTTTCCCTGGATCGTCTCCCCTTTGAAGCCTTGGCCCTTGTAAACCCTGCCCAAAACCCGGGGTCTTCTCCATACTGCCAGCAGAGGCAGGAAAGGGCCCCGGGGTCATGGCTGGGAAGCCCGCGAGCCCCCGACCGACAAGGCCCCAGCCTGGGGGAAAGCCACCAACAGGGCCCCCTTGCCTCGACCCCCGCTCCCCACACAGGTGCCGTTGGACACCTCGCCGGGTGTTCGGACTGCTGCGGGGGGACAGAGGGGAACCCCTCCTCGATCCCTCTCCCCAAAAGGGTGCCGAGCCCACGTCCCCCCTGGTGTTGTGGACTGCTGCGGGGTGGAAAAGGGGGAACCCCCTGCCTCAAACCTCCACTCCTCAAAAACTGGGGGCCGTGGGTCACGTCCTCCGGGTGTTGCAGACGGCACGGGTGGAAAAAGGGGAACCCCTGCCTCGACCCCCGCTCCCCCACGGGGGTGCTGTAAGTCCCCGTTGCCGTTTTGGGGAACCGTTTGCAGGTGACAGGGGAAACCCCTTTGGGGCCGAAGCCTCCAGGTGTGGGGGTAAACGGCAGCAGTGGCCCAGACTCAGTTTTGTGCGGCTTCAGATCACGGGTTGTCATGGGGAACTGGTTTTAAGGGGAAAGCGGGCTTTACAGTTTTCGAGGTCCTCGGGACGGGGTCGTCCGGGGAAAAGGGCATGGCCCAATTTGGGGTAACACCAGTGCCCCCTTGTCCCCTTGGGTGTTCAGTCCATCTTCCGTCTGCTGCCACTGTGTCTGTCTTCATTTTTCACGATCACTTACGGGTCTGTCCTCTTTAACCCCATTCCCCAGTGTTCTCAGTGTCCCTAAAAGGGCGGCGATGTCCCCCCCTGTCATGCCCCGTCCCCCCCCACAGATTAAAGATCCCCTTGGGCACCCCCCGCCCTCCCCTCCTGTTCCCCGTAGACACCCTCTTGGGCATGGCAGTGTCGTCATAAATCACTGTCCCGTTTGATTTGTCCCATAAACGGAAATCTTCGAGTGGGGGTGTAATTTAAAACCCCCGTCTGTTGTCATAGTCCAGTTCTTCTGCCCGATTGTGTCTTCTTGAAGCTGTAACGGGACCACACCCGTTCTCAGGTTTCCCCCCATCTCTCCTCTTCCCGGGGTCGCATCATCTCGTCAACCCGGGGGGATAAGATCAGGGCCAAGTCGACGCCCTCATTCTCCTGCATCTCACAAACAGCCCTCTTCCTTGGGCAACAGGGCATGGGCCAAATCAGCCGCCTGAAGGTAGGATGACAGCTCCCTTCTGGTCACTCCCAAAGTCTTTTTTTCCCCACCAACAGCATCGACAAAATCGCCCCGGTCCCAAAACGAAGTCATTTTAGTAAATTTTTTCAGTAAGTTAATGAGCTACGACCAGGGGCCCCCCAAGATGTTTCACCTGACGGTTCCCCCAGCCCGAAATCTTAACTTTCCTGCGACGTTTGATGCTGAAAGTATTCGTTTTAAAAATGGTTTTTCTTGTCCTGAAATGTAATCTTCTGACCGTGCATTGTCTTTGGGGGGTCTGTATTTTCCCCTCGAGTTCCCCTGTGACTTTCCTCGACACAAAAAGAAAAACCCCTGCTTGATGTCGACAATTTATGGCAAACTGATTTCCAAAATATTGACTGTCTGGGGTGAAAAAAGGGTGGAAAACTAACCTCATCACAAGTCAAACGCTGTGACAAAGGGGCCCCCTCACTAACCCCGTTGTAGCGTTGATAAAAAATTCATCACCACTTTGGGAAATCAACACTGCCGACAACCACAACAAAAACAAGTCTGAAAGGCCCCAACTTTTAAAACAATAAAAATCACGGCCGACACTTTTTGAGAATTTTTTCGCCCGCCCCGCTCTCTTTGCCATGAAAAAATGATGAAAGAGGGTTGAAAAAACCCCAAAAGAAAATCTGGCTCAGCGCAAAAATTGGGGATGACGGAGCAAACACGATTTCCTCATTTAAAAAAAACCCCTTTAAAAAAATTTTTAAGTCCAAAAAATCGTTCAAACCCATGCTACAGGGGGAAGGACGGGGGCTCTTGGCAAATACGTCTGACCCGAACGGTGACCGCGCGTTCACTCCCACAGAGAGAGAGAAGAGAGAGAGAGAGAGAGAGAACAGGATCGTAGTTTGTCTTTAAATAACAGTTTCTTTTTGTAAGTTCGCGAAGCTAGAACATTTTACAGTAAAATCAAGTCATTTACTGTTCTGACTCTTTCTGGTTGTGCTCGCGTCCCGTTTGACAAGCTAAACAATATGATATTATAGTGACGGTATGATTTCCAGTCAAAACAACATAAGTGTATTGTAACACAACTGCAGGAGTTAAACGGAAACATTACAGCACAGTGTAACCACTGAAAAGAAGAAAGAAGGAAGAGAAAGGGAAAGGAAAAGGAGTGGATAGGAAAAGGCATTCCCAAATTAGAAAAAAAAAAGCTGGCGAATTTAACATTTGCTTCAATTTGCATTATGCTGCATCCCATCTTTTTTTTTTTTTTTTAATTTCAAATCTTTGCTAAGTCATTACTATAATGATGGAAGAATTGTTAACCTACGCTTGTTTTCCCCCACTACTTAATTGTTCAGCATTATCCCATCTTTAATATGATGGAAGTGAGTTACAATGCAACAAGTTTCTGTTTAGTTTCTAATCAAACACATGATTTCGATACACAGATTATAAGCAAAGTTGTCTCTCTTCTTCAACACTCCTTAGTCATTCTTGTAATATAAGAAACTTTGAAAATCGGAACATAATGAAGCAAGGAAAAGATACCTAGAAAGATATGCATTGTTACAATTACATGCTGGAATGCATTGTACACTGACTGATAAAGCATCTAATTCGGTGTTTCTATCACGTTGCAGTGCCAGTTTATACTACCTTACTGATTCTGAACACGTTTCAGGAAATGCAACCCAAGGTAAATTACACTCATCTTGCATATGGTTCGCGCGAACCATACTCCAAACTTACAATCAGATTTAGGTACATCGGAAAACAAAATTACTTTGCTGTTTGGTTTATTCTGTGTTGTTTTCGTATTGTACGTATATTTCAACCGTTAATCTATGTGTAATCTGTATGTAAAAGACATGCATTTTGATTTTCTCCAGTTTCAATAAACTTTAGCACATGTACCACATATGTTTGCATCATGCATTGCTTTTAAGAACTGGAAAAAAAAGTTTCATTGATATTTGTTGCGAAGTTGTTAGTGTAAAGCTTGCATTTGGTAAATGAAATCGTTTACTTCATCTCAAACACATCCACCAGCATTTCTTGCAAATGACCTGCAACATCAAGTGGCCTGACAAGACACCCAGTTTTCAAGTTCTGGCAAACTGTGGATTTCCCAGCGTTGAGAGTTCACTCATTAAACAGTCCTCAGCGAAGTGCAGGGCGTGTCACTGGCATGGAGGACAGCAGGATTCCTCACATTCTCCTGCACTGCCAGCTGAAGCAGGAGGGGGGGGGGGGGGGGCAGTGTGACCAAGGTAGACAACTTTTCAGTTACAGAGTTATTCTGGAGGCAACCCTGAGAGCTGCAGTGTGGGCACATTATCATCATCATCGCCTATTACCCTCATGGGGTACAGGCCGCCAACCAAGGACCT
>CM031618.1:4832979-4837562 GCA_018398815.1 Conus ventricosus | reverse complement strand
GGGGGGGGGGGGTGAGAGAGTACATGCTGTGGCGTGTATGTGTTGGGGTGTGTGTGTGTGTGTGTGTGTGTGTGTGTGTGTGTGTGTGTGTGTGTGTGTGTGTGTGTTGTGGTGTGTGACGTGTTATGTATGTATTGATGACAATATCATCTACCTAGCTATTTATCTATCCATCTGGAAGAACACACACACAAAACACACACACACACACACACACACACACACACACACACACACACACACAAAACACACACACACACACACACACACACGCACGAAACACACACACACACACACCCCACAACCACACACACATATAATATACATACATAATTATATATATATATATATATATAAATATAATATATTACACACACACACACACACCACACACACACACACACAACACACACCCACACACACAAAACCCAACACACACATACCAACACACGTGCATGCACGCACACAGACATATGCAGCCGCTTGCGCGTGCATGCATACAACACACACACACACACACACACAAAACAACCCACCACACAACACACGCACACACACACACACCCCACACACACGTGCACGCGCATGCACGCACGAACGCAAACACATAGCACCCATTGTTTTGTGTGTGGGGGTGTGTGTGTGTGTGGTTTTGGGTGGGGTGTGTGCGCGCGCGTGCGCGCGCTCGCGTTGTGCGTGGGGTGTTTATTCATATGCATAGATAGATAGATAGACAGCAAGATAGATTTTAAAGAGGAAGAGAGAAGAGAGAGAGAGAGAGAGAGAGAGAAGAAGAGAGAGAGAGAGAGAGAGATTTTTTCAACTTTTTTTTGGGATCAAAAATTTACAACAACCCTGCAGAATCAATAATTACAACCATGCTACTATACATCCTTTTAAACGTAATTTATTTACAGCTTATATCTGGTGCAAGGGTGCAATACCATGTACATGCTGTTTTGGAGTGTTTGGATCAGCCTTGTGATATCATGCCTTCTACAGATGGTACATGTCCCTTTGTTTTAGGGGGCGCCTGATAACCCCGACCCAAAATCACGCCACTGCCCCTCACAGTCCATATTAGCAAGTCTGTATCAATAAATTTGAGTCCGATTCCTGATATAAAGACAGTGCATCGTCTGACTTGATCGGTTGCTAACAGACAATCTGGGAGGCTTGCTTGGGGCGCAAGCTTACTAACTTTAGGAGAGGGACAGAATTGCCATAATAATATCATCCCATATTGCAAGATCACGAGCCTTTAAAAACTGACAGAGATTGAGTAGTTCCATGTAGTACAAGACAAAGGAATTGGAAAATTGTTTTGTGCACTAAAACGGAACTATTGAATCTTGTGCCAGTTTGATAGTTCCATTAGTACAAGCTCACTACTTTACAAGGTTGGGTTTGATAGTTTCGTATAGTGCAAAGTTGTTTTCTTTACAAGACCGACACAGGACTAATGCCAAGCTACAAACTTTAAAAGGGTTTTGGTTTTGATAGTTTCGTATAGTGAAAAGTTTTTATCTTTACAACACCGACACGGGACTAATGCCAAGTTTAAACTATTTTAAAAAGGTTGGGTTTTTGGGATAGTTTCGTATAGTGCAAAGTTGTCATCTTTACAAGACCGACACATGACTGATGGTTTCATGCATTTGTAATTTAACGATTTTTAAAGGACTGACGCACCTTAACTATTCCTCAAGGAGAAAATTGCCAGTCTTAGAATACTGACACATTTTTATAGTTCCAAAATTATAAAATATAAAAGATTCCACTTTATAGGAACGGGCAAAGTCTAAAGTGATCTGTTTTGGGGTAGGTTCACTAGCTTAAAAGACTGATACAGTGTTGATAATTCTGTGTAACGCAAGGTCATTTACCGTCTATAAAAGACTTACACACTTAAAAGAGAAATTTGACCAGGTTTAAGAGTACGGACGCTTTTTTATTGATCCATATTATGCAACATTTCTATTTTAGAAACACCCACAGCTCTGAAAGACGGAAACAGTGTTGATAGTTCTTATAACGCAAGTTTACTGACAACACAAGACTTATACAGTTAAACAGATTACGTGATTTTAAACGACTGTTAAGCTTTGAAAGTATAACTTGTAAACCGTTTATGTTTGATGATTGGTTACAGAGGTTTAAAATTTAATAACGAATGCAGAATGCTAACATAGGAAAAATGTGTCCTGAATGGACTTGTTTAAGTATTATTCATTTTATATCAGCATGAATGTAAAAAAAGTGTCAAAGTACTACGGTCGAGCATAAAGAAAAGAAACACACACGCACGCACGCACGCACACACACACTTACACACACACAACACACACACACACACACACACACACACACACACACACACACACACACACACACACACACACACACACAGTGCCGTTTAGTATTGACGTTCAGTATTGACAGTGTTACTTTGAATGCGTAGGGCCCTACTATATAACTTTTATTGCCAGACAATGTGACAATAACAAGCCAACCTCATATAATAACCAAGACTCCAACACGTGGGTTTTTTTCATTCTAATTTCGATGGCTTGTGTGGGATGCGCGGTGCGTGAGTGCGTGTGTTTTGTGTGGTGTTTTTTTTCTCTGTCTCCTCCCCTTCTCTCTCTCTCTCTCTCTCTCATCTCTCTCTCTCTCTCTCTCTCTCTCTCCCCTCTCTTCCTCTCTCACTCTCTCTCTCTCTTTTTGGGAAAACTGCTCAATTTTTTACACTGGGAAAATTACAATATGCTGAATCACGAAGAATGATAACAACAAACTGAAAAGCAAAAACACACCTAACCCAACTAAGCACCTGCTATGAACTTCAAAGTGAACAGTAATATGACAAATTCTGCCCTTCGAACAGGATGTTTTTGGGATGAGCATTACAAACCATATGCCAAAGCAGTCGACATATCTGGACAATTGGGAAACCTACCGTGATTCTCTTTGGCATTTTCGGAAATTTCATGATCATTCTGATCATGCTCGTCTTCCTGCGTCCACTTCTGGTGTTTCTTTCAAGTTCTGGCCTGGTCTGACCAGGGGCTGTTGATTGTCGGCCCTTTAAATGTCTTGCTCCACAGAGAATGGGTGTGCCCTACTTTCATGAACTGAATTCCCCTTTTAGTGTAAGATGACTTTCGATGATGCCTACACACGAGACCTTTATCCGCGTGGGTGCTTGTGGCACTCACTATGCTCAGGGCAGCTTCTGTGCTGTGGCCACATCGGTCAATGCTGTGTGGACGAAGGGAATGTCGCGAGCTACTGCTGGTATAACGGTATCGCCATCGCTCTAATCAACTGTCACTTTCTTTAGGTTTGATATTAATACAAGCCTTTGTTTTGGCACATGCTTCATCATGCTGCTCAGAAAAGTACCAATGGTTATTGACACGGTTTGGCATTGGATAACCATGACTGAATCTTGTTTTGTACCTTTCACAGTGTTGGTGGTCAGCAACAGTGCCCTTTCTCTGGTCACTGGTCAGATCGATCAGAACGAGCAAACAGCTTACTATGCAACAAACCGCCCATTGTTCCGGGCAACTGAAAGTGTCTTTACTGACTGTCCCCCTTGATTGCTACATGCACTGCTTTTTTGTCCCAACTGCACCCCTCCAAGACACAGCTTCTTTCTATAATTGATTCCGATGACCCGATTGATTATATACACCATGCAGTTTTTCCGTGCAATCAGCAACGTACTGTCCCTATTCGAACAGTGCCGTCAACTTCTACCTGTATTCCTTTACTGGCAGCAAATTTAGAGCAGAATTTCGAAACTTAATATTTGGTTTTTTTTTTTGCCTTTTCCAGAAAAACAAAAAGTTCTTTTGGGCACAGTTACCATCGTTGACAATGACGTCATCTAGTGCTTGTTTTATTGTGGACGTTATCATGTAAAGGATGGGCGAGTTGTCCTTATGAAGGCAGTCTACAGAACTATGATTACACATCGCATAAGTTGAACAAGAATACGTTTGAAATCTTTCTGTCACAAAGCTGCTAAGAAATGTAGAAGTTCCCCCCATCGTATCTTCAGTTAGACTGAAAGTATCCAAAAAGTACACATAATCAACGTGACCGAATGAGAAACCAAACGAAGATTCACTGTCAGTTTTGGATTCTAATTTTTAATTTTTTACCACGTCAGATATGCTGCTTTATGGGGGAAAAAGTGCGCCGCTTCACTAAACTACACGAATGACTGATCAACATTTCAGTGGGAAAAAAGAGAAAAACACCCACAACAACATTTGAAACACGAGACGGACCCACGGTTCTCTGGATTCCCTGATGGGTGCTTGATCAAGTGGACTACCTTTCCCCTAGTCATGTGGGAGGCACAAGGCTTGCATGCACGTGAACAACGTCTGGCTGTCATTGTTGCCACTGAGTGATCGATGCAGTTGTCGTATCAACCATGTAAATGCTATCACACATATCTAGTACACGTGGTCACCGTTTGACTGTCATTGTTGCCATTGAGTGATCGATCGATGTATTTGTCTTTTTAAACACTTACATGCAACCACACATATTTAGTACACGTGATC
>CM031618.1:4817979-4827979 GCA_018398815.1 Conus ventricosus | reverse complement strand
AAACCTGCCCAGTCTCTGAAGGGGACCCCAGGGCCCTTTGAAAAGCGGGGGTGGATTTAAGGAGGATGTGATAAAGGGAGGGAAACAACCTGCTCATAAACCCCCAAAACCTGTTTTAAAACCCTTGTTTTAATCTGGAAAAGTGTTTCCAAAACCCCCTGTATTCCCTCCCTCCTCCCCAGGCCCCCTTCCCCTTTTCCTCCCCCTCCCCAAAGTTTCCTTATCCCCATGATCCCCCTTACCCCCCCCCCCCCCCCCCCTTTGAAACCCCCAAAAAATTTAATTAAAAAAACATTTTTTTTTTCAAATGACCATTTTCCAAAAGTGTTTTTTTGTTTTAGAAAAACTGCGGGGTTTGAAAAGGGTTAAAATGGCTGACACTTTTCAAACAAAAAAACAATTACAACGACAAAACACAAACAAAACAACGAAACACGGGACAAAAAAAAAAAAACCCAAACCTCAAACGAAAAGCAAAAAAAATTTCAACGTTCCCCCCTTGGGGGGGGGAGGGGTACAGCAGGCTGGGTCCACTTTTTTCTTTTTTTTTCCACAAAATTTTGGGCAAAAACAAAAATCAAAATGGAACAATAAACTTTCTTTTTTTTTAAAAACGAGGGTTCCCATAATGGAATCTGTAGACGGGATTCATAACTTGGGGGTAAAGGGGGTTTCCCAGCCCTTTCGTCAGAAAACTTTGTGCCCTTTCAAGCCTCCCCAGCGTTCTGAAGTTTTCCCGGTTTTCCTCCAATGACCCCATCTTTTACCAAACCTAAAAAAAAGGTTCCCAAAGGGTTTCAATGTCTTTTAAGTGCCCTAAAGGGTTATACGTGCCCTTCGAGATGCCCAAGTGTCCTCAGGGTGCCCCCCAAAGTTTAAAAATTAAACCTCAAGATTACCAAGTGTCTTTTAAAACCCAAAAGGGTTTCCCAAAAACGCCTAAAGGGGAACAAAAGTGTCTCAACAAAAACCTACTCTTAAAGGTTTTACCAAAGTAAAACCACCGGGATCGGTTTTTCCTCAAAAAGATCAAGTGCCCTTTCAAGGCACCAACGCTCTTCTGGGCATCAAACTCCCAACTGTCTTCAGGGTTACCTAAAAAGCGCAATGACGGAAAGGGTTTAAACGGGGTTTTCCCAAAAATTTACTGAAAGGGTCACCAATTGTTCCACAACGCTGCAAGTTTACCAAGTGTTCCACAATAAATGAAAGGGTTTACCATATTCATCAGGGTTTCCCAAATTTCTTGTAATGTCTCCCAAGGAAAAAGGTGTTTTTCAGGGTTTAAACCAAGTATGTTGTAATGTTTTGAAAAGGGTTTAAACCCGGTGTCACCCACGGTTGCCAATTACGTTTTAATGTCGGGAAAGGGTTAACAGGTGTCTTAAACCGGTTTCCAAGTTTGTTTTTAATGTCTAAAAGGGTAACAGGTGTCATCAGGTTTTACCAAGTGGGTTGTAAGGTCGAAAGGGTTAAACGGGTTGTTTTCAGGGTTACCAATTACTTTGGGAATGTCTGAAAGGGTTTAAAACAGGTGTTTTCCCTTCACGGTTACCAAGTATTTTTTGTAATGTCTCCCAAAGTCAACAAGAGTTTCCGGGTTACCAAGAAAATTTCCCAAGGGGAAAAGGCAAGGGTTACTACAAGATTTAAATGACTGAAAGGGAAAACCAAGTGTTCTGCAATGACGAAAGGGTCCCCAAGGGGTTCTGAAATGACTGTAAGGTCCCCAAAGTGTTTCTACAATGACTGAAGGTTACCGGGGTTTTCCCGCAATGACTGTAAGGTCACCAATGTTCTGAATGACTGCAAGGTCACCAGGGTTCTGCAAGGGCCCTGAAAGGTCCCAAGTGTTTTGCAAGGGAAGAAAGGTCACCAAATGTTTGAAATGACTGTAATTTTCACCACGTGTTCTGCAATAAATCCCGGGTTCCCCAAGTGTTCAGAATAAAGTAAGGTCCCCCAAGTGTTCTACAAGGGCTGAAAAGGTTATCAGTGTTCAGTTTTTGACTGAAAAGTCACCAAGTGTTCAGAATGACTGTAAGGCCCACCCACGTGTTTTGCAACGATGAAAAGTTCCCAAGGGGTTTGCAATGACGCAAGGTCCCCAAGTTTTCCTGCAAATACTTAAAGGGTCCCCAAGTGTTCGGAAATGACTCCCGGGGTCACCTTTTTGTTCTGCAATTACCCCAAGGTCCCCAAAAGTGTTTTGGCAATAACTGAAAAGGTCCCCAAGAGTTTTAAAAGGGTCCCCAAGGGGGGGCTGAAAATTTACTGAAAGGGTTACCAAAAATTTTTTAAGATTTCGAGTCCCTTCCCAATTTGACAGCAAGGTCTTCGAGGTGACCAATCCCCGAAATGACATCAAATTTTCCCTATTTGTTTGCACAAAACTCCCCAAAGTTACCATGTGTTCTGCAATGACTGCAAATTTGCCCTAGGCCTTTCAATGACTCCCAAGGTTACAAAGTGTTCGGGCAATGATTTGCAAGGGTTCCCAAAATTTCCAAAAAATGACTGAAAAGTTACCAAGGTTCTGCAGTGACTGCAAAGTTCCCAAGGCTGCAAGGTTCCCAACCTTTTTCCAAATTTTTCCCCAAATGTTTTTTAAAAGGCCCAGGTGTCCCAGAGGTCATCAAATGCCCAAACCTCTTCAGTGAGCCCCCATAGGTCCCCCCAAGTGCCCTCAAGTTTAAAATGATGAGTTTAAAATTTTTCCCCAGGTTCCCAAAAATTTTCCCAAAACAGATTACCAAATATCCTCAAGGTTCCCAAATGTCCCGGGGTTTAAAACCGGGTCGAAAGGGTTTAACCAAAATGTCCTCAAGGTTACCAAAAAACCCTAAAGGGTTTACTAGATGACGCCCAAGGTCCCCAAATTTTCCCCCCCCTTAAAGGGGTTAAACCAAATTTTCCTAAAGGGTTACCAAATGTCTTAAAGGGTTTCACCAAAGGTCCTCAAGGTTCCAAAATGTCCTCAAATTACCAAAATGTCTTCAAGTTTACCAAATGTCCAAAGGGGTTATTCAGTGGGGTCACCAAATGTCCTAAAAATTCCCAAATTTTCCCCAAAGGGAAATGTGCCCTAAATGTCCCCAAAGTTCCTAGCAATGGGTGGGGCCCCAAAAAGTCCTAAGAGTCCTCAATTTTGATGCGTTCTCAAGGTTCCCAAATTTTGTCCTTGAGGTTATAAAGGGCCCCCCAAGTGTCTAAAGTTTGCTGAGACAAACATCCCCAAACCTTTCCCCAAACCTGAAACCCCCCCCCCCCCCCCCCCGCCCCCCCCCCCCCCCCCCCCCCCCCCCCCCCCCCCCCCCCCCCCCCCCAACACAACACACACACCACCAAAACTTCCAAAAACGAAAAGAAAAAAAAAAGAAAGAAAAAAAAAGAAAAAGGGAAAAAAGGAAAAAAAAGGGCCCGAGACAAAGTCTTGATATGTTTTCAATGATGTTCGGGGGAATACGATCATTCAACTTTTATCCCGAAATGGCACGCTCGAGAAAAAGGGAAAAAAAGTTGTGGGGTGTTTGTGGTGTGTGTGTGTGTGTGTGGGTTGGGCGTGCGTGCGGCGTGCGGGGCGTGCTTTGCGTGGGGTGCGTGCGTGCGGGTGCGGTGTCCCGGGGCGTTTTGAAAAGGGTGGGAATTTGGGGAAAGATGTGGGTTTTTTGGAGTCGGGGTGGCAAGGGGGGGGGTTTGGTGAGTGCGGTGTTTTTTTAGAAAAACAATCCACCTGGGAAACAATGTCAGGGCCCCGGGCCCAACCAAAACCAAAACGTTTCCCCGAGCCACCCGCCCTAAATTTTTCCCCAAAAAGGGGGGGGGTTATAAGAAGATACGACTCCCAACATAATCGGTTTTTTTTTTGGCGTCGGGTTTTCCGCCGAGTGTTGCGCCCGTTTGAGTCGCTTTGGGCGGCGGTGGAGGAGTTTTCCCCGGGAGCCCCCGACCCCGGGGTTTTCCACGCGGTTTGACGACGTACACCTCCGAGCTTTCCCCCCTTTCCCCTTTCCCCCCCGGCCCCAGCACGCCCAAAGCACGTGGGCAGCACGCCCCCCTGAAGCAAAGGCCCACCAGCCACGACACGCCGGCCCAGCCGGGCCCAAGGGGGCCCCAAAAAGGGGTTCCCCCGGTGGGAAAAACACCTGAGTTCCGCCCCTCCTCGTCATAGTACGGGTAGCGGATCCCCGGGCCGGGACAGACCCACCCGTCGGCCCCCCGGCCCCAAACCCGCAGAAACCGCCCGACCGGGAAAGGGCCTTTCCAGGGCCCGTACGCGTTGGGGTGACGTGGGAAGAGGGCGACTTTTAAAGCGGGGCAGGCCCGAGGGACTAGCATTTTTCGGCGGCGAGGACGAAGAGCCCCCCCAGATGGTCCAAAAGAATATTAAATTAAAATTCCCCCCAATTCATCAACTTTATTGTCCAGGGAAAATGTTTTTTGTGCTCCACATATTTCGCAATACTTTAAGCCTTAAAAAGGGGACATTAAAAACCGTTCATAAAACCCGGGGTTTTTAGTATATGTTTTTGTATATAAAACCCCCCCCCCACCCCCCACACATACACCGCCCCACACACAAACACACACACACACACACACACACACCACACACCAACACACAACACACACAAAACCCCCAAAAACAAACACACAAACCACACACACACACAAAACCAACACACACACACACACACACACACACCACACAACACACACACCACACACACATACTACACGGGGGGGTTTCCAAAAAGCCGGGGGTCTCTTTTCTGGTCCCACTTTTTTACCAAAAAAAATTGTGTTCAAAAAAGGAAACACATTCAAATACCCACAACACTTTTAGTGCCTAAGTGAAATTTAAAACAAAAACCTGCAAAAGAAAACCCCCCCCCCCCCCCCCCAAACTGTGTTAATAAAACTGCAGAATGGTTCCCGTCCCGTCAAAGATAGCACTTTTGCAAAAGATACCCCCCCAAAACTGTTTTCATTAAACGGCTTAGTGTTTATGTGGGGTTCAGAGAACATGTCTCTTGAAAGTGTGTTGGGCAGACAATCTTTTTAATGCGATTTGTAGTGTACACGGGCTTTACGTGTAGGCAACAAAAGGGGAGACGCACTTTTAAAACAGGTTTTTGGGGGGAAAAATTTCAAGTGAATGTCCTTTTTTCTGTGGGTCGAACCCAAAGATAAAAATTCATTGACTACGAAATGATGCACATCCTCTGTTTTATTTTTTTTGGGGGGCCTTAAAAGGGCCTGCGGCAATCCGATAGGTCGACTTGGAACATCGGGTCTCAAAAGACCCAGCAAACTTTTTTGGACATTTTTAGGGGCCGACGCGTACAAATTGATGAAATTTTGTTTTTCTCTTAAAAGAAAGAGAGTTTTTGACAAGAGAGAAAGGGGGAGAAAAGGACAAAGGTTAGAGGGGTTTAAAAAAGGGGAAAAGAGACAGGTCAAAAGAAACGAAAACGGGGAAAAAAGACCCGAGAGAATGAACGAACGGGAAAGAAATTTTATTTTACCAGGAATTAATAAGCCAAAATTTTGGATGGGTTTTTTCCCCCCAGCCCGTGGGAAAAGAAAAGAAAAGAGGGAAGGAGGGGAGAGAGAAGAAGGGGGAGAGAGGAAGGGGAGAAGAGGGGAGAAAAGAGAGAGATGGGGGGAGAAGGGGATGGGGGAAAGGGGGGGGAGAGGGAATTCCGAAACAGCTTTTAAAGACAAACAAACCATTCAGATTTCCATTTTTAATTCCCTACCCGTTACTTTTTGTTCTAAGTTTCCAAACCCAAAAACAAACATTCAAAAAGGACTAAAAAGGGCTAAAATTGGGTTTATAACCCCGCGCGTGGGCTTTGTTTTCATAAATCGATGGGTGCGGGAAAATTTCCCACCATCTGTTCGCCCCTTTAAAAAAGGGGAATGGAAAAAATGGGTATGCAACAATATTCCCTATTCTTTACAACCCCCGAGTCACTTCTCGGAAAACCCCGAAAAGGGAGTGCAGTGTCCCCCTCGGTGGGGTTTTCCTCTTGAAAGACTTGAAAATTGATGCTCCTGTGGAAAGGCCCGGGGCCCGGGGGTGCGGGGGCCCGGGGGTGTGGCTGGAAAAGGGGTTCGGTAATGAACGGCTTGATGCAGTGCCAATGAGGTTTTCTGAAATGGGACCGCAAACAAAAAACAAAATGAAAAAAAAAGAAAAAAGAAAAAAAAAAAAATCTCTTTATGGTTTTTAATTTTTTTGGGGGGGGGGGCTTTTGAGCCTTTTCCCACCCGGGCCCCGGTGGGGTAAGCCCCCCAAGAAAAGGGGAAAAACGGCGAAAAGCAGAGACCCGAACCCGGCCACCACGGGGGAAGCAAATGGGCCTCCCGGCTGCTCCAAAATGACAAGCCCCCCCGCTGAAAGTAAGATTTTCCCTGGGTATGGTGCCCAGGACTGCACACAAAACACACACACACACACAACACACACACACACACACCACACACACACACACACACACACCAAAACAACAACACACACAAATGTGAAAAAGGGGTGTTTTGTGCGGGCCCTGTTCTTTGTGTTGCGTTTCACTGGGTTGTGTTGCACGGGATTGTGCTGTTCTGTGTTGTATTGTACTGTGTTGTGTTTTACTGTATTGTGTTGCACTGTTCGTGGGTGCACTGACTGTGTTTTACTTTGTTGTGTTGTACTTTGGGTTTTGTTTTTATGTGTTGCACCGAAAAATGTTGTATGTATTGTTTGCATGCACTGTTTTTGGGGACCCTATTTTGTTGTACTGTACTGTTTTGAAAATGTACTATCGTTTTCGTATTGTGTTTTTAAGGGTTTTTGTTGTACTTTTCCCTTTTTTACTGATTTTGTTTGGGACTGTATTTTGTATCCCGTCTTGCCTTTTTATTGTTTTTGTTGTTGTGTGCTAAAGTCCCGTTATACTCCCTTGTGGACAGTTTTTAAAAATACTTTCTTGTCCCTTTTACTATATTTGGGGTTGTTGTTTAAATAGTTTTTTTGTGCAGGGATTTTTGTTGTACACTACTACGTTGCCCCGTAATTTTTTGTGCTGTAGCGTACTAAAGTTTTTCCTGTCTGTAATTGGGGTTTTTAGAGTTTTTTTTTGGGTTTTCCTGTACTGTATTGTGCTTTTAAGGGACTACGTTGTGCGATGCTGTATGTCCTTACTGCATTGGGGTTGTAGAGTACTACGTTGTTTCCCGTGTGTATTGTGTTGTAGAGTACTATGTTGTCCTGTCTGTTTTTGTGTTTTAGAGTACTACTTGTGCGGGTGCTGTATTTTCCTTTACTGCATTGGTTTTTAGGTATACTTTTTCCTGTACTGCATTTTTGGTTTTTTAGAGTACTATGTTGTCCTGTAATGTATTTTTTTGTAGAGTAATAGGGTTGGGCCGGGACGAAAGTGTTGTAGGGGACATGCTTTCTTGTCTGTTTTGTGTTGTAGAGTACCATGTTTCTTTACGGAATGTGTTTTAAGTACTTATTTCTTTTTACTGTATTGGTTGGTGATTCTATGCGTCCGTTCTGTATTGTGGGTTTTAGAGTAAAAATGCTAACCTGTAAATGTTTGTGTTTTTTGGGGTAATATGCTGTTTCCTTTTTTGTGTTGTGAGTTTTTTGTTTGCCGTACTGTAGGGATTGTTTGTGTACTGGGGGGATCTTGTACTGTATTTTCGTTGAGTGTATTGTGGTGCTTGTACTTTTATTGTTTTGTGTGTACCGTGTTGGGGTTTTTACGGTTTTTGGGGTTGTAATTTTAAATCTGGGTTGTTTTTAATGAAATTTGGGGGTTTTTGTGTACTGTGTTTTCTTGTACGTATTGGGTTGAAATGTATGTGTTTTCCCTTTTACTGTATTGTGTTGTTTTGTGTACTTGTACTGGGTTTTGGGGTTTAGTTGTAGTGCACTCTGTTTTTTTGTGCTGGTGTTGTTTTACGTAAATGCCCTGTGATGGCCCTTTTACTGTTTGTGTTGTGGGGTCACGTTAACCTGTAAATTTCCGGTGTTTTTGTTGTTAAAAGTCTTTGTTGTCTTGGGGAGTATTGTGTTGTAGTGCCCCCCCCCCCCTTGTGTTGTCTTGTAAAGTATTGTGTTTTGGGGTTTCTAGAATTTCCTTACACTGGTTTTTGCTGTGTTTTTGTGCATTTTGTGTCTTTTGTTGAATGTAGGCACTGTTGCTTTTTTACTGTGTTGTGTTGTTTGGAAATACTATATTAACCCGTACTTTACTGTGTTTAGATTCCCATGGTTTCTTGTGCGTTTTGGGGTTGTAGTGTGCTGATTTTTTTTTAAATGTTTTTTTTGTTGTAGTGTACTTTGTTTTTCTTTTGTTTTACTGTAAAAGTTTCTGTGCTGGCCTTTTTTCTTTGTTGGGGTTGCACAAAAGTGAGATGTTTTTTTTCTTGCCCTGGGACGCAATTTTTTTTTTTGGGAATTCTGTGTTTTCTTGAAAAGCTTTGGGATTTAACCCGGGGGTACTTTTTTGAAATTTCGTTTTACTGTAAATTTCTGAATTTTCTTGTAAATGGATTTTTTGTTTGTACTATGCTTTACTTTCGACTATGGTTTTACCGAATCTGTTTAAGTAATAATTGTACAGTTTTGTTTTTTTTACGGTTTTGCACTTTTTGTTGTACAGTACGGTACACTGCGGCATGCACAACATATTTTCTTGGGACCCCAAACGGTTGGGTTTTGTACTGCAATTTCCGCAAGCATTCTCATCAATCCTGTTTAGGCGCATCTTCCCAAAAACCAAGGGGCCCGGGGAAAATCAACAATGAAGGGTCTATGGAAACAAAACAGGGCAGGAAACCGTGGCCAAGCAGATTCTGCGGGGAAAATTTGGGGGTGAAATTTGGGCACACCCTCAGGGAAACCCGCAACCCGCACCACAAAGGCCCAAACCCTGACTTGGGAAACCCCCAGGGGAAAAGGGAAGGGGAGGCCGAAACTCGCAACAGCTGGAAAGGGCCCGACGCTGAGGCAGGAAGAAGAGGCAAGGGGGCCCAAATGGACAGACATTCAGCAAGCAAGCCCCGAACCCATGCGATGGGGGGATGTTGGGCGATGGGCCCAAGCTCACCCTTGAGCTATGGGGCCAAATAAGAAAATAAGAAAATAAATAAGTAAGTAAGTAAGGAAATAAATAAAAATAAGCAAGTAAGTAAAAAAAGTTTAAATAACTGCATTGCATTGCATAGGGATTGTATGTGTTCCTAACTGTATTCCTTTTAAAAAAGATTTTCCCCTCTGCTCCCCCGGGGAAAAAGGTGTTGCAAACGTCAGCGCGTGGGCCAAACCCACGTTTTCTGCCTGCTTTTCTCATTTATCCCGGATCGGTCAAGTTGGGGGGCCCTTCAAATTTGTTCGGGTTTGGGTGTCAAAATTTCTGTAGCCCTGGGACACTTGGTGGTGGGTGGGGGGACAAAAAAAACCCCGATGGACTTGCTGAAACCCTCAGTGAAAAGATTTTTGCCCACACAAATCATTTTGGTTTAAAGGGCGACAAACCCCCCCCCCATTTTCGCCGGCTTCATTCCCCCCACTTTGGGCCATGGGGAAAAAAAAGAAAAGAAAGGGAAAGCTTTTCTGTCGGATCCCCAATCGGGACCCTTTACGGGGAAAATATTATCCCCGGCCCCCCCTAAGAACATGTGATAAGAAAACGTGGGGGGCCGTTTTATTTTTTAAAAAAAATTTTGAAAAATTTTAAAACGGGGGGGGGGTTGGGGGGGGGGGGTGGGGGGGGGGGGGTTTTTTTTTTTTGGGGGGGGGGGGGGGGGGGGGGGGGGGGAAGGGGGGAGGGGGGGGCGTTTTCCCCCCCCCTTTGGGGTTTTTTTATGAATTTTTTTGATTTAAATTGTTTTTAAAAGGCCTGGGCCCTTTGAATAAAGTTTTTTCTGTTTAATTTTTTTTTTAAAAACATTTCCCCCTTTTTCCCCTTTTAAAATTTTACGTTCCCCTTTCCTTTCATTT
>CM031618.1:4792979-4812979 GCA_018398815.1 Conus ventricosus | reverse complement strand
CTGTCGGTGAAGTGTTGTCTGTTCCTGACTCAGTCAACTTGGATTTCCGATCAGACACAGCATTTCCTAGAAGCCGTTTTATCGGCAAAATTTTTCAGTTGTGATTCTTGCTGTTGTGACACAGTTCTCCCGACACACAGGTCAGTGCCCTTTCCTTACACATATCTCAAGCAGTCATCGCTCCCGACAGAACTTGGTTTTGACGCGTCGACCAGTCACACTGGTCTTTCCCAACTCCCTGCTTCTCATTCTCTGTGGACACGTAGAATTAAACCCAGGTCCCCATTCTGAAACCAACCAACAGGAAACATGTGGTGGTATATCTGTGACACTTTTGAAAGAGTCAAAATAAATCAACACAATATAAACGAACTCATTCAGGAACAACATCGAGCAATGAAAGAGAAAGGATGCTGGTGTCAAAGATATATTTTCTGAATGGTGAAGTTGACCGTCTTGAAAAGGTCATCAAGAAAGGACAATCTCAGATTTTATGGCGTTGCGGAATCAGAAAATGAAACGGAGGAGGAAAGTGCACAGAAAGTGATTGATGTCATCAATGAGAGAATGCAGCCCAAATGTCCCCTTTTCAACCGTCGACATACGACACGCACACAGAGTGAAGCGGGTACAAGACGAACGAACCTCGCCCAATCCTTGTCACTTTTCCGCACTGGACAGATAAAATGGCTCTTTTAAAATTGCGGAGTGTGCGTGAAAGCTTGAGGGAAGCTGGTTACAGAGTCTCCAACGACCTTACCAGAAAACATCGGCACAACTGGCTGACCTCCGACGTCAAGGACAGACAGGTTATTTCTACAACGGGAAACTAGTTGTCTCTGGTGCCAAATAGTTATCAGCAAGCTGTACACAATCCTGCTGAATCACACAACAATAGGCAATCAAAACGTCTTTCTGTTATGATGTCCATCTAACCCAGTCCAACACACACACCAGCAGAAATACTCGTGACAGTCACTCCGTCAACAAGGGAAAAGAGACTACCACAGACTAAACCAGGACGACCCAGGGCACGGCATAGAGAACTGCTCTCGACGAAACAATGCATGGCATCGTCCCCATGAACCAGACCATATAAACTACTCACCTATATCAGAACGGACCAGTTACTACTCAAGTGACCAAGAAGGTATGATCCCCACTGCAAAGGACATTTTCCAACCGGACCAAGCGGACCAGGCACCCTTTACTGAACTCACTGACCGAGCAGACCAGGTACAGGCCCAGTACAACGACCCACCCTGTCCTGGGGATCCGGAAGCTCCACCTGACACACTAGAGCAGGTAGAGGCCCTGTTCAGCGACTCACCCTATCTTGGTGACCCAGAGGTTCCACCTGACACAGCAACCAGTTCTTTCCAGTCGTTGATCACTCTGGATAGGACAGAAATGGTGAAGAGCTGAATGACCAGAAAATTAATAATTCAGCCAGAAATGACGCTGGAAACAAGGACAACACGAAGGCTGTCAACTTCATGTCCAGTGTGAAGTCCACAGGACCAAGGATGGTTCAACACCGACACCAGTCACCCTGGTCTTTGGAACCACTGCAGGGAAACAGGCTGCGCTTGCCGCACTTTCTGATGATGTCATCACATCAAACGAAACAACTGCACCTGTTTTGGATACACCCACTCTTCTCAGGCCCACTGGAAAAGATGTTCGTACATTAACCAGTGAGAAAACTGCTTCAGCAGACAACAGTGATAAAGACTCGACCCCAAAGTAACCGTTCCTTCTTCTGAGCAACAAACTATCAGATCGTTGACAGAACACCCAGCTGGAGAATTCAGTCAAGGTCAACGACCATTAACTGAAACAGGAACCTTGGATTGTTCTGACCGATCTGACCATATTCAGCGGGCCAATATGTCATTTGCAAGAACCACCACCACTCCAGTGCCAAAGAAGATAGCACCAGGAGAGCTGCTGTACAGCGAGGCAGTGGCAACCTCCAGTCCACTGCTTGGAGGCGCTTCCAGACGCACTCCGACTCGACACCCTGAAACACCCAAGAAAACGAGGACTCCAGCAGAAGATCTACATTCCAGCCATCCAGACAGACCAGGGACACTTCTGCTGCACGGAACAAAAATCCAAAACCCACCGTGAATACCATTCGGTCATGGGTAACCGAGCAACCACGCAATTTCGGACCAAAGAAGGCCCAAACAACCGGTACACGGTTTTCAACCCGAATTAAAGGGACGAACAAAACTGGACAATAGGGATTCGGCCAAAGCCAGGAACGTTTCATACAACTGAAACTCTGACATTTCTTTCTTATATGTTTGTGGCATCACCTCCAAGCTAAATGATTCTGACTTCATTTTGTATATTAGCAGATTTGATTTTGTTTGTCTCTAGAAACCTTTACTGCAGAAATCTTTACAGTGATGTTTTAACCAAGTTTACTCAGTACAGCAGTCCAGCAGTTAGGCTTTCTAAAGCAGGGCCGCAAATCAGGTGGTGTGACACTACTTGTTAGGAAAGATCTAGATCAGCAAGTTACAAGAATTGACTGTGAACCGAAAACATTGTGTTGTTAAAACTGTCCAAATGTTTATTTAAGTCAACAACAGATGTCTTTCTGATTGCTGTTTATGCAGCGCCGCCACAGTCTCCTATATATAATATTTCACGTTTTGAAAACGGCATTTCAGCTGTAGAATCATGCATGTTGAATGTATCGGAAAATTTTGGAGACGTTCCATTCTTATATGTGGTGATCTAAAATGCCGAACTGGAAATGTACAACCCTACCATGTAAACGATGTTCAATATTTTCTTGAAACGTATCAAGATTCCAACTATGTAGAGTCCGCTACGAGAAGTTCAGAAGACAGAGAACTTAATTATCATGGTAGACTCTTCCTTGAATTGGGTGCACAGTGTAATCTATTTATTGTAAACGGCACAACCAAAGGGGATAGGTCGGGTAAATTCACGTTCATCTCAAATAATGGTTGCAGTGTGATATATTATTTTGTCATCTCCACATCACTTACGTATACCATACAAGACATGCTCGTTGATGAAAGAATTGATTCTCAACATATGCCCATTGTTTAACCTTGAGGTGTAATGGTTATGGAAAGATAGAAAGAAAAGACAGTTATGTGTACAAAAACTTGTTTGGAATCCTGACTACTACGATATGTTTAAGGACAACCCTAATCAGACCCAATTCCAAAACTGCTTTGGGGAAGCCAAACGAATGATAAGTGTAGATGTTAATGTGTCCATTGCTGTGTTCAATGATACTTTGACATTGGCTTCAGAATGTATGTTAAAAACAACTGAAATTTGGTATCTTCCCGAAAAAGCAAGTATGGTTTGACAAAGAATGCAGGACACAAAAGCGTCCGTAAAAAGTTCCCTAAGAATCTTCAGACATGAGCGATCCAAGGCAAATTTAACCGAGTACTTGGAACAGAAGAAATGCTATGAAGATTTACTGAAAGCGAAGTCCGATATGCATGAAACTGGTCTTAGAGACAAATTATTGAATGCTACCAACGACTCTAAATTGTTTTGGACTACTCTTAAAAATGTCAGACATACGCAAAAGAATTCACTGGGGGACATTTCGAAGGAAGACTGGTGAAATCATTTGCGAATGTTTTTGAAGCAACTTTACAGCCACAACCATCGTTGTTTGTGAGGAGAATAACAATGTTGACACCTAGTAATAAACAGCTTAAACTCGGTTATTACCCGGGAAGAAATCCTTGATTCAATCAAACATTTAAAATGCAATAAGGCAGGTGGTCCAGATGGACTAATTCCTGAGGTATTCATTTATTCATACACATGGATACTGCCTCATTTAGAAGAATTATTTAACTTATTTTTACTTCAGGACAGACCCAGATTCATGGACAGAAGCTATCATCAACCTCTGTATAAACGTGGAAATCCTCATGATCCCAACAATTACAGAGGGATCTCTCTTTTGAATGTATGTAGTAAACTATACAGCTATATTTTAAATAAACGCCTGGCAGACTGGATCGAAGATAAAGGAATCATTGGCAGGAACAAGCGGATTTAGAAAGACCATTGCACTATTGATCATGTCTTTACACTTTTTGCTGCTATTCAAAAACATCTAGCGTGTAACAAAAAACTTTACGTCGCTTTCATTGATTTTTAGGAAGGCATTTGATCTTATTTCCCATGCTAAGTTATGGCCTATCATGTTGAAGAACGGAATAATCGGTAAAATGTTAAGTGCTATTCAAAGCATGTACAAGGTGGTAAAAGCGTGTGTTAGATGCGGTAGTGGTGCAGGTCTGACTGATTTCTTTTTCTGCCAGAAAGCTTAAAACAGGGTGAAATTACAAGTCCTCTGTTATTCTCAATCATGATAATGAACTATCACTTGACATAATACACAACGGTAAACACGGTGTTCAGCTACACCCTGACATCGTTGAACTTTATTATTCTTTTTGCAGACGATGTTGCTTGCTTTCATACACAGTAAAGGGCCTACAACTCCAATTAGATTTACTGAGAAAAAATGCAGATTCTCTTGATCTTTCGGTTAACCTGGAGAAATCTAATATTGTGGTGTTTAGAAATGGGGCTATATATCTCGCCATGAAAAATGGTTTTACGGTAATCTGAAATGGAGAAGAGAGAGAGAGAGAGAGAGAGAGAGAGAGAGAGAGAGAGAGAGAGAGAGAGAGAGCGAGAGAGAGAGAGAGAGAGAGAGAGAGAGAGAGAGAAGAGAGAGAGAGAGAGAGAGAGAGAGAGAGAGAGAGAGAGAGAGAGAGCTTTCAACGTTTCCTTGGAATCAATAATTATAACCCTGCCACTATACACCATTTTACTTAACTTATTCACAGCTTACATCTAGTGCATCGCCGCAATACAGGTACATGCTGTTTGGGAGTGCTTGGATCAGTCTTGTGATACTGTGCCTTCTACAGATAGTATATGAGCCTTTTTTTTTAGAACGCCTGATAACCCCGACCCAAAATCATCGTCACTGCCCCTCATAGTCTGTATTAGGCAGAGTCTGTATCAATGAATTTGAGTCCAATTCCTGATATAAAGACAGTGCATCGTCTGACTTGATCAGTTGGTAACAGACAGTCTGGGTGACTTGCATGTAGAGCAAGCTTACTAACTTTAGGAGACGGACAGAATGGTCATAATTCCATGCATATTTCAAGATCACGAGCTTTTAAAAACTGTTTTGAACTATACAGAACTATTGATCTTGTGCTAGTTTGAAAGTTCCATATAATGCAGCTTACTACTTTGCAGGTTGGGTTTTGATAGTTTCGTATAGTGCAAAGTTGTTATCTTTACAAGACCGACCAGGACTAATGCCAAGCTTACTACTTTGCAATGTTGGGTTTTGATAGTTTCGTATAGTGCAAAGTTGTTATCTTTACAAGACCGACACAGGACTAATGCCAAGCTTACTACTTTGCAAGGTTGGGTTTGATAGTTTCGTAGTGCAAAGTTGTTATCTTTACAAGACCGACACAGGACTAATGGTTTTCATGCAGTGTAATTTTATAATTTTTAAAGGACTGACGCACGTTAACTATTCCTCAAGGAGAAAATTGCCCAGTCTAAGAAGACTGAAACAGTTTTATTTTCTCACATTATAAAGGATTCCTACTTAAGAAACAGGCAAAGTCTAAAGTGATCTGTATTGGGTACGTTCACTTGGTTCAACAGACTGATACAGTGTTGATAATTCTGTGTAACGCAAGGTCATTTACCGTCTATAAAAGACTTACACACTTAAAGGTTAAGAGTACGTACGCTGTTTTATTGATCCATATTATACAACATTCTACTTTTATAAACATACACGGTTTAAAGTGATCTGTCTTGGGTACGTTCACTAGCTTTAAAAGAATGAAACAGTGTTGATAGTTCTGTATAACGCAAGTTTACTGACAATACAAGACTTATACAGTTAAACAGATTGCGTGTTTGAAACGACTGTTAAGTTTTGAAAGTAGAACTTTGAATCCGTTCGACAAAGTGATATTGTAAACCGCTTATGTTCGATGATTGGTTACGGAAGTTTGATTTAATAACGAATGCAGAAATGCTCAATCCATGGGTTGAAGACGTCTAAAACAAAATATATTCACACGGCTAAAATATGACAGAATGAGGTGAAACGAGGAACTCGATGCGCAACATTGCATTTCTAAATCACTGGTCATATTAAAATCAACACAAACGCTTACATAGGAGAAATGTGTCCTGAACAGACTGGTTTAAGTATTATTCATTTTATTTCAGCATGAATGTAAAATAAAGTGTCAAATTACTACGGTTGAGCATAAAGAAAAGAAAAAAACACACACACAGGCATGGACACACACACACACACACAAACACACACACCACACACACACACACACACACACACACACACACACACACACACACACACACACGCGCGCGCATCAATGATTCTTTACACTGATTCATGAAAAAGCGTTTAAATTGTTTGCTACTTTGTTTGAAAATATGTTTGATAAGGAATCATCTCAGATGACTGAACAGAAAGCATTATAAACCCTTATCTAAAATGTAGATGTTGAGGATCCTGGTAATACAGACGGATGTCACAATGCTATACAAGCAGTAAACTTTGTAGTTCAGTGGTAAAAATAGGATTCATGAATAGGTTGTGCTGCATAACATTGAAGGGGAATATGAAGTGGAGTTTGGAAGAGGTACTCAACCACTTATCGCATGTACACATGATATAAAGCAGTTTTTAACCGTAAACATTTTAGTTTACCTGTACTGACTTTGAGAAAGCTTTTGACTCCGTAGAAGCAACTCTACTGTGACCTATTCTTGTTAAAAATGACATCAAGGGATGACCTTTTCAATGTATTCATCGCTTTATATTACAATCACAGGCAGAATTCGTTCGTTTACAGATTATGCAAACTGTACACGATGGGTAAAACTAGGCCATGTTACCAGTCCAATGCTGTTTTTCTTTCTTTGTAAATGAAAAAAAAACGATAGAAATGATCAGAGAGGGAAGTTTCAGTTTCAGTTTCATCAAGGAGGTGCCACTGGGAGCGGACTAATCCTATACACTACACACGTCTGCTAAGTTTTAAAGACCATACTGTGCACGATTTAAAGCTGGTGAATACATGAATTAATGACCGAGATGAGAGAATTCAAGAAGAGGATTTCATGGCTAAGACTAAGCAGATGTTTGACCAGAGCATTAGCCCAACATGTGGTGAGACCTTGGGTACTTACCTAGCACTGTCTGTGCCACTGTTATTTTTGTGTGTGCTTTTGGTGAGAGACATGAGTGTGCATATGAGTGCCCATGGTTTGCATGGACATGGGCCCATGTGTGTGTGCCAGTGTATCCGATGCGAGCGGTGTGTGTGTGTGTGTGTGTGTGTGTGTGTGTGTGTGTGTGTGTGTGTATGTGATGTGTGTGTTGTGTGGTGTGTGTGTGTGTGGTGTGTGTGTGTGTGTGTGTGTGTGTGTGTGGGTGTGTGTTGTGTGTATGCGCGCGCGCGCGCGTGCGTGTGTGTGTGTGTTGTGTGTGTGTGGTGTGTGTGTGTGTGTGTGTGTGTGTGTGTGTGTGCACGTGCGTGCATGCGTACGTGCATGCGTGTATGCTAACGCTTGTGTGTGTGTGTGTGTGTGTTGTGTGTGTGTGTGTTTGTGTGTGTGTGTGTGTGTGTGTGTGTGTGTGTGTGTGTGTGTGTGTGTGTGTGTGTGTGTGTGTGTGTGTGTGTGATCATTTAACGTCAATCCACTATTCGTGATATTAGACACACACAAAAAAGAAAAGAAAAGACAAAAGTGAATGTGTACGGAAGTAATTGCGAACGTGCACATAATGTGTGTATGTGTATATGTATGGATGCGCGTGCACGCGAATGTGCGCGCGTGTGTGTGTGTGTGTGTGTGTGTGTGTGTGTGTGTGTGTGTGTGTGTGTGTGTGTGTGTGTGAGTGTGAGTGTGTAAGTGTATGTGTGTGCATGTGTGTGTGTGTGTGTGTGTGTGAGTGGTGTGTGTGTGTGTGTGTGTGGTGTGTGTGGTGTGTGTGTGTGTGAGTATGTGTGCCTGTGTGTGTGAGTGAGAGAGTTGTGGATGTGTAAGTGTGTGAATATCTTTACACAAGTCATAAATGAAGATGAACATGAAACAAATTACTTATAACCAACAACTAACTAATTAGGCTCACTGGATCTGTAAAGGAGAAAAAGTTAATAGGTATTTCTGCAACATGGAAAATAGAAACTATTTAGACAAAACTATGCCTTATCTAGAAAAAAATGATGGAACACTTTAACTGACCAAGAAGGCATCTTGAAAGAAGTACAGAGTTATTATGAAGAATTATATTCCCCCAGATTGTAACAAATTTAGACATAGACCGTGTTGATTCTCTTGAAGCTCCAGTATTGACAGATGAAGATAGTGTGAGCATCGAGGGACTGGTCACCCTTCGGGAAGCAGCCATTGCACTAAAAAATATGAAAATTTCAAAAGTCCAGGTCCAGATGGATTTACAGTAGAATTCTACAAATTTTTCTTTTCTGATTTAGGTACATTTCTTGTGCGTTCTATTAATGAAGGATTCAAAACAGGCCAGTTATCTATTACTCAACGCCAAGGCACTATTACTTGCATCCCAAAAGACGTTAAGCCAAAGCGATTCATTAAAAACTGGCGTCCCATTTCCCTTCTAAATGTAGCATATTAAGATAGCCTCTGCATGTATTGCGAATCGGCTAAAGAGCGTTTTACACAAAAATTATACATGAAAGCCAAAAAGGCTTCCTAAAAGGCCGCTACATAGGAGAAAATATTCGCCTAATCTATGACACATTAATAAATGCAGAAAAAAAACATTCCTGGTCTATTATTGCTATTGATTTTGAGAAAGCGTTCGATTGTGTATCTTGGATCTTTTTACAGAAATGTTTACGATTTTTCAAATTTGGCCCTGATATGATAAGATGGATAAGTACTTTTTATACAAATATTTCCTCATGTGTGTTTGTCAATGGTCAGTATTCCTCTTGGTTCTCCATAAAAAGAGGAGTAAGACAAGGCGACCCAGCTCACCTTACCTTTATCTCATTTGTGCTGAAATTCTGTCAGTCATGATGCGTACTAACACTAATATCAAAGGGTTAACCATCAATGGTAGAGAGGCTCTGATTTCTCAGTTTGCAGATGATACTACTCTATTTCTGGATGGAAATGAAAGATCATTCATCGAAGCTGTATCGGCCTTAACTAGCTTTTCAAATGTCTGGGCTAAAAATAAATTTTGATAAAAGTCAAGTAGTATGGCTTGGACGAAGAAGAAACTGTGGGAATTCAGTACATGAGAGACAAAAACTTCATTTGGGACCCTGGAATATTTAAAATTCTAGGAATCAGTTTTCAACAGATACCAACTCTATAGTTAGGACTATTATGAAGACAAAATCAATACCATGAAAAGAATGATGAATTATTGGAAAAAACGTCAACTAACTCCTTTTGGGAAAATAACAGTAATCAAAACACTAGTATTATCAAAAATTGTGCATCTCTTAATTAATCTACCAGACCCCCCTGACAACTTCCTAACCTCCTTAGAAAAAGAGCTTTATACCTTTCTTTGGAATGAAAAACAAAGTAAAATAAAAAAAGTCTATAGTGTGTAAAGAATATAGTAAAGGTGGTTTGAGAATGCTTAACATTAAATCGTTTCTGTCAGCAATGAAAATTAGTTGGTTGAAAGACTGATGGAGGAATCCACTTGGAAAGAGTTTACTATTAATATGATACCAGAGTTAAAAATGTTACAAAACTTTGGCATTGAATATGCGAACACTATCCACAAAGAGTTGATAATCCTTTCTGGAAGGATGTACTAAAAGCATTATAAGAAAATAGCTGCAAAGTCTTGTCCAGATTCAGTTGATGAATTCATGTCTGAATGTATTCACTACAATCCTAATATTCTAAGGGGAAGAAAACTGTGTTTCTACAAGAATGCTGACCATGACATTTTTTTCATTAAACAACTAATTAATGATCATGATAACTTGATGAACTATAACGAGTTCTGTAACAAGTATCCAAATACAAGAACTAATTTCCTTACATATGCAGGCATTCGAATGCAATTAGATCTTATGGTAGAAAGTGTAACATAACATTAACAAGCAGATATAAATTCATAGACAACAAGCATGGTTCTATATTAAAAAAGGCAACAAATTTGTACAAAATATATTAAATGATTATAACGTTGACCCAACTTGTGTACAAAAATGGAACAGTGTATTTGATAATTTAAGTTGGGAACACATTTTCTCTCACTGTTACAAAACATCTCTTGATTCACAGTTAAGATGGTTCCAAATCAGACTTATTACATAGGCTCCTTCCAACACAAAGATATTTATTTCTACGAAATATTATAAACTCTCCATGTGCAATTTTTGTGAACAAGAGGAGCAGTCGATAATTCACATGATTTGTGATTGTGAAGTTGTCCAACAGTTCTGGACCCAATTTCAATTATTGTTAAGAGACAAATGCCAACACGCTGAAAATTTTCTGCTGGATAGGGAACTGATCTGTTTGGAACAAAAAACAAATGTAAAGAATGATCAAGTAATAGATCTGATAATACTACTAGCAAAATTTTATATATACAAATGCAAACTACAAAATGTAAAACCGGAGGTCAGGGCCTTTCTGCCTCTTTTGAAAAACAGACACATGACTGAGCATGTGCATCATCTATTAATGGAAATAGACATGACTTTGATGAAAAATGGTTTGTGTATCTGCCTTTGTTTAGTTAAGACTTTCTTGATTTAGCAAATATGATTAACAATCTCATTACATGTCAAAATGTAATACTGATTGTGTAAAGACCAATGTGGTACTATACTTAAGATAGGGAGTGAGAGATTGAACTAGAAAGAGAGAGAGAAAGCTCTAGAGAGAGAAAAAAGAGAGGGTGAGAATGTGTATAATGCGTAATGATCTGAACTAGGTAGTAAAATTAAAAGAGAATGACAGAATATGTCCATTTCTTGACCAACTGTGTGTTATTATTTATATGCTATATTGCTGAATACTATGTCTATACATCTAAGCTTGTCCATTCTTAGGATATGCCTCTATACGGTTCCATATAACTTTCGATGAACTATTTCGGCCCAAGGTCAGTGGGTGGGGTGACTACCACCAGGAGACTACCACCCTGTCTCCACCACCTATTTCAATGTATTCATGAGGATTGTTGCAACTTCTTTCCTCTAGCTGCCCATTCTGCCCCTATACTCGTAAATCTGTGACATAAAGAACTGTGTGTGGGTGTGTCTGTGTCTGTGGTATGTGAGGATGTCTGGGCTTGCTTTTTTTTCCCCCTTCAATTTTATATATGTAAAATTATGGATATACTATGTTATTACTTTACCTTGTCCCCTTTTGCTTGATTGGTCTTTGTCTGATGTATAAAACAAACAAAAAAAAAAAACAAAAAAAACACCTCTTCAACCGAATCCCATTCACTTATAATACGTACAACTAAATTCTTGAATTTAAAATCATTGTGAATGGATCATGACGGATAATGTGATATAACAAATGCTTATGTTGAAGAAGGAAATAAATGTTTGGAAAAAAAAACACACAAAAAAAACCAACTAACTAATCATTTAAAGTCAAAAACGGATGACAGTATTAAAGAAAAAACATAAATAAAGCAACAATCAACACAAAAAAGTCCTTTGCGCTCCCCACCTCCCATTTATCCACCCCCCCCCCCCCCCCCCCGCCTTCGTTTCTTACCCCCGCAAACTAAGTTGATAAAAACATATTATAAGTATTTTCCAATAGGGGTGCGTTCTAAGTGTACAAAGAAATCGTACGTTAAAGCTGGTGACTCAAAAATGGCGTGCACATTATTTTGCTTCAATACTGGAATTTTTTTTTCCATATCATTGCATGAAACAATATGAACTGGAAATAATTTTGTTTCCACATACACAAACTATGTTTTTTTACATATTTTGTTTTAAATGCATTAAGTTTCCATGTGTGCATTCATGAGAGTAATTTTCTATTAAGGTTAAAATTGTCTTTGATTTTTTTTTTACTATTAAACTATTCTTTATTGACGTGATCTACCATACTATATTCGAAAACTTACCAAATATGCGACTTAACTAAGTTACACTGTTCATGTACTGATAAGGGAAAATCAAACAATTCTTAATCCAAACTATTTTTGGCGCCACGTATAGCTGCCCTGTCTACTTTTTCATTGTAATGAAAAGAACAATGTGAAAGAATCCAACAAAAAGCTACATGGGTTCCCCTTGCAATTAACATGTGTATCATGCAACTTATCTCTATGATCATTTCAGGTCTTGTGTGCAATTGAAAAACTTTTAAAAGTGTAAGCGCGTGTGTGTGTGTGTGTGTGTGTGTGTGTGTGTGTGTGTGTGTGTGTGTGTGTGTGTGTGTGTGTGTGTGTGTGTGTGTGTGTGTGTGTGTGTGGTGTGTGTGTGTGTGTGTGTTTGGAAAGGTAGTCAATTTTTCACAGTGGGAGAATACAATATTGCTGAATCACGAAGAATGATACGAACAAACTCAAACACAATAACACACCTGAACCCAACTAAGCACCTGCTATGAACTTCAAAGTGAACAGTTTCGATGATAAATTCTGGCCCTTCAAACTGGGATGTTTGGCATGAGCATTACAAACCATATGCCAAAGCTGTTGACCTGATCTGGACAATTGGGAATCCTACCGTGCTTCTGTTTGGCATTGTAGGAAATTTCATGATCTTTCTGATCATGCTTCGTCTTCCTGCGTCCACTTCTGGTGTTTTCTTCCAGGTCTGGCCTGGTCTGACCAGGTGCTGTTGATTGTCGGCCCTTTAAATGTCTTGCTCCACAGAGAATTGGGTGTGCCCTACTTTCATGAGCTGAATTCCTGGCAGTGTAAGATGATTTCGATGATGTCTTTATACTACGAAACCTTTATCTGCGTGGATGCTGGTGGAAATCACCATGCTCAGGGCAGCTTCTGTGCTGTGGCCACATCGTGTAAATGTGTGTGGACAAAAGAGAATGTCGCGAGTACTGCTGGTTATAACGGTAGTCCCCATCGCTCTAATCAACTGTCACTTTCTCTACGGGTTTGATATCAATAAAAGCCTTTGTTTGGGCAGTGCTGTGCTCGTGCTGTATCAGAAATGTACCAATGGTTTATTGAGACGGTTTGGCATTGGATAGTTATGACTGAATCTTGTTTTGTACCTTTCACGGTGTTGGTGGTCAGCAACAGTGCTCTTCTCTGGTCACGGGTAGATCGGTCAAAATGAGCAAACAGCTTACTATGCAAAAAAACCAGCCAGGAACCCGGGCAACGGAAAGTGTCTTCACTGACTGTCACCTTGATTGTACATGCACTGCTTTTTTTGTCCTAACAAACACTCCCCAAGTAACAGCTCTTTCCATATGTTGATTCCGTTGACCCGATTGCTTAGGGATACTATGAAGTTTTCCTTGCAGTCAGCAATGTCCTAGCCTACTCCAACAGTGCCGTCAACTTCTACTGTATTGTTTACTGGCAGAAAGTTCAGAACAGAATTTGGAAATTTAATGGGGTTTTTTTTTGCCTTTTTCGAAAACAAAAAAAGTTCGTTTGGGGCATAATGACATGACGTCATCTAGTGCTGGTTATCATGTAGACGTTATCATGTAAAAGATGCGGTAGAGTTGTCCTGAAGAAGGTTATCTACTGGAGAATTATGATGGGCACATTGCATAAGCTGATCAAAGGATAAAATCTGTTAAGACAAGAAATGTAGAAGTGCCCTCCATCGTTTTCTTCAGTTAGCTTGAAAGTACCCACAAAGTAACACGATGATTGTAACCGATTTAGGGGTCAACTAAGTTTCACTATCAGTTTTAGATTCTAACTTTCAATTTTTTACCTTGTCAGACGTGTTTGCTTCAAATTAAGCAACACGAATGCCTGATCAACATTTCAGTGGAAAAAAAGAGAAAAACACCGACAACGACATTTTAAACACAAGACGGACCCATGGTTCTTGGTTCCAGCTGGGTGCTTGATCCAATGGGCTACCTTTCCCCCAGTCATGTGATAGGCACAAGGCTTGCATGCACATGATCAACGTCTGGCTGTCATTGTGCGATTGAGTGATCGATGCAGTTGTTGTATCAAATATGTAAATGCTACCACACGTATCTAGTACACGTGATCACCGTTTGGCTGTCATTTTTTGCCGCTGAGTGATGGATGCAGTTGTATTAAACTTTAATGTACCAGACGTATTTAGTACACGTGATCAAAAGTTTGGTGTTGTCATTGTCCCCCGCTGATCATCTGACGAGTTCAACATCCAAATGCTGATACTTTGTTCACGTGCGTGAGTATGTTGCTGCGGGTCAAAGATACACAGCAGAACGCTACACAGCAAACTACACAGTTCCACAAAACAAAACCAGTACACAGCAAAACAAAACACAGACGGCATAATCACGAGTAGAACAAGGATACAAAAAAGGCAACATAAAGACAAACAAGCCAAGCACCCAACGAAACAGGACAAGGTGGGACAGCCTTATTACACAATGGGATGTAATGGAATAAAACATGAGACTGAGTGAAACACGAAGAGAGAGAGAGAGAGAGAGAGAGAGAGGAGGAGAGAGAGAGAGAGAGAGGAGAGAGAGAGAGAGAGAGAGAGAGAGAGAGAGCGAGAGAGAGGAGAGAGAGAGAGAGTGTGTGTGTGTGTGTGTGTGTGTGTGTGTGTGTGCGAGACAGAGACAGAGAGACAGAGAGAGAGAGAGAGAGAGAGAGAGAGAGAGAGAGAGAGAGAGAGAGACAGCGTCAGAGACAGAGACAGACAGACAGACACACATATACAAACCCTCCAGATGTGCGATTCAGCTTCACAACCTTCTATTTCTACAAACTCAAATACACAAATGCAACTCGCAGTGGCCTCCCCTCCCCCTTCCTCTGTTGTACAGATGATTCACACAGAGGCAAGAAAGGCACAAAGGGATGAGTGGAGCACAGGCTGTGACCAGGCACTGTCAGTGGCCAACAAAGAGGTCCACGTGACATGTTCCTCTTCATAACTGACAGATTGCACAGGGCCTGGAACAAGAATCTTGCACTGTGTATCAGGACTGGATGACTCTCTCTCTCTCTCTCTCTCTCTCTCTCTCTCTCTCTCTCTCTCTCTCTCTCTCTCTCTCTCTCTCTCTCTCTCTCTTCTCTTCTCTCTCTCTGGGACTCTGTGTGTGTGTGTGTGTGTGTGTGTGTGTGTGTGTGTGTGTGTGTGTGTGTGTGTGTGTGTGTGTGTGTGTGTGTGTGTGTGTGTGTGTGTGTGTGTGTGTTTGGAAAGGTAGTCAATTTTTCACAGTGGGAGAATACAATATTGCTGAATCACGAAGAATGATAACGAAGAAACTCAAACACAATAACACACCTGAACCCAACTAAGCACCTGCTATGAACTTCAAAGTTAACAGTACAATGATAACTTCTGGCCCTTCAAACTGGGATGTTTGGCATGAGCATTACAAACAATATGCCAAAGCTGTCGACATGATCTGGACAATTGGGAATCCTACCGTGCTTCTGTTTGGCATTGTCGGAAATTTCATGATCATTCTGATCATGTTTCGTCTTCCTGCGTCCACTTCTGGTGTGTTCTTTCAAGTTCTGGCCTGGTCTGACCAGGTGCTGTTGATTGTCGGCCCTTTAAATGTCTTGCTCCACAGAGAATTGGGTGTGCCCTACTTTCATGAGCTGAATTCCTGGCAGTGTAAGATGACTACGATGATGTCATATACTACGAAACCTTTATCCGCGTGGATGCTGGTAGCTCTCACCATGCTCAGGGCAGCTTCTGTGCTGTGGCCACATCGTGTCAATGCTGTGTGGACGAAGAGAATGTCGCGAGCTGCTGCTGGTATAACGGTAGTCATCATCGCTCTAATCAACTGTCACTTTCTCTACGGGTATGATATTAATACAAGCCTTTGTTTGGGCACATGCTGTCATCATGCTGTATCAGAAATGTACCGATGGTTTATTGACACGGTTTGGCATTGGATAGTTATGACTGAATCTTGTTTTGTACCTTTCACGGTGTTGGTGGTCAGCAACAGTGCTCTTCTCTGGTCACTGGTCAGATCGGTCAGAACGAGCAAACAGCTTACTATGCAACAAACCAGCCAGGAATCCGGGCAACGGAAAGTGTCTTCACTGACTGTCACCTTGATTGCTACATCCACTGCCTTTTTTGTCCTAACAGCACCTCTCCAAGTACACAGCCTCTTTCCATATATTGATTCCGATGACCCGATTGCTTATGGATACTATGTAGTTTTCCGTGCACTCAGCAACGTCCTGGCCTACTCCAACAGTGCCATCAACTTCTACCTGTATTGTTTAACTGGCAGAAGTTCAGAACAGAATTTGGAAATTTAATGGGTTTTTTTTTTTGCTTTTTTCAGAAAAACAAACAAGTTCGTTTGGGGCATAATGACAATGACGTCATCTAGTGCTGGTTATCATGTAGACGTTATCATGTAAAAGATGCGGTAAGAGTTGTCCTGAAGAAGGCTATCTACTGGAGAATTATGATGACACATTGCATAAGCTGATCATGGATAAAATCTGTTAAGACAAGAAATGTAGAAGTGCCCTCCATCGTTATCTTCAGTTAGCTTGAAAGTACCCACAAAATACACACGATAAATGTAACCGAATGAGGGGCCAAACTAAGTTTCACTATCAGTTTTAGATTCTAACTTTCAATTTTCACCATGTCAGACGTGTTTGCTTCACTTAAGCAACACGAATGCCTGATCAACATTTGAGTGGAAAAAAAAGAAGAGAAAAACACCGACAACGACATTTTCAACACGAGACAGACCCACGGTTCTCTGGATTCCCAGCTGGGTGCTTGATCCAATGGACTGCCTTTCCCCAGTCATGTGATAGGCACAAGGCTTGCATGCACATGATCAACGTCTGGCTGTCATTGCTGCGATTGAGTGATCGATGCAGTTGTTGTATCAAATATGTAAATGCTACCACACGTATCTAGTACACGTGATCACCGTTTGGCTGTCATTATTGCCGCTGAGTGATGGATGCAGTTGTATTAAACATTTAAATGCTACCAGACGTATTTAGTACACGTGATCAACGTTTGGCTGTTGTCGTTGTCCCCAGCTGATCATCTGACGAGTTCAACATCCAAATGCTGATACTTTGTTCACGTGCGTGAGTATGTTGCTGCGGGTCAAAGATACACAGCAGAACGCTACACAGCAAACTACACAGTTCCAGAAAACAAAACCAGTACACAGCAAAACAAAACACAGACGGCATAATCACGAGTAGAAGAAGGATACAAAAAAGGCAACATAAAGACAAACAAGCCAAGCACCCAACGAAACAAGACAAGGTGGGACAGCCTTATTACACAATGGCGATGTAATGGAATAAAACATGAAACTGAGTGAAACACGAAAGAGAGAGAGAGAGAGAGAGAGAAGAGAGAGAGAGAGAGAGAGAGAGAGAGAGAGAGGAGAGAGAGAGCGAGAGCGAGAGAGAGAGAGAGAGAGAGTGTGTGTGTGTGTGTGTGTGTGTGTGTGTGAGTGTGTGTGTGTGTGTGTGTGTGTGTGTGTGTGGGTGTGTGTGTGTTTATGTGTGTGTGTGTGAGACAGAGACAGAGAGACAGAGAGAGAGAGAGAGAGAGAGAGAGAGAGAGAGGAGAGAGAGAGAGAGAGAGAGAGACAGCAACAGAGACAGAGACAGACAGACACACATATACAAACCCTCCAGATGTGCGATTCAGCTTCACAACCTTCTATTTCTACAAACTCAAATACACAAATGCAACTCGCAGTCGCCTCCCCTTCCCCCTTCCTCTGTTGTACAGATGATTCACAAGAGGCAAGAAAGGCACAAAGGGATGAGTGGAGCACGGGCTGTGACCAGGCACTGTCAGTGGCCAACAAAGGGTCCACGTGACATGTTCCTCTTCACAACTGACAGATTGCACAGGGCCTGGAACAAGATATCTTGCACTTTTGTATCAGGACTGGATGATTCTCTCCCCTCTCTCTCTCTCTCTCTCTCTCTCTCTCTCTCTCTCTCTCTCTCTCTCTCTCTCTCTTTCTCTCTCTCTCTCTGGGACTCTGTGGGGTGTGTGTGTGTGTGGTGGGTGTGTGTGTGTGTGTGTGTGTTGTGTGTGTGTGTGTGTGTGTGTGTGTGTGTTTTGTGTGTGTGTGTTTTGTGTGTTTTGTGTGTTTGGAAAGGTAGTCATTTTTCACAGTGGGAAAATAAAATATTGCTGATTCACGAAGAATGATAACGAAGAAACTCAAACACAATAACACCTGAACCCAACTAAGCACCTGCTATGAACTTCAAAGTTAACGGTACAATGGGATACTTATGGCCCTTCAAAACTGGGATGTTGGCATGAGCATTACAACAATATGCCAAAGCTGTGACATGATTGGACAATTGGGAATCCTACCGTGCTCTGTTTGGCATTGTCGGAAATTTCATGTTCATTCTGATCATGTTTCGTCTTCCTGCGTCCATTTGGTGTGTTTTCCAGGTTTGGCCTGGTCTGACCAGGTGTTTGTTGATTGTCGGCCCTTTAAATGTCTTGCCCCCAGAGAATTGGTGTGCCCTACTTTCATGAGCAGAATTCCTGGCGGGTTTTAAGATGACAACGATGATGTCATATACTACGAAACCTTTACCCGCGTGGATGCGGGTAGCTCTCACCATGCTCAGGGCAGTTCTGTGCTGTGGCCACATCGTGTCAATGCTGTGTGGACGAAAAAAGAATGTCGCGAGCTGCTGCTGGTGTAACGGTAGTCGCCATCGCTCTAATAAACTGTTCCCCCTCTACGGGTATGATATTAATACAAGCCTTTTTTTGGCACATGCTGTCATCATGCTGTATCAGAAATGTACCGATGGTTTATTGACACGGTTTGGCCCTTGGTAGTTATGACTGAATCTTGTTTTGTACCTTTCACGGTGTTGGTGTCAGCAACAGTGCTCTTCTCTGGTCACTGGTCAGATCGGTCGAACGACAAACAGCTTACTATGCAACAAACCAGCCAGGAATGGGGGCAACGGAAAGTGTCTTCACTGACAGTCACCTTGATTGCTTCATCCACTGCCTTTTTTGTCCTAACTGCACCTCTCCCAAATACACCGCCTCTTTCCATTTATTGATTCCGATGACCCGATTGCTTATGGATACTATGTAGTTTTCCGTGCACTCAGCACGTCCTGGCCTACTCCAACAGTGCCATCAATTCTGCCTGTATTGTTTAACTGGCAAACAAGTTTCAGAAACGAATTTGGAAAATTTTAAAGGTTTTTTTTTTGCCTTTTCAGAAAAACAAAAAAAGTTCGTTTTTGGGGGATAATGACAATGACGTCATCTAGTGCTGGTTATCATGTAGACGTTATCATGTAAAAGATGCGGTAAGAGTTGTCCTGAAGAAGGCTATCTACTGGAGAATTATGATGACACATTGCATAAGCTGATCATGGATAAAATCTGTTAAGACAGAAATGTAGAAGTGCCCTCCATCGTTTATCTTCAGTTAGCTTGAAAGTACCCACAAAATACACACGATAAATGTAACGAATGAGGGGCCAAACTAAGTTTCACTATCAGTTTTAGATTCTAACTTTCAATTTTTACCATGTCAGACGTGTTTGCTTCACTTAAGCAACACGAATGCCTGATCAACATTTCGTGGGGGAAAAAAAAGAAGAGAAAAACACCGACAACGACATTTTCAACACGAGACAGACCCACGGTTCTCTGGATTCCCAGCTGGGTGCTTGATCCAATGGACTGCCTTTCCCCAGTCATGTGATAGGCACAAGG
>CM031618.1:4725479-4790479 GCA_018398815.1 Conus ventricosus | reverse complement strand
AAAGGGTTTGGGCTCCTGCATTTCGAAAAATCTTTGAAAAGCCCTTTTTTTCCCCAAAAATTAGAAATAAACTTTTTAAATTTTACATATATATCTTTAAAAAAAAAAAAAACCCCAAAAAATACATGAAGGCAAAATTGTTAGGGCTGGGAAAAAACAAAAAAAAAGGGCCATTTGCTTCAAAGGCTTGATCCCCAACAAATTGATTAACGGATTTATTTGGGTTAAATTTAGATGGTCCTTTTGGGTTTTAAGCCATGGGTGTAAACGGAATTTAATTTTACTGATGTTTCTGTGTTAGTCAGGGGTGGGGAGGCTCGGACAGGTTTAGGAATTTTTAAAGCTCCACGGACTTTAAGGGGAATTGGAGACCCGGGCCCCGTATGGGGCCCCAAACCCCTCTTTCTCACCAGTGGTTACCCCCCTTTTGCACGTGAATCCCCTCGCCCTTTTGTTTGTCTTCGGTGGAGCTTTTTTTTGATCCTTATTGGTGGGTGAATGGTTTCATATTCTTATACCTTTGAGACACACCCTCCACCCAATACAAAAGGGGGGGATTCTAAGATAAATCCGTCCATTGAGGCCATAATTTTCCTTCCCTATTTTTTATACCGTTACTTAAAATGGGGGGAGAATAAATTTAAAAAGGAAAAAAGAAAATTTCAAAAAAATCAGGTTATTTTCTTGGGGGAAAAATTTAAAAATGAACAGAGAAATTAAATATGCCCCCAAACAAAAAAAAACGAATTTCAAGACCAAAACAAAATTTCGCCTTTTGCGCCCCCAAATTTTAGGAGGTCTTGATGGTTTTTTAGACTTGTCTGAAGAAGCAAAAAATGGGGCGAAACGCGTTTGTGTTTTCTAGTTTATTTGTTTGATTGTTGGGGGGCCTTTCAAACTGTTTTCCTTTTAAAAGGGGGATGCGTTTAAAAAATTGCCCGTCTACATCAGCTTTTTTTCATTACATTCACGTCTTTTTATCTTTGAGGTTAAAAAGAAAGATAAAAAAAAAACGGAAATCGGGCTCAGAAATGGTTATTTCCCCTTCCCCCAAAAAGTAATCATCTCGAAAATCGGGGAAGAACAGTCGGAATTTTTACTCTCTTTGCTGTGTCAGAACCCAAAGATTGGGAAATTTATTGACGACGAACTGTTGGGAATTCTCTTTTTTTATCTGTTTGAGGGGATTTAAAAGGGAATCCCACTGGTTTAACATTAGACCAAGGGTCTCTAAGAGCAGCAAACTGTTTGGGGCATATTAGGGTTTCCGTCGAAAACAAAGATTTATGCAATTTTTTTTTCCCCTTTGAGAAAGAGAGATGTGAAAGAAAAGAAGGGTGAACAGAGACAAAGGGTAGAAGGTGGGTGGAAAATAGAGACAGGTTACAAAAACAAAAATCGGAAAAAAGAGGGGAAAAGGAGAGATGGGGAAGGGGGGAGAGAGAGAGAGAGAGGGGAGAGAAAAGAGAGAGAGGAAAAGAGGAGGAGAGAGAGAGAGAAAGAAAAGAGAGAGAGAGAGGAAGAGAGAAAAAGAAAAAGGGGAGAGAGGAGAGAGGAGGGGAGAGGGAGGGGGGAGAGAAAGGGGAAAAGAGAGTGGGAAAGGGGGGGGGCGAGGGAGAATCGAATTAACTAATGAAAAAGGGAAAGCATTCAGATTTCCTATATTAATTTCCCACCCCATTACATTTTTTTCCAAATTTTTCCCCCAGAACCCAAAAACATTTAAAACAAGGGCCCAAAATTTTGTTGATAAAAACCACGCCTGAAATTTGGGTTTTGGGCAAAACACCGGGGTATGGAAAATCCGAAAAGTTCAAATTGGTTTTTTGCCCGGGGTCTTGGAGGGAAATGGGTATGCAAGAAATATTCTCTATTTTTGCACTGCCGCTGGCAGTGACCCCGGGGGGCCGTGCAATGTGGTTCCGGGGGGTTGCCCCCTTTATGACTTGACAAATTTACTGTTCTCTGGGGGTTTTAAAATTGGGGGGGGCCCCCGGGACCGGCGGGGTGCGGAGGGGCCCGGGGGGGCTGTGGCTGTGGAAGGGTGTCGGGGGAAAGAGCGGTCCCTGAGTGCAATGCCCCTGAGGGGGACAGAACAATTTGGAAAAAAGCAAACAGAAATAAAAAAAAAAAAAAGAAAGGGGAAAAAAGGAAACCCAAAAAAAAAAAAAAAGAAAAAAAAAAATCTTTTTTAAAGGAGGATTTAAAACAAAATTGAGGTGGAAGGGGAGGGGGGGGGGGGGGGGGGGGGGGGAAATTTGGGGCCTTTACCCACCCGGCCCCGGGGGGTAAAGGCCCCCCCAAGAAAAGGGGGCCGGCCGGGGAAAAAGCAGGACCCGAACCCGGCAAACCCCGGAGAAGAATGGGCCTCCTGGCGGGTTCAACTGACAGCAAAAAGCTGAAAAATAAAAACTGGGCCCCGGTTTTTGGGGCCCAGGTTTGACACCACACCACACACACACACAACACACACCCCACCACAAAACACACACACACACACACCAAAACCAAAACACACACACACAAAACAAACACAACACACCACACACACCACACACACACCACCACACACACCCCACCCCACACACAAAACCACACACCCACACACGCAACGCACCCCACACACCCCCGTGTAATGGGGGTGTATTGCTGCCCCCGTGTTGTTTGTTTTTTGGTTGCACGGTTTAAATGTTGCCTGATTGTTTTGTAAACGCACATTAAATTTTAATTTATACCCTTTTACAAACACATTAACAAAAGTTTTTTCGTTTCCCATGCGCATCAATGTAATATGGCACAAACCTTTATCCATCCCGAATTAAGGTAATGTGTAAAACCCACTTTTAATGCACATCAAGTCAGAGGGGCGTACTCAGATCCCTGAAATCAAGGTTTAAAATACCAGACTACAGTGCACTGAAAAATTTTAAACGTCACGCTGAAACCCTATTTTGGGGTGACAGACGGTAGGCGAGCGTTATGGGCTAGAATGTGTCCTGTGGGAAAAGGAAGCTTGTCTTTTAAAGGGACATGGGTTTGGAAAGGGGTTTTAGCTAGGTGAGGGGTAAAAGGGGGGGGGGGGGTGGGGGTGGTGGTTTGGGGGGGGGGTCGAGAACCCCACCCCCTCCCGTTTCCCTTTCCCCGAATGGCACCGCCCTTTTTTATTTCCCCCAAAAACTTTGTGTTTTGACAGGCCAAAAATTTTTCCAGCTAGGGTCTTTTTCAAGGCCCGTGGTTTTTAGTTTGTGTGGCCCCCAAATGCGGTCTCGGGTTTTCCCCCGGAAAAAATCTGCATTTTAAAAAAAATTTTCTACCTTTGGGGGCATGGCCCCCCCCCCCCCGCCCCCCCCCCCCCCCCCCCCCCCTTCCCCCCCCCCCCCCCCCCCCCCCCCCCCCCCCCCCCCCCCGCCCCCCCCCCACCCCCGGGGGTTCAGCTGGCCCGGCAGGAGAATGTGAGGAAATTCCCGCTGTCCCCCTTTCCCCCGTGACAAGCCCCCTCACTTTTCGGAGGACTGTTTTTTTTTGCCCTGAAAATCTCCCACCCCTGGGAAATCCCAGGTTTTCCAGAACTTCAAAGCTGGGCCTCCCTTGGGGAAGGCCACTTGATGTTGCAGGTCGTTTTCAAAAAGGGTGGTGGATGGGTTTGAGATGGAAATGAAACATTTCATTTCCCTATGGGGAAAACTTGGGAGGGGGGGAGGGAGGGGAAAGAGAAAAGATGGGAAAGGGGGGCGGGGGAGATATCGAATTAACAATGACAGAAAGCACCCCAGTTTTTCCTAAAAAAAACCTCCCCCGACTTAAAAATTTGTTCCCCAATTTTCCCCCAAAACAAAACCCCTTTTAAAAAAAAACAAAGTTATTTGAAAACACCACGCCACTTTTTTTTTGAAAAAACCAGGGGCTTTGGAAGATCCGACAGTTCACTTGGAAAAAATCCCGGGGGTTTTGGGGAGTAAAGGGGGTTATGCAAAAAAATTTTCCTATTCTGCACTGCCGCTTCATTGACCCGGTGGCAGTGCTTGTGTCCTCCGGGGGTTGCCCTTGATGATTTGACTTTGACTGTTCTCTTTTTTTTTTCCCGGTACCGGGGGGGCGGAAAGGCCCGGGGCCGGGCTGGGGGCTGTGGACGGGGTGTGGGAATAGGGGCAGAGTGCAATGCCACTGGGGGGTGCACAAAACTTTGGAACAGCAAACAGAATAAGAAAGAAAAAAAAAAAAAAAAAAAAAAGGGAAACAAAAAAAAAAAAGAAAAAATAATCTTAATTGGAAAGGTTTTCCCTAAAAAAAAATTGAGGGGAAGGGGGGGGGGGGAATTTTCTAAGCCGAAATTTCCGGCCAGGGTGGAGTAGGCCCCCCAAAAAAGGGCGGCACGGCAAAAGGGAAAGAGACCCAACCCGGGCCACCATGGAGAAAAACTGGGCCTCCGGGCTTTCGAACTAAACAGCACCCGCTAAAGTAAAACTCCCACGGTATGGTCCCCGGGGATCTGCACAACACACACAAAACCACACACACACACACACACACACACAAACACACACCCACACCCCAAACACACACACACACACACAAAAAACACACAACAACCACACACACACACACACACACACACACACACACACACACACACAACACAAACAAAAAAACCCCGCCGGTAAGGGGTGGAAATTGCTGCACTTTTTTTTTTGAATTGTTTTTCAAGGTATATTTTTTTCACTGTATTGTGTTTAACAACGCCCAAAAAAAAATTTAAAACCCATACCCTTTTCTCAACTTTAAACTAAATTTTTTACGTTCCCAGGGCGCAAAAATTGTAAAAAGGACAAAACCCACATCCATCTAAAATTAGGGTAATTTTTCAAACAAACATTTCAATGCACATCAATTCAGAGTGCGTCAAACACAATCCCTGAACATCAAGGACATACAAACCAAACTATCAGTGAAACATGAAAGAAATACCCCACCTGACCCCTTTTTTTGGGTTTGCAGACATTAGGCGAGTTTTTCCAGGGGGCTAGAATGTGCCTGGGGGAATGGAAGCTTGTTTTTAAAGGGCCCACATGGAAGGAAGGATTTGGCTAGGTGGGGGGTAGGGGGGGGTGGGGGGTGGTGTTGGGGTGGGGGCCCCGGAAAACCCAAACCTCCCCTTTTCCCTTTCCCCCGAAGGGGCACCCCCTTTGTTCATCCCAAAAATTTCTTTGTGTTTTGACAGGCCAAAAATTCCCAGAAAAGGGCCCAATAAAAGGCCCGTGGTTTTTTCATTTTAGTGTGCCCACACGCGGGTCCAGATTCCCCTCCAGAATAAGTCTTAACTGAAAAGGGTAGCCCCCTTTAGGTCACACCCCCCCCCCCCCCCTCCCCCCCCCCAACCCCCCGGGCCCACTGGCATTTGCAGGAAAATGCGAGGAATCCTGCTGTCCTCCATGCCACGACACGCCGTGCACTTCCCCTGAGGACTGTTTAATGGGGGGGGGGGGGGGGGGGGTGAACTCCCCCCAAAGTTTGGGAAATCCCCAGTTTGCCAGAACTTCAAAGCTGGGCATTTTGTGGGGCCACTTAAATTTTGCAGGTCTTTTGCAAGAAATGCTGGGGAGGGGTTTTTGAGTGAATTGAACTATTTCATTTACTTTAAGGGCAAGCTTTACACTAACAATTTCGAAAAAATAAAAAGGATTTTTTTTTACAGTTTTTAAAAAGAAATGCAAAAACCCAAACATGGTTACTGTGCTTCGGGTTTAGTTCATTTGGTTTATTTAATGTTTTTTTAAATCGCCAGATGATAAAGATATTTAAAATTTAAAAAAATAACCCCCACACCAACTTATAAACCTTTTTTTAGTACTTTAAAAATCCACATCTGAAAATTGAAAATTTCCCATAATAAAATACCTTGGGGTACAAAAAAAATTGTTGATTTTTAAAAAAATTTTTTCCAACCTGTGGCGGAAAAAACCTTTGGCAATTTCAGCAACTATAAACCCAAATAAGACTACGGACTTTAATAAAAAGTTATTCATCTAAAAACCCTTTTCCCTCCTGATAACCCACCCGGGGGGGTTGAAACCCTTTAGCCGGGGTTCGGGGGGTTTTGCGCGGTCCAGGGGACCCCTTAGGTTTTGCTGGGGGGGGCACCCAAATATTTGGGAAAAACCTGGTTTTTTAAAACCCTTTTTCTAGGCCTGAGAATTAAGATGCTGCTGGCCTAAGCGAAACGGGGTTAAAGGAAATTGATGCCTCTGTAGGGTTTTCCCAAAATGCCCAATAGGAAAAAAGGGAGGATCCTGACTAAGAGAAACCCCGCCTTTCCCCTTTTTTTCCTTTTTTTCGCCTTTCTTTTTTGGGCCCTTTTCTATCTTCGTCCCCCCTTCAAGTCTTTTTTTCCACACTCTTTTTCTTCTGTGGTCTTTTTAAAAGACCCCGCTGCTTTTGGCCGGGTGCGGTGCGACCTGTTTGGAGGGGAATGGATCCTGGTAAATTGAGAGGCCAGCGCCCTCAAAAACACCCTTTTTTTGGCTGGCCCTCTCCAACAGGGGGTACACTCGGGCCCCCGGGTGTACAATGGGCCCCCCCTTTTGGGGGTTTTGGGGCAAAAACAGATTTCCCCTGCTGGCCAAGTTAACCCGGGCAGGGCTCGCTAAACTGTTCGGGGGAAGTTGAGCATGATCGGGGGGGGGGGGGGGGGGGGGGAAGGGGGGTATTGGCGTTCTTTTTTGTTGAAATACCCCCTCCCGAAGCCTGGAAGGTCAAGACAGTGATTTTTTGGGGCCCGGGCCCCTTAGTTGGACTCCAAGGTGGGGGAAAAAGGGGAGAAAACAAAATAATGAAAAAAAACCAAAGGTTTTTATAAAAAAAAACACCCCCCCCCAAAAAAAAAGGAAGGCAGCAGCCCCTTTTTTAAAGGGGAAAGGGAAACGGATAGTGTTTCCCGAAAATGGAAAAAAGAGAGGGGGACATTTTTTCTGGGTTTCCGGGGCTCGGGGGGGGAAAGGGGAGGGGACGGGAAAAAGGGCCCATTTCATTCTGAGCCCCTTTCCCCAAACCAAAAGGGGTTTTTCCAAGGCCCTAGCAGGTGACCCTCATTTCGATCAAAAGGAAAGGGAATGGATCTTTTCCTTGTTCAGTGCAGATGGGAAAAAGCAATGGGAACAGCGCGGGAGGGAAACCCAAAAGCTCGTAACAGAGAAAACCGGGTGTTTCCCCATAAAAATTTAAAATTTCATCCAAAGGAGTAATTGGGCCCCGGGGATTTAAAAGGTGTCTCAGAAGCGGAATCAAGCCCGAACGGCACCCCAGGGTGTGACGGAGGTGCATGGGGTTGACCGTAAAAAAAGGTAAAGAAAGAGGGGCCCCCACCAACACCCTTTTTTTCTGACTTTCTGCAACCCTGTCCCTGCCTCCCGTTTTAAAAAGTCGATCCCTAATGTCCGTTTTTAAATTGTATGTTCCATCCCCGTTGAGGTGCTTTAAATGCCAGAAATTGAAACATGCCCAAGACGGCTTTCCCTGGGCAGGGGGTGTTTTTGGTTTTGCTGCAAGGAAAACCCCCATGAGGGGGCCCGTTAAAGCCCCCACACATTGGCGAACGGGCCGGGGTGACCATCCCCCCCCCCCCACGAAACTGCCCTTTTGGGATTCGGGAAACCCACAAAAACCCAAAGCATCAAACAGAGAAGATCCTTTTTTTGTGGCCCGCAAACGGGTTTGTTGGCAGTCAACCCCCAAACAAAACTTCAATGCTTGGGGCCGTAAAGAAAGTTTCGCCCCGGGCCCAGTCGTTGCCAACTGATGAATTTTATTTCCCCCAAAACCTGCAAGAAGACTTTTTAAACCCCCTAGGGGAAAAGGGGCCCACCACCCCCAAAAACCCCAAAAGGGGAATCCCCCTGGGGGGCAAAAAAATCCGCCACCCCCAGACGCCCAGCATAACTAATCTCGGCGGGGCAATTAAAAGCCAGCCTCCCGCCTCGAACCCTGTGAACAGTCCCCCTGCGGGCCAAGGGTTAAACCCAAGTTTGGGAAAAGGGGTGGAAAATTAGGAAGAAACCCCCATCACCCCTCCCAAATCCGCCCTTTCTTAAACCTGTGGGCAAGTCTGCCACCCAGGTCTAAAGGGCCCAAACAGTCCCGGTCAACTATCCAATAAAATCCCCTTTCCTTTGGGAACAGACTTGAGGGGGAAAAGGAACCTGATTTCTCCCCTACCCCTCTGAAACCAGGATAGTAAAGTAATCCATTGGAAAATCCGGGGACAAAATTCAAATTTTTGAGGAGCTCAGTTTCTGGTAAAAACAAACACCCCCCCATCGGGGCCCTTTTCAAAACTAAAATTTCCCAAAGCCGAAACCCCCCACTCTTTCTGGTTTTAATATTTTTTCAAACCCGCACAAACCATCCAAAAGGGGACTGTCGGGCGGGTTGCCCTCCTCATACATAAAAACTTTGTTTTTTTAGTCCAATCGCTCGGGGACAAACCCCCCTTCAGGCTGTAGCGGGCGAATTTCACTCTCCACAAGCCCTTTTACATTTTTGCTCACTCTAACTGCCACCTCTGCCCTTTTTGGTCGGCAGGACCTTGCAGCCCTCTTTGGGAGAATTTTCCTCGATTTTTTTTGGGCTTTGGGGACTTAATGGTTAAAAACCTTTTGGGGGTAGGCCCAGTTCGTCATCCAGGGGTCTGCTTCTTGAGGAGGGTCCTTTAAAAATTTTTGATTTGGGTTGTCTGAAGACAGACCCCAACTTACCCCACTCTTCCACAGGTTCATTTTCGTGTTTAAAAATTTTGTCGATTTGGATCCCCCCGCGGGCCCCGGAAATGAGGGTCTGTCCAGGACAAATTTTTCACGAATTTGACCATTTCCCTGTTTTTTAAAACCCCATTAACTGAAAACGTCCCCCGCCCACGCAACACCCTTAATTATAAAAGGGCCCAAACCGGGATCTTTTTTGAAAATTTAAAATTTCAAAAAATTTCCGGGACACGTTTTTCCCTCAAGACCCAGACCCACCGAATCCCCTAAACCAAAGACTGTGATCAACTGTGCAAAAAACCTGTATTCCAGTGCCCTTCCGACAAAACCCCCAAATCCCAAAAACACCCTGGTTTAATTCAAAACCCCCAACAAATTTAAAATTTTCGCAAAAGGGCTCAGCTTGGGGTATACCACCCCTTCAGGTCCCAACGCTCGAGCCCATCAAAACCCCGTGCGAAAATCGAGACCCCCCAAAAATTAAAAATAGAAAAAACGTCGGTCCTTGGGAAATTTGGGCTCCAGGCAACATCAAAAAATTTTCAAAAAAAAAATTTTGGAACCCTAAATTAGAAAAAAAAAAGGGAAAACACCCCCCCCCTCCATTAAACACTTGAAATTTGCCAAAGCCAGATCACGACAAACAACGTTCCAATCTTTTGGGCCTCCACCACCAAAAACCCCAAAATCTTCAAATAAATGCGGGCCTTTTTTTAAAAACAAAGAATTAAGAGAAAACCCAAAATCCCGTTTCACATCAGCCCAAACTCTAACCCCAAAAAAACCTTCCTTTTTCAATCACAAAACAAAATTACTTTTGTAAACCGCACGTTTCCCAAACCCGGGCTGGTTTAAAACATTCATTACCAAATTTTGAAACTTTTCCCCCCAGAAACTGTCCCCCAGACTTTTCTAAAAGCTAAAACCCAAAAATCTGGACCACGGGCCCTTTTCCCCGCCCTCCTGGGGGAAACCCGTTCTTTTCCAAATTCCAAACCTGGAAAGGACCAAAACCAAACCCCTTTCCCAAACCCTACGCCCAATCGCTCTGACAAGTTTCCTCGTAAGTTTAAAGGAAAAGAGGGTAAACCCCCGTCTAAAGTGGAAGCTGGAGACCGACCCCCTTTTGGCCGGGGAACATGGGGGGTTCCGGAAAAAAAAACCACTCGACAGTTGCCCCTTTAAAAAATCCGCGGGAAACCACCATCCGCAACCCCCTTTGTCAACAACACATGGGGTCGCTATCTTTTCCGACCTCGAAAAGGAAAAACGACAAAGGAAAGCGGGAGCCCCTCAGGGCCCTTTGCACAACTTGGTTTCCCCCATGGTCACCTGCCTCGGGATTTCAGAATGTTTTGGCTAAACGACTTTTTCCAGGGGGCGTTTTTGGCACCACACTCTTTGACACCCCAAGGGGCATGAGTTTGGGTGTTCCCGGGGGAGAAACCTTTCTCCACTTTTTTTAGCAAAAAAATTTAAAATGAAAATTGCCCAAATTTGGGAAAGCCAGGGCACGGATCCTCTCTTTTGTTGACGCCTTCGCACGTACCTGTTGGAGCTTTTTTACGCCACGTACACCGACTCCAACTTTTTTTTAAAAACCAAAACCAACAGGGCCGGGGAAAAAGGGGGGTTTTAACCTTCTCCCCGCACAAAAACTCAGTAAATTTAAATTTCCAAAATTTTTTCGTCGTTTTCTTTCTAAACCAAAAATTTCCGTCTAACAGTCCACAAACCCCAGCTGTAAAAGAACCCAAATTCCTGGGAGTTATTTTTGCCCAAAAAAACTAAAATTTTCCCTCACCCCATAAAAAAACCCCAAACTTTTCCCAGAAAGCTTTTGAATATTCTGCGGGTCGTAGCGAAACATTTACGGGGCCCCTTTTGAAAAAAAAAACCTTTGCTAAAAACCTCAACAACCTTTTGGTCCTTTTCCAAACTGGACTATGGTTGTCCCTTGTTACGGCTCTGCAAGACCCTTTTAACCTAAAAAACGTTTAAACCCTATCCCCCATAAAGGGCTTCGTCTCTTCCTTGGAGAAATTCCCCAAACCCCCCCTGTGTACAGCCTTTACCAAGGCAGTGAACCCCCCAACGACCAACCGCGGGCCCTGAAAATGTCCTAAAAAATTAATCAGCCCTTTTCCCAGAACTGCAGAACCTGCCAAATGACGGGGTCTTTTACCCTCAGTTTAAAAACCAATTCAAAACCCAACCCCTAACGTATTCCGCCGTTTGGTTTTCGTATGGGGCCTTTCACGTGGGGAAAATCAGGCTAACCTAGGAGTTGTGTGGGTTTTTTCCCTTTAATTTCCGACCCGCCTCCGTGGCCCTTTTTTTCACACCAGAGATTCGTTTTACCCTTGCAGCCTTCGTAAAGAGCCCAAAACCAGCCCCTCTGGCATAAAAGGGCTTGTATCCTGACCTTTTTTTTCCCAAAACCCCAACCAATCAAAAATTTTTTCACTGACGGTTCCAAGTCTAAAGGAAAGGAAAGGGCCTGTGAAAGCCAAATTTCCCGGGGGCCCCTTTCCAGAAACTTTTAAGAACATAACATCAATGTTTCTGCCCAAATTCTGCAAAACCTTTAACTGCTCTGGCTCGGGCAGAGGAAAACCCACAATCTACAAAGAGGGACTTTCTGGTTCTTTCAGATTTCTGTCAGTTTTGGGGCCATAGCTGGCCGAAAACCTTCAGAAACCAAAACTTCTAACATTTCTTTTGAACTTTTTAAAGCAAGTTGAAAGGGGGATGGTTACAAAAATTATTTTTGGTTTTGGTTTCCGGTCATTTTTGGCATGGGCGGGAACAAAAAGGTTCCCAAACAAGAAAAGAAACTGCCCAACATAAAAACCCCCTCAAAATGTAAAACCCAAAAAAATTAACTTTTATGTCAGAGCCCCTTCGGGCGGGAGGATTGGAATACCAGAGGGAAAAACCCAAACTCTTTCAAATCCGCCCAAAACCCTTTTAAGGGAGTTCCCCCCCATCAAACGCTGGTACGTAAAGGGGAAAGGGTTTTCTGTGCGGGCTGCCCCCCGGGTCTTTACGATTTTTACTCTTCTTTAACCTTTTAAAGAGTGGGAAAGCTCCGTGGTGTTTTCCCCCATGCATGGCCAAACTCAAAATGAAACATGTTCTTTTTAGAGTTTGGGATTTGAAACGATGTAAAGACAAAAAAATTTTTTCCCAGGGGAGCCCCTAAAAAATCCTTTTTTCAGGGATTCCCCCCGATGAAAATCCTTGGGTTTTTGGGGAGAGTTTTAACCTTTTTTCACCCTATTTAAGTTTTTAACGAAGAAAAAATTTAAAAAAAGAATTTTTGGTGCGTTTCTAGAAGAGGGTCTTTTAAAAAGGGAGATGTGTAAAAGGGTTGTTTTTTTTTTTTTAAAAATGACTTGGAGTTTTTTTTAACGGTTTTACACCCCCGGATGTGGCCCCTTTTCCCGGTGGGCGGAAAAATAAACAAAAATTATTAACTTATCTTACCCTGATAAGCGAGGTAAAGACGGGGCATTCAAAGAAAAGATGACGCACTGAAAGTTTTTTTCGCGGACACAAGTAAAACCTTTAACAATTTTGGGTTTTCCAAGTTTTCACCAAAATTTTAAAAGAATTAATCTAACAGTGTTCGGGGCAGGGAATCGAAAAGTAGCCCTTTGTTTTCTAAAATTCTGCTTATGTATAAAAACTTTTTCATGTTTTGGAAATAATAAAACAAGAGGAAAATTTTAAGGGGTTTTTCAAATAAATGTTCGGCGTTTCGATTTCCCTCCTTCCTTTGCAAGGCTTTCCACTATTTCTTTTCACTTTATATACATGAGATGGAACCCAAAAAAAAAACCACCCCTTAGGGCCGGAGTTACAAAAAAATGCAGCCAATGTTTTTTTTCAAAACAAATTTTTTCTATTTTTTGAAAACGAAAAGCTCTAGTGATCGTAAAACAGTTTTGGGAATCAACACACAGAAAAAATTTTACAGAAAGAAATTTGGTTTTCCCAATAAAAGCAAAGCCTTCAAAATTTGGGCGAAAAATTTCGGGGTGAAGTTTTAAAACCCCCTTTCTAAAGGAAATGTTTTTTCCGACTTTAAAAATTTGGGAAAATAACCCAGAACCATTTTGAAATGATGATTCCTTTAAAACCGCCCCAAACCTGTAAACACTTTTAATTTTTTGGATGGGTTTTTTCTAAATGTTCACGAATTTCATTTTTAAAAATTTTAATTATCACTTTTTTTTTAAAACAAAGTGAAATTTGTAACAAAAGAAAGTTTGGGGCTCCCAAGGAGGCATTAGAGGTCCAAAGGAAATTCTGGTAAACCGAAATATAAAATTTTAAACAAGTGACAAAAAAGCAGTTGTCCCACTTTTTTTAATGGTTGAAAAAAAGATGTGTTTTTTAAAAGACCTCTTGGGGAAATTTTTTTATTGGAATCTACGGTATTTCTTCAGTACTGAATTTTCAACAAAAAGGGAATTTTTACAAAAATTTTGGGATACATCCAAATTTTCGCTTCTCATTTAGTGGTTTAAATATTTGTTTCTTTATAACATTTTGTGGGTGTTTTGTATGAAAGGGACTCCCAGAGAAAATTTCATGGCCTAAAAAAATCCAAAGGGTTTTGCAATTTTTTTAAAAAAACATTAGGTGCAAAAAATTTAATTTCCTTCCAATGTCTTTTTCGATCGGACTGAAGAGATGTAAAAGAAAAAAAAGGGGGTAAACACCTAAACCAAAAAGGTTTTTGACAACAAAAAATTTTTAAAACTTTAATCTTTTTCTTTTTTTAAACAACCCCAAATTTTTAATTGGGGCAAAAGTTCACAACGCCAGCTTTTTGCAAAAACAAAGTAATTTTGTTTTTCAAAATTACTTAAATCTGAAAAAAAAAGGGAAAGTATGGGGGGGGGCAACCATATGCGGATGAGTGAAATTTTCCCTTTTGGGGTTGTTTTTCCCCTAAAACGTGTTTCAGAATCAGAAAGGGTAGTATGTAGGGGACTAAAACGTTTAGAAAAACAGAATTAGATTTTTAAATCACCAGTGAAAACTTTTAAAACCAGCAGGGTATTAGTAGCAAGAGTATTTTTAAAAAGCATTTTTTCCTTGCTTAAAGTTTTCCCCGTTTTTTCAAAGTCCTATTCCTTGTATTACAAGAATAAAAAGGCGTTTTTAAAAAGAGGGACAACTTGTTTAAAATCCTTGTATGGAAATCCTGTTTTTGATTAAAATTGAACAGAAACTTGTTTCCCGGGAAATCGCTTCCATCAAATTTAAAAAAGGGGGTTCCCAGCGAAAAGAAAAGGGTTTTAAAAGAAAATTTTTAAATTTCGCCAGCTTTTTTTTTTTTTAATTTTGGGGAATTTTTTTTTGCGTTTCCACCCCTTTTTCCTTTCCCTTTTCCCCCTTCTTTCTTCTTTTCAGTATTTTCACTGACTGCAATGTTTCCTTTTAAAACCCCTAAAATTTGGGGCCCCCAATACACTTTTTTCATTTGCCCGGAAATAAACCGCACCATAATTCAAAATTTTTTTGCTTGTCAAACTGTACCGACAAAACCCCAAAAAGAATCAAACAAAAATTTAAATTTTAAATTTTTATTGTAAAATGTTCGGGCCCGCGCATTTTACAAAAAGAAAGGTTTTTTTAAAAGCCCAAACTCCCAAACCCATTCTCTCTCCCCCTTCCTTTTCCTCCCCATTCCTCTCCCCCCTCACGCCCCTCTCTCCTCTCTTTTTTTTTCCAAAAAATTAATTATTCACCCCTTTTTTTTAAAGCTCCGCCGTTTGTTTTCCTTCCCGGGCGGAATTTATGAAAATTTCGGTGTAAAGCCCCTTTCCTTTGTGTAGTAAAAGGGAAAATAAATCATTTTGCCTAATAACGTTTTCCTCGCACCACGCACACGCCCACACACACACACACACCCACACAAAACACACACACATACCCACAAAATTTTGCACACGCTTGGCGCCGCACACAAAAACACACACACACACACACACAAACTTACATACACAAAACACACGTGCGCGCATGCACAAAACGAACGCAAACACCCAAAACCCCAAAAGCGAAACCCCCCCCTCCGCACACACACACATTTAACACTGTGTAGTGGTGTGTGTGTGTGTGTGTGTGTGTGGTGTGTGGAGTGTGTGGGGGTGTGTTGGTGTGTGTGTGGTTTTGTCGGTTTTGGTGGGTGTGGGTAAAACGTATTTTTGTTTTTATGACAAAAACAACAACCAAATTAATCTGCCATCTAAAGGGAAAATATATATAAATATATAAATAATAAATATATATAAAATATATATATTATATAAAAAAAAATATATATATATAAAATATATAATATAAATATATACACAAACCACTTGTCACACGTTTTGCGCGCGCTCGCACACCCCCACACACACACGACACAAAACACACACACAACACACACACCACAAAACACGTGCGCAAAAGCACAAACGAACCAAACACACAACCCCAAAAGCGCACCCCCCCCCCCCCCCCTCCCCCGCAGACAGACCACAAAAAAACCCCACACAGGGTTTGGGGTGTGTGTGTGGGGTGTGTGGTGGTGTGGGTGTGTGTGTTTGTGGTGGTTTTGTCTTTGGGGTGTGTTAAATGCGCCCCGGCCCCGGCGGTGCTTTGTGTTTATCAAAAGAGTGAGAGAGAGAAGAGAGAGAGAGAGAAGAGAGGGAAAGAGAGAGAGAAAAAAGAGAGAGAGAGAGAGAAAAGAGAGAGAGAGAGAGTGTTAAAGGGTTTCCGGGGAACAATAATGACAACCTGCGGGAATCAAAAAATTCCCAACCCAGCAACTTTACATCTTTTCATTTAAAACGTTCCACAGCATAAAACTGGGCAACGTTGCAAAAACCCTTTTTACATTTTTTTTGGGGGGTTTTTGGGAAACACGCCCTTCTCCAAAATGCCCTGACCCCTTTTTAGACGCCTAAAACCCCCGACACAAAACCATCGTCATTTCCCCTAAACGCTGTTTTGGCCCAATTCTGTAAAAAATGAATTTGAGTCCAAACCGGGTAAAAAAGACGCTGCATCGTCAAAACTTAAAGGGTTTGGGGTAACAAAAAATTCTGGGTGACTTGCGTTTTGTGCAACTTTCAAACTTTTAAGACGGACAAACGTCAAAATTCCAGTATGACAAAAACCCCAGTTTTTAAAAAACTGACAGAGATTGAGTATTTCCATGTAGGGGCAAGAAAAGAAAATGAAAAACTTTTTTTTGGAACTACAGGGAAACTTTTAAATCTTGTCCCCGGTTTTGATAGTTCCATATTCAAGCCACTACTTTTTCAAGGTTGGGTTTTTTATAGTTTTTGTATAAATGCAAAGTTGTCTTCTTTACAAGACCGACACAGGACTAATGGTTTTTTAAAGCAGTGTAATTTACAATTTTTTTAAAGGGCGACGCCGTTAAAAAATTCCCCCCAAAAGGGGAAAATTGCCCGTGTTTGAAGAAATGACACGTGTTATTGTTCCCCAGTATACAAGACCTACTTATAGAAAAAAAGGGAAAGTCTAAAATGGGTCTGTATTGGTCCCTTCACTAAAACCCTTTCCCAAAACTGATACAAAAGTTGATAATTCCCGTGTAACGCAAGGGCTTTTTCCGTCTTTTAAAAGACTTACACACAAAAGAGAAAAAAATTTTTACCCGTTAAGATATTGGGGGCCCCTTTAAATTTATCCAAAAAATTATACATTTTTAAATTTAAAAAACACACAAAGGTTTTAAAATGATCTGTCAGGGAAAGTTTTGCAACTTAAAAACGGAAACCCCTGTTTAAAGTTCCCGTATAACGCCCGTTTTCAAAAATACAAACTTTTAAAGTTTTAAAAAGAAAACATTTTTTGACGACTGTAAATTTTTTAAAGAAAACTTTTAAACCTTTTTTGACAAGTTTATAATTTTAACCGTTAATTCGAAGAATTGGTTTTCGGGGGTGTAAAATTTTAAATTTTAAAAACGAATGCGGAAATTCCCCAATTTATTATTTGGGAAGGGGGGGGTCCTTAAAAAAAAAAAAAATATATTCATACGGGGAAAAAAAAAGCCCGAATTTTTAAAAAAAATGTCCCAAAATTTTACAGTTTTAGCAAAAGAAAAGAAAAAAAACTCACACACACGCACACACGCACGAAAGCACGCCGCACGCAAGCACCACGCACCCACGCCCGCACGCAAAGCACGGGAAAGCCGCACCACACCAAAAACACACACACACACACACACACACTTTAATGATTCCCTTTTAAAACTGAATCATGAAAAAACGTTCTTAAAAAGTTGCAACGTTGTTTGTAATATGTTTGATAAGGGAATCATTTCAGAAAAAAAGAACAGAAAACATTATAAAAACCCTTTTTCTAAAATGAAGATGTTTAGGATCCCGGCTCCGCAAGGGACTAAGTGCGCAAGCCCGTTGGGTTTTTGGCGCGAAAGGAAAGTGTGCCTGTGCAGTAGGGGTACATGCAAGCGAAAGTGTGTGCGTTTGTGCACGCGTGTTCACGTGCGTGCATGTGTACATTCTTTGTGCGTGGTTTGGGTGTTGGGGTTTTGGGTGGGTTGGGGTGAGTGAGGTGTGTGGTTTGGGGTGTGTGTTTGGGTGGGGGGTTTGTGGGTGTTGTGTGCGCGCGCACAAGAGAGTTTTGGGGGTGTACGCAAATTTGGGGGGCGTAAAAAATGCGTAGCGCTGCAAGTGTAGAGGGGTTTGGGGGCGCGTAAAAATTAAATTTTTAAAGTTTGGGCGGGGTGAAAACGAATGTTTGAAAATGACGGGGTTTTGGGGTGCGCGAATGCGTATTGTATGTTGTGTGTGCGTGTGAAAAAGAATGTTTTTGGGAAAAAGACAAAGAAAAAAAAAAGCAACCCCCCACAGAAAAGCACACCAAAGCCAAAGCAAACCCACCCACCCAAAGGCCACCACTTTACAAAAAGCATAGTTTTCATTGTTTCACATTTTCCCGTTCCAAAATACGTTTACAGTAAAAATGTGTGGGCCTGAGGATTTAAATTTTTTTCTGTTGCGTGGGGCTTTTGGGCAAATTTTTTCGCCAATGGAAAGGGCCCCCGTAAAAAAATCTGGCCAAAACCTAGGAGTCTTTTCAAAAAAGGCCTCGAGTATTTTTCCAAAGTTTGTTGGTTTGGGTTTGGGGATAATTTCCGCTCTTCCTTTAAGTTTTCACTTTCGGCCCAATTTCCCCTCTTTTTTTTTTTTTTTGTTTTAGCTCTGAAAAAAAGGTCAAAGGTTTTTAAATGGGTTTTTTTCCTGTTTGTTAAAGTTATTCTGCAGACTTCTTTTCACATCAAAACGGCTTTGGGAAAAATCGAGTTGTTCTGGGTGCCATTTTGTCCATTCCTTTGAAAACCGCGTGTCCCTGGAAACACAACATCTGAGTCCCCTCCCAATGGAAAAGGGGCGCATTTTTTTAAACCCAAACAGGGCCCCCCTCCAAATTTCCCCTTTTCCCCTTTTTGGGAAAAAGAAATGTAAACTAAAAAAAACAACGATGTTTTGAATTATTTTTTATTACCTCCTTGATGTTGAGCCCCGAAAAAAGGGCTATGGTTTAAGGGGTTTTTATCTGGTTTGTTAATGTGATTCTGCAGACTTCCTTTTTCACATCAAAACGGGTTAGCAAAAATCCCCGTTGTTTTTGGCTGCCAGTGGGGCTCATTTCCTTTTCACCTGGGTCCTGGTTTGCACACTATAAAATCTCCCCAAAGGAAGGCTGGGGCCAAAAAAAATTTTAAAGCTCTTTCCAAATTTCCCTTTCCACTTTTGGGAAAAAGTGTAAACTACCCAAATTTTTAGATTGTTTTTTAATTTTTTTATATTACCTAAAGGTAATTAAGTAGCCTTTCCCGCCGAAACAGAAATAAAGCTACCTACACTATTAAAAAAGTCCCCACATAGGGCAGCATCAACATTTCCCTGTAAACATTTAAAAAGAAAAAAAAAATGAAATTGGAAATTTTGAAAAGGTGGACACTTTTCAGCCTATGAACGCGGGTGATTGGGAAACCTTAAGCCCGTTTTTTAAAGTGTGAAATAAACCCGCCCTTTATCTTTTGGAATCCTTATGGCCCCATGTTAAGTTCGTAAATAAATTGGCATTTTAATTTTTTAAAAAAGCTGACTTTTACTGTTGAAATTCCCAAAACCCCCGCCAGCAGGACAAACCAGTTTTGGGAAAAGAAAAAACCAAAACAAAGTTGAAAGTGACTTTCTTTGGGAAAATAACTAAAAAAATTTGACAGGCAATACAACCAAATGCCAAGAGATTTTTTATACAAAAAAACCCCAAAAATCTTTTAAAAACTCATTTGTTTCCCTTTTTATAAAGAAAAGAAAGAAGACATTGCATTAAGTTTGGTGGGGTCCTCTACGCGGGTTTTAGAGAAATCTAAAAAATGTTTTTTCGCCCAACCCCCCCCAGAGAAACGTGGGCCCAAAAGAGACACAAAAACAAAACAAAAGACGCGTTTTTTGAAACCCCTTTTGGCCCCTTTAGGGAAAACAAACCCAAAAAAGGAAAAAACGAAAATTAAACTAGCTATATATTGTTTTCCCAGTGTGAAAAAAATTTAGTACCCCAAAAGCCTAAATTGAAAAAATAGCCGCCATTCAACACCCTTTCCCTTTCGCTGAACTCTAAAGCGAACAAAACCCAAGCGAAATTTTGTTTCCAATTTTTTTCCAAATTTTGCCTTAAGAAGACCAAAAAGGTCCCAAACGCTCGTGTTTTGTCTTTTTGAATTTGTTTTTCCACGTTTTTCTGGCGGTTCGCTTTAAAATTTAAATTTAAGATTTGTTTTTTTACGCCCCCCTGCACCGTCCCCACTTGCAAAATTGATGCAACAGAACCTTTTAAATGCCTTTTTAAATACTTAAAAAACCAAGCTTTTCAGATTGGGAAACCAAACAACAAAAAACCCAAAAAAAAACTAGAAACCGTCCTTTCATCTATTCAAGCTACAAATTTTTCTGTTTCTTAAAGTAAGAAGTTGGATCAGTTGGACAAAAAAATCCCCATTTTTTAAAGAACGTTCCCTTTCCCCACTTCAAGAAGGGGAAACCCCCGTTTAAAGAATAAAACACCCCAAACCGTTACTTACCCCACACCCCCTCCCCCCCCCCCCCCCCCCCCCCCCCCCCCACATCCATTAAAAAAATTAAAAAAAAGGGAAAGACCAAGGGAAATAAGGCTGGATAGGTGGGAAACTTTCGCTGCCGTTTAGAAAAAGCCGGGTTTGAAAAAACAGTGTTACAAGAAAAACGTTGGCCGTTTCCCAAAATTTAACCTTAAAACCCCGGACCCAAGTGACAAAAAAAAGGCGACCCCAAAAATTAAACCCCAAAACAAACCAAAAACCCCTGGGTTTTTTTTTCTAATTTTGGGGGCTTGCGTTTGTGCACGCGAAATGGGGCGTGTGGTTTGTGGGGTTATTTTTTTTCTCTTTCTCCCCTCCCTCTCTCCCCCTCCCCCCCTTTCCCCTCTCTTTGGGTGTGTGGGGTGTAGTGTGTGTGTTGTGTGTGTGTGTGTGTGTGTTTTGTTTTGTTATGTTGAGTGCCCTGCGTACGTGCGTGCGGCGTGGGTTGCGTACGTGCGAGCGGAGCGGGGCGCCTGTTTTAATTTTGAATGTTTTGTGTGGGGTGTGTGTGTGTGTGGGTGTGGGGTGTGTTGGGGTGTGTGTGTGTGGAAAGGGTTTCCAAAATTTTTTACCCCTGGGAAAAAAAAAAAATTGCCTTTAATCACGAAGGATTATAACGAAAAACTCAAACACCAAAAAACCCCTAACCCCCAACAAACACCCGCAAGAAATTCAAAGTGAAAAAGTACCAAAAAAACTTTTTGGCCCTTCAAATTGGGAATGTTTTTTCAGACATTACAAACCAAATGCCAAAGCAGTCGACATGAACTGGACAATTGGGGAAACCCCCCCGGCTTCTGTTTGGGGATTTTCGAAAATTTCCCGGTTTTTCGGTCATGCTTCGCTTCCCGCGCCACGTCCCAGTGTTTTCCCTTTCCCAATTTTTTGGCCTTGGGGCCCGACCAGGGGCGTTGTTTTCGGGGCCCCCTTTAAAAAAACCCAGGGCCCCCAGGGGAATTGGGGGTTTTCCCTATTTTTTATGGCTGAATTCCTGGCTTGTAAGACACTGTCAGAATTCCCCAAAAACGCCAAAAACCCGTAACGCGTGGGCTGGGGGCACTCCCATTCTCAGGGCCCCCACCCCTGCTGTGGGCCCCATCGTGTCAAAGCTGTGGGACGAAAAAAATGGGGCGGAGCTGCAGCAGGTGTAACGGTATCGCCAAACGCCTAATCAACTGGGCCCCCTTTCCTACGGGGATGAAATTAAACAAAACCTTTTTTTTGGGGACATGCCCGTCCCTCAAGGGTGTATCAGAAATTAACCAAGGTTTTTTGAGACGGTTTGGCATTGGATAGCCAAGCCCGAAACTTTTTTTTGGGACCTTTTTACGGTTTGTTTGGGCAGCAAAAAGGCTCTCTCTGGTTTACTGGCCCAAAACGGGCCCGAATGAAACCCAAAAACTTAAAAATGGGAACCAAAACCCCCAGGGAAACCGGGGAACGGGAAAATGGGCCTTTACTGCCGTCACCTGATTGCTACATGCACGCATTTTTTTGTCCCAACAGCACCCCTCCAAGTACATGTCCCACTACCAAAAATTTTTTTTTTCCGATGACCCCCATTGAGTAAGGACAAAACCGTGTTTTCCTTGGGAGTCAGCAAAGCCTGGCCTACTCCACCCTGCCCTCAATTCCAAACCAAATTGATTAAACTGGCACCCAATTTTTAAAAGCAAAAATTTTGGGAAAATTAATACGGGGGTTTTTTGGGCCTTTTTTCCCGAAAAACAAAAAAGTTTCCCTTAAGGGGTAGTTAACATCGATACGAAGACATCATCAATGCGGGGGTTTTCAGTGGAGGGAATCATTAAAGGAAGCGGCGGAGGGTTTTCACTGACGAAGGGAAAATACTGGGAAAAATTAAAGATGACCGCATAAGGGAAAAATGTATTATTTGAAATCTTTTCAGACAAAAGCTGTTTCAAGACATGTTTTTAAATTCCCTCCTTTTTTATTCTTCATTTTCCTTTAAGGTACCCCCCCAAAATACACACTAAATGTGGCCCCAAAAGAGGGGGCCAAAAATAAGAATTTACTGTCCCGTTTTTAAAAATTCTAACATTTTAAAACTTCAAACCCTGTCCGATTGGTTCGCATTTTAAAAAAGGAAAAAAGGCACCACTTCACTTAAGCTACATAAAAAGACTGAACAAAATTTCAGTGAAATAAAAAAACAAAATACCCAAAAACGACAATTTTAAAAACCCCACGGACCCAGGGGTTTCGGGCTTCCAGCTTTGGGGCTTTATCCAATGGACGACCTTTCCCCCCTCCCGGGGAGGCACAAGGGTTTCATGCACGTGACCAATGTTTTTACCGTCAATTTTTGCCACTGAGTGATCGGGTGCCCGTTGGGCGTAAAAAACAAGTAAATGCCCCACCCACATTAAGTACAAAGGATCCCCCGTTTTCTGACCTTGTTAAACCAAATTTAGTTATTGAAGCAGTTTATTAAGTGATTTTATTTCAGTTGTAATTAAAAAATTTTAAAACAAAAACACGAATTTATTAAAAAGTTTTGCGTCATTGTTGCCCCAGAGTGGGCGACCAGTTTTAAAAAACATTTTTAAAAAACCAAAAATACGTAAATTTGGGACACTTTATCAACTTTTTGGGTTTTGTCGTTGTCCCCCAAATGGTCCTGACGACTCAAGTTTTAACATCCAAAAGCTGTTTAAATTCGTTCACGTGAATTTTAGTTTGTTTTGGGGTCAAAGATACACAAACCCAACACTGGCACACAAACCACACTTCACCCAAAACAAAACCAGTACCAAGAAAAAAAACACGGGACGGGAACACCACGAGTGAACAATAAACAAAAAAACAAGACAACAAAAACACAAACAAACCAAGTACTCAACGAAACAAGACAAGGTGGGACAAAAACCCCCTTAAAAACAAAGAGCAAAAGGAACAAAAAAAGGAAATGGTTTAAAAAACGAACGAAAAAAGCACAAAACGAAACCCAAAACCCCAGGGCACCAAAAACCCCAAATCAAAGCAAATACAAACTGTATTTACAGATGATTCCACAGAGGCAAAAAGGCACAAGGGATGAGTGGGGCCCCCAAAGGGTGTGACCAGCACTGGTTTAGTTTCCCAAAAAAGAGGTCCACGGATAAGTTCCTCTTCACAAAATGACAGAAAAACACAGGGGCCCGGGAAAAGAATCTTTCACAGTGGAAACAAGACGGAAGAAACCTCTCTCTCTCCCCTCTCTCTCCACTCTCTCCTCTCCCCCACTGTGGGAAATCGCGCGCGCGCGCGTGTGGTGGGGTGTGTGTGTGTGTGTTTGGTTTTTGTGTTTTTGGTTTTTGGGGAGGCGTGCAAATGTCCATATATGTGGTATGGAAACGTGCGTGCGTAGGCGGGGGCGAAGTCAGCCTTTCGTTTTGCGTGCATGGAGGGTTTGTGGGGTGTACATGCGTTCGTGAACGTGTGGCGGGTGTGCGTGTGTGTGGGGTTGTGTTTTGGGTGGTGTGTTGGGGAGAGAGAGAAGAGATAGACAAAAGAGAATGCAAAATGCCGCCCAAGCATGTGACCAAGGAAAATTTTTGTGTTTTTTTTGTGTGTGTGTGGTTTTGTGTTAAATTTTTGTGGTGTGTCTGGTTTTTGCATGCATGTGTCTTTTGTGAGTGTGGGGCGTGCGTGTGTGCATGCGTGTTTGTGTTTTGTGTTTGTACGTGCGTGCGCAAACGTGTTTGCTGGTTAAAGTGGCGTGGGGTTGTTTTTTGTGTGTGTTGTGGGGGGAGAGAGAGAGGGTGTGTGTATACGCGTGCACGTGCGAACGAGCAAATTGTGGTTTTTGTGTGGTGATTTAGGGGTTTTGCGAGCGCGGGGTCGCACGCGCATCTGCGCACGCGCGCCGGGGCGTCTGTTTTTGTGTGAGAGTTGTGTGTGTGTGGGAATGCCCCGCATGCATGCAGCTTTCCTTAAACTTTTTAAGCTCGCAACCGGCCCTTGATAAAACACTTAATCTTTTGTTTCCCTATCCCAATCATCACCCCCCTCAACCACACACACACACACACCCACACACACACACACACCCCACCCCACACACACATCGTGCATGCGCGTGCGCCCCAGCAAAACAAACACACGCGCCCCCCGCAACACAGGGGCACACACACACAAAAATTTTTTCTCACTTTAAAAGGGGTTTTAAGAAAAATTTTAAAAATCCCGAAAAACCCAAAGGGCCAAAAAACCCATCCGAATCAAACAACATATTAAAACCCACTAAAGAAATAATTAATTTTTAAAACGTATGAAGATACACAAATAAAAAAAGATCTGTGAAAAAAACACCACGAGAAAAAAGAAACGCAGGAATTAATTATCCAAATTAAAAAAAAAATTTGCATGCATCGAAGAAAAAGGAAAAAAAAAAAAAAACCTCCTTTTAAAAAAAATACTCCCCCAGGAAAAATTACCAAACTGATGAACATTTCATTAGGAAGAAAAAAAAAAAAGTATTGGTAGACTCCTGCCTTTTTTTTAAACAGTTCCCTTTTAAGACAAATTTTTTCCACAATGTTACAAAGAAAATTTGCAAATTTTTTCAAAAAATCAAAAAAGAAAAAAACCGGGCAAAAAACATGAAGAAAAATCATGAAACCCGAATTTTGCAAAAAACAAAAACTCGTTGATCCATTTGTTTTAAAACAAAAAAAGAAACGAATTGAAATTAAAGATAAATTTCCGGGGTTTCCCACAGATGGTTTCCCTTTCCCCTTTAAAGGCAAAAAAATTTTATAAAAATTGAATTTAAAGATGAAACCCCGGGGTTAAAATTAGATTTGGGTTTATTTTTTCAGGGCCCGGATGTAAACGGAAAAAATTCACTGAAAGGTTTTGTGTTAAAGTCAATGGCCAATTTTTTCAAAGGCCATTGGGGTAACGGAAAAATTTACTGAAGATTCCCGTGTTTTCGTCAGGGTTGGAAGGCTCGGACCCTCAGGGAATTCCAGTCCCCCCAAGCACAAAAGGGGGTAAGGAGCAGAACCATCCTTTGGTTTTATGCTGAACAAAAATCAGCAAACCAGAAAATTTTTTCCCCAAAGACAAAAAGAGGACTTCACATGGAACTTCCCACCAATTAAAAAAAAGTTCCGACAGAAAATTCCCGGGGAGTCGTTTTAAATCAAAACGGGAAAACCAATTTTTAAATACTTAAAAAAAAAAAAAAAAAGGCGAAAATAAATAAACAGAAATGACAGTTTTAAAAATCGGGTTTTCTGCTAGAAAAAGCAAACCAAAATTTAACAGAAAAATTACTACGGCCCCCCGACCGAAAGAAACCCAATTAAAAAGACAAACACCCTTTCGCCCTTTTGGGTCCCAATTTGAGGAGAAAAATGATTGTTTTTTCTTATTTTTTTTTTTATTTCTTGAATGTTGATAAACTTTTCTGAAAAAGACTAAAGTGGTACTCCTCCAAGGTAATTATAAACATTTTGGGTTTAAAAAAACCCCTTCCGGTGTGCTTTTGCTTTAGAAAACTTTCTGGGGTTTAAAGGGTTAAAAAAGGGGAAAACTTTTTTAAGATTCACTGCAAGCTCTTTTTCTTGCCTTCTATTTACCATTTATAAATTTCCCTTTTTTTGCTCGCAGGGGGGTTTTTTTTTACAGGTTTTTCAGATTCTAAATTTTTGCTTAACTGATAAAAAAAAAGATGCCATTTCCTATTTTGAATGAAGCAGTACTCCACAAAATCAAGGGAAACCCGGGGCACGTGGGGCATAAAAAAACAGAAAAAAACAAAAGTACGCTTTCTTTCCCCAACCCCGTCAAGATTTCAGCAAAAAATGGGCATCTTGGGCAGAGTCGGAGAAACGAAGCACCTCTGTTTTCGTTTCAAGGAAAGCTCTCCTCAAAAAAAAACAAACAAACAACCCAAAAAAAAAACCCCAAAAAATGGGAAACAAATTACACCCACAAAAAAAACTGCCAAAACCCAAAAGCAACCCCAAAATATAAAAACCCAAAACAAAAACGGAGAAAAAAAAAAACAACGCTTCCCCCCCTTAGGAGGGGTGAAAAGCTGGCAAGGGCAACATTTTTTAGACCAACAAAATCGGCCCGCGAAAAAAAAAAATAGAAAAAACAATCACTGATTTTTAAACACATTCAAAAACGTAGGTCCCCCTAGCCCATGGGTTCATAAACTTTGGGGAAAGGTGGCCCCCGCATTTTTCAGAGAACGTTTGGGGGCCTCAACCTACCCCGTGGGCAGAAGTTTAACCGTGCCCCCCCAATGACCCCCTCTTTACCACCAAAATTTAAGGTTTCCAAGAGTCTTTAATGTCGTAAGTGAAAAGAAGGGATCAATTTTAAACCCCAATGACCAAGTGCCCTCACGTGACCGCAAAAACTACCAAGTACCCCAAGAATTCCCAAATTTCTTTTAGAGACCAAAAAGGTTTCCAAAAAGCCCCAAGTGAACAAAAGGCCTCCAAAGATTACCAAACGTCTTTTACGGGTTTCCAAAAAGTACAAATCAAAACCCTGATCGGGGACCACAAAAAGAAACAAGTGAAAATTTAAACTCACCAAGCGCTCTTACAAAAGCAACCCAAAATACGAACCCCGTCTTCATGGTTTTCCAAAAAAGCGCAAAAGACGCAATTATCGAGTGTACGCAATGACGCCCGGGCACAGAGTGTTCTGCAATTTACGCAAGGTTTAAACCCTGTGTCAACACATGCCAAAATTTTTAAAGCTGCAAGGTTAAAAAAGGGGTCTTTACGGTTTTCCAAGTATTTTGGGAATGTCTTCAAGGTTAAACCCGGTGTCTTCACGGTTTCCAATTGTTTCTGCTGACCCGCAAAATCAACAAAAAGTTTTCCAAGGGTTAAACCCAAATAAATTGAATGACAGCAAGGGTTTCTACAAATACAAGTGGATGACAGTAAGGAAACCAAATGTAATTTCAATGACTCGTAACCCAAATGTTCGCAATACGCAAGGGCACCAAGTGTTTTGCAAAGACCCGCAAGGCACCAAAATGTTTTTGCAAAGAAATTAAGGTCACCAAGTTTTTTGCAAAGACGCAAGGACACCAAGTGTTTTTGCAAGACAGCAAGGTCACCAAAATGTTCTGCAATGAAATTAAGGTCACCAAGTGTTCGCATAACGCAAGGCATCAATGTTTTGTAAAAAACTGCAAGGCAAACCCAAATGTTCCAATGAAATGCAAGGGTACCAAGTGTTCGTAATGACTGTAAGGGCACCAAATGTTTTTGCAATGATGCAAGGTTTTCCAAGTTTCTGCAATACTGGGAAGGTTTCCAAGGTTCCCGCAAAACTGAAAGGTCACCAAAAGTGTACCCCAAAAGACTGCAAGGTTTAAAAAAAATTTCGGGAATTTACGCCCGTCACCACGTAATTTTGCCCAAAGGGCTCAAGGTTTTCCGATTTTTCCCGCAATTTACTGAAAGGACACCAAGTGTTTTGCAAAGACCCGCAAGGGTTTTCGAGTGTTCTGCAATTACCAAGGGTTTCCGAAGGTTTGCAATGACGCAAGGTCACCAAAATGTTCAAATGACTGGGAATGCCCCCGAGGTTCTGCAATACTGGAAAGGGCACCAAGGTTTTAGCAAAAGAAATTTCAAGGAAACCAAATGTTTCCGCAATGACGCAAAAACACCAAGAGTTCCGCAATTTGCAAGGTCACCAAGTTTCTTTCAAAGACTGCAAGGTTTACCACGTTTCTGCAATACTGCAAGGTCACCAAGAGTTTTCAAAAGGCACCAAGTGTTCTGGGAATACCGCAAGGGCACGAAAAAGTTTTTAAAGGGCACCAAGGTTCTGCAATGACTGCAAGGTTACCAAAGGGCCCTTTTAAAATTAAAAGAGTGCTTCCCCAAAAAACAGCAATGTCTTTTGAGGTGACCAAAATTTTTTCCGCAACGAAAACAAAATTGCCCCAGTTTCTGCCGACTGGGAAATTTTCCCCTTGGGGGGGGTTTTTTTTGCAAAGACTGCAAAATTTTCCTAGTGTCCTGCAATGAACTGCAAGGGTACAAAATGCGCATTTCCCGCAAAGTTTCCAAAGTTCCACAATGACTGCAAATTTCCAAGGCGGGAGTGACTCAAAGTAAACCAAGTGGCCCGCAAGGTTCCCAAAACTCTTCCAAAATACCAACTGATTTTAAAAGGCCCCCGGGGTCCCAAGGTCATCAAGTGTCCCCACTTCCGTGAGTCCCAGGGGCCCCCAAAATTCCTCAATTTGAAAGGGTGACCAAAAGTTCCCCCGGTTACCAAAGAAAAACCAGGACCAAATATCCCAAGGTTTTCCAAATTTTCCCCAGCGTAAACCCGGGGTTCCCTCAAGGTTTCCAAATGCCTCAAGGTTAAACCCAAAAAACCCCCAAGGTTAAATAATTACGTCCCAAAGGCACCAAAAACCCAAAAGGGTTTCTAAATTTCCCAAGGGACCAAATGTCATCAAAGGTCACCAAATGTCCCAAAGGTAACAAAAGTCCACAGGGGTTCCCTAAGCCTTTGAATTTTCCAAATGTTTTCAAGTTTTCCAAATGTCCAAAGGGTTATTTAGTAGGTCACCAAAAGTCCTCAAAGTTACCCTATTACCTCAAGGCCAAAGTGTCCCAAAAAGTCACCAAACTTTCCCAGCAAACCCTGTGCCCAAAAGTCACTAAGAGTCCCAAAGTGATCGTTTTTCCCAAAGGGTTTCCAAATTTTCCCCTTTAGGTTTTCAAATACCCCCAACGCTGAAGATGCGAGACAAACAACCCCCAAAAACCCTCACCATCCAATACCACCCCCCCCCCCCCCACACCCCACACACAAATTCCAAAAAAGAAAAGAAAAAAGAAAGAAAAAGGAAAAATAAAAAAAGGGAAAAAAAAGGGGAAAAAAAAAAAGAAAGGGGAAAACAAAGTCCCTTGGGGAAATTTTTTCAAAGATGTTTAGGAATAAAGAACATTCAACCTTTAAACCACGAAAAAAGCACACTCAAAAATAATGGGGGAAAAAATGTGGGGTGGTGTGTGTGTGTGTGTGGGTGGGTGTGTGTGGGGTGCGGGGCGTGCGTGCGTGCGTGGGGTGCGTGCGGCGTGCGTGCGTGCGGTTTTCGTGCGTGCGGCGTTCCGCGCGCGGTATAAGGGGTTTAATGGAGGGACAGTGTGGGTTTTAGAGCCCGGGGGGCAAGGGTGGGTGGGAGGGTCCCGGGGGCTTTTTAAAAAAAAAAAAAAAAAAAAAATTAAAAAAAAAAAATCCCCCCTGGAACAATGCACGGTCCACCAAAACCAACCCCAAAACCCAAAGCTTCACTAGACCCGCGTCCTCAAAGTTTTTTCCCCCAAAAAGGGGGGATTATGAAGAAGATAAAGACTCCCCAAAAGAAAAAAGTCTTTGGGCGGGCAGTTTCCTTCCGAGCTGTGCGCCGCGACGTCCGCCATTGGCGGCGGTGGGAGCTTCCCCCCGGCCCCGACCCCGAGGTTTCCACGCGGTTTTAAAAACGGGACCCCTCAAGCGGCCCCCCTCCCCCCGCCCCCCCCCAGCCCCGTCACAGCCGCGGGCACACACCCTTCCTGAAGCAAAGGTCCACCCGGGCCCCGACACGCCGGCCCCAAAAGAAACAAGGGGCCAGGAAGGCGAACCCCCGGGTCGGAAAAAAAACCCGAGTTCCGCCCTCCTACGTAATACGGTAAGGGATCACCGCCGACCGACCCCCCGGGCGGCTCCCCCGGGCCCCGACCCCCAGCACCGCGCCAACCAGGGAAACCGTTCCCGGGGGCCGTAAAGAGTTTGGGGTTTACCCTAGAAGAGGGCTGACACAGCTGGGGCCCGGGCGATGACGAAAACAAAAGTCGGCAGCGGGGGACGAAGAACCCCCAACGCCCCGACGAAGATGGGCTAAAGCCGTGGCCCGCCCCCGATTAGGGTGATGGGGACTCCCCTGGATCCACAGCAGCCTGTGTCGGGGGCCTGAAAACCCTAAAAAGGACCCCGTTTACAAGAATTGGCCCCGTGGGGGGTGGGGGGGGGGGGTTTTCCCGGGGTTTGTAGATCGAGACCGAGCGCTTGATTTTTTTTCACGCCCGGGAAGCGTATAAACGAAAAGCTTGTGGCAAAAAAAAAAAAAAAAAAAAAAAAAGAAAAAAAAAACAAACAAACAAAAACCTGAACGGCGATCTCTACCAGTCACAGACCGTTACTGTTTTAAGTGCGAGGGGAGGGGCACCCAATGGCTGAAAACTAGCCATTTTCTTTTTGATCTCCAGATGAGATAACGTTTCTGAACACACTGAAGGTGGGTGGATTTTGAATGAAAAGAGGTTGACTAAGAAACTGAACGGTTTACTCTCGTTAGTTTCAAAGTTGACTGCAGGGGTAATTGAAACAAACTTCAATGAAGAAAAAACAAATATTCCGCCGACGAAAGGACAAACAAATTACAAGACAATACAAGACGCGTTTCGACCTCTTTGGTCTTTTTCAGTCAAGACAAACAACATTCAGGACGATGAAAACAAAGAACGAGCTATCACTTACCTCTTAAAAACTGAGCGCAAATAGACGTTGAAAATTGACGATGAAATCATTCAACATCCACTTTGCGCCCAATTTGAGGAGGTAAGTTCTTCGTTTTCATTGATCTTGAATTTTGTTTGTCATTGTCATTTATAAATACGAAACTGTACGTCGGGCTTCATGATTCGTCAACTTCTGTAAACATCATTGTGATTGGTCGGAACTGAGCCATCGCCATTTACCTGTTAATTTGTCTCATACTTGAGCACACAAGTGAGGAGGTGATCGGGAAGAGCGCATAGGGAGGAATAGGAGGGAAGAGAGAGGAGGAAGAGAAAGGAACGAGTGCATAGGAAGGAATGAGGAGGGAAGAGAGAGGAGGAAGAGAAGGAACGAGTGCATAGGAGGAATGAGGAGGGAAGAGAGAGGAGGAAGAGAAAGGAACGAGTGCATAGGGAGGAATGAGGAGAAAGAGAGGAGAAGAGAAAGGAACGAGTGCATAGGGAGGAATGAGGAGGGAAGAGAGAGGAGGAAGAGAAAGGAACGAGTGCATAGGAAGGAATGAGGAGGGAAGAGGAGGAGGAAGAGAAGGAACGAGTGCATAGGGAGGAATGAGGAGGGAAGAGAGAAAGGAACGAGTGCGTAGGGAGGAATGAGGAGGGAGGAGAGAGGAGGAAGAGAAAGGAACGAGTGCATAGGGAGGAAGAGGAGGGAAGAGAAAGGAACGAGTGCGTAGGGAGAATGAGGAGGAAGAGAGAGGAGGAAGAGAAAGAACGAGTGCATAGGAAGAATGAGGAGGGAAGAGAGAGGAGGGAAGAGAGAGGAGGGAAGAGAGAGGGACGAGTGCATAGGGAGGAATGAGGAGGAAGAGAGAGGGAGGGAAGAGAGAGGGACGAGTGCATAGGGAGGAATGAGGAGGGAAGAGAGAGGAGGGAAGAGAGAGGACGAGTGCATAGGAGGAATGAGAGGAAGAGAGAGGAGGAAGAGAAAGGAACAAGTGTACGGTTACTCGCCTGTCCTTCCATCTCCGTTCCTATCGCCACATCTCCACGTGTACACACTTTGTACATCTGTCGGTCTGCTTTTCATATTCTAACTGCGCGCCCACACACTCATTCTCACAGAACTCTAATTCTCCCTCCCCACCTCTCTCTCTCATCCACACACACACACACACACACCACACACACACACACACACACACACACACACACCACACACCATACACGCACACACACGCATGCACGCACGCTGCACACACTCACCACACACACACACACACACACACACACACACACACACACACACACACACACACACACACAGAGTCCAATTACCCATTTATTTAACGCAGATGTATCGCATTTTCATCACCGACAGTCCATGCGAATAATCTACGTAAGGTCGTCATACAGCAACCTACCAGAGGAGACACTGCATTGCTGCTGAGCCACAATGTGCCCCCCCCCCCCCCCCCCCCCCCCCACCGATGACTATAACCACTCGGAGATATACAAGGTTTTGTCGTTATCGTGGTTTTTGATACCCCATATTTGTGTAAACCTTGTAAACTTATGTGCAATGTCTGTCACTTGGACACAACCCGTCACATCATCCCTTCCCTCCCTATCTCCAGTTAACATCACTGCCAGGGTCTTCCGAGGAGACGATGCCATCAACTGAGATCCCGTTGTGAGCACGCCATTACGCACGTAAACGAACCGGCAATTGGGAGCTGCCCCCGAAAAAAAACATGGAAACAATTCACGTGATAAGTCAACACCGTTATATGTAGACAGTAAAAGAACAGCAACAACAACAAAAAACCTAAGAACACAACACAACACAACAAACAAACAACAAGCAAAAGAGATTGACGCTGTTCTCCGCCTATGTAGTCTTCTCAAGATGGCACTTCCAAATGTACACAGACATCTCTTCTAACAGTGAAGTGATAACATACAGTGCCAAAAATCATTAATTAGAGGATGTTTTAAATGAACAGTCAAACACTCATCCTGTGAATATCTACTGTGTCCCTTTTGTCACTTTCCCCTGTCAAAAGCACTGCTTTAGAGACTGTTATAATTTGTTATATTTCAGCTGGTGTCCGGGCTGAACTCACCCAGACTGTTGGTAAAGGAACAGACAGTCCACTCACCTTGGGTCTTAGGGTAGCCCTGTACACGTTGTGTGTGAACATGGAGGATGACCCGAGGACGGAACTGTCCACAGACGACATGACGGCCGCCGACACTGCTCCTAGACCTGGACAGTGGTACACCAATGTAATGTAATGTAATGTTATGTTATGTAATGTAATGTAGTGTATGAGCGAGCTTGGAGCATGACCCAAGGACGAAACTGTCCACAGACGACATGACGACCGCCGACACTACTCCTAGACCTGGACAGTAATGTAATAGAATGTAATGCAATGCAATGTGTGAGCGAACATGGAGGATGACCCAAGGACGGAACTGTTCACAGCCGCCGTCACTGCTCCTAGACCTGGACAGTGGTACACCATGTAATGGAATGGAATGGAATGGAATGGAATGGAATGGAATGTAACGTAACGTAAATGTAATGCAATGGAATGGAATGTGTAAATGAGTCCTGGAGAACGACCCAAGCTCTATTTAGGTGCGACATGACAGCTGCAGACACTGCTCCCAGACAGGAAACCACACACCATGTAATGTAATGTAATGTAATGTACTGCAATGTAATGTAGTGTAATGTAATGTAATGCAGTGCAATGTAGCGTAATATACTGTGATATTTGAGTGAAACATGGAGAATGACCAAATCACTTTTTTAAAAGACTGTACTGTACTGTACTGTACTGTATTGTACCGTACTGTACTGCATTGTATATCTGCACTGTACTGTGCTGATTGTTACTGCATTGTAATATACGTTACTGTACTGTAGTATGCTGTGCTGTATTGTACTATGCTGTGCTGTACGTACTATGCTGTACTGTACTGTACTGTACTGTACTGCATTGTATCAATACGGTATTGCACTGTGTGTGCTGTACTTTTAATGTGTGAGTGATCACTGATGATGACCAAGCACAAAAACTATCTACAGACATCAAAACGGCTCCGACACTGCTCCTATACCTGGACAGTAATGTAGTGTAGTGTGATGAAATGTGATTGATGTGATGTGATGTGTTATGATGGCCATAGTGTGATGTTTTTCATATAATGCAATATAAGTGTAAATGAACAGATCGTGGAACCAGGAGCACCAATTCTCCACACAGGTAGAAAACGGTGACTGTTTAAAGTTATCGAAAAGAACAAAACATAACGCCACCCCCCCCCCCCCTCCCCCCCAAAAAAAAAAAGCAACCAACCAAACAAACAAAAAAGCTTACAAACAAACAAAACAACAACAACAAACAAACAAAACAATCAAACAAAAAACAACGTATCTGTAATAAACAAGGGATAAGTAAATGCCTGTATTTTTTTCTTCATGTCGGACTTCTGACACCAAAGCTGACAGAAGGCAATCCGTCTTGTTAATGAAAGACATCCCATAAGGATTGGTTTTGCCTGATCTGACATCCATTGATTGCTTCCTTCATGGAACTTCTGTCATTTTGAAACCCCTCCTTTCTTCCACCCTAGTCTGCTCCTCAGCCCCAGCGTTTTTAAAAGCGCAAAATCCAATAACACTAAGAGCAACAGCGAACAAAGAAAACAATACATGTCTGAATGTTTTGTGTACTGTGAAACAATGCAGTGCAATGCAGCTTCTAAGTTTAACTCTCACTAGAGAGGCAATAATTTCGGAGGGCACAGTGATATGATATTCGTTTATGTATTAGCAACACACACACACACAACACACACACACAACACACACACCACACACACACACCACATGCACGCTTCCACGCACGTACACACATACACACACACTCACTCACAACACACACACACACACACCACACACACACCACACACACACACACCGCACACACACACACGCACACACACACACACACACACACACACCCCACACACGCACCACACACACTTTACACGCGCACGCGAGCTTGCACATATTGGATCAAACGATATGTAGGGCGTTTGATTATCTGCAGAACACAGACTCACAAATAATCATACACAAGACAACACTCAGTAAAAAACATACTGACATCACAAAATTGTTCAGTCACATGACCAGGTTCGACCCGTGGTCGTGTGCACTGAACCCTAGTTCACTCGCAGCAACACCCCGCTGAAGAAGAGCGGACGGAGGTCTGTCGAAAGCTCCAAGTAAGTGCTATTCCCAGCTGAGTGACTGTTTAAATCCGGCAGTCGTTATGTCTACCCCTCAGCAGTTAAAACTTCCCAAAGTCTTTATAAAGCGATTTTGACCGGACGGTCATCAAGATTTGTCGTGAACTGGAAGGAGCGCAAAAGAACGTAGAAATACCCAAACCCGGCTCACTTCGTCCTCAACCCAGTTTCGGACGAAAATGACCCAGGATTGGTATTTTTACGTTCTCTGACAAGTAAGACTTCAATAACCAAAAATAACGATTTCTACAAACAAACATACTGTGTAGGGTTATCCGTTTTCAATACTAATTTACTAAAGGTTTTCATAGAGTAACGTAGGGGAAAGTAGCCGTGGCTGAACACGCCCCTAGAGTAACGTAGGAGAAAAAGCAGCCGTGGCTGAAACGCGCCCCATATACAAACGTGGGGGCGGTAAGCCTTTAATTTGCTATTTCCCGGGCCTCCCAAAAGGACTTCATACCATTACTACTACTGGGGGACATACGATTTTGGACCCCGCTTGATTCAGGCCCCCATCACAAGACTAGATGAATCAGCTGATTAGTAGGGAAAACTTTCCGCCCACATTTGTTTTTCATTTCCCCCAGTGCTTGGGGGTGTAAGACGTTTTCTTGTTTGTGTTCTTGATTCAATGTGCTGAATATTTTTTTTCTAATTGAATAGAACTTCTTAAATCACAAAACCATTTTTGGAGGCGGTGTTTTTTGGGAAAGGGGGGAGTGGGGGCGCCACTTTTTTCTACAAAAGCTCCAAATTTTTAGCGCAGGGTACAACTGGCGATTAAACCCGCCAAAAAAGCTTCTACCAAAGCGATTTTATTTTTGAAAAAAACACTAACTCGCCAGCGGGCCCCTAAGCCGATGAATTTTTTTTTGTCAGAAGGAAAGAAAAAAAGAACTTTTTTCTTATGACGTTGGAATTAAATTTTTTTCTGAACTACTGTGCGGGCTTTTAAAAATATAACGGTTACGCAAACCCCCTTTACTTTTTTTTGAAGCCCGTCTTTTTTGTCAGTAGCCAACCCCCGCCACGCAGGCCGCACCTTTAGGCCGTCCCTTGGTCTCTGACGTACGGCAGACTTCCCACCCACCCCCTTTATCGTTCTTCCACCCAACAACCCTACCCTTTCGCTGCGACTTGGCTGGGCCCAGGCGGGGCCCGGGTGTTGTTAGGGGCTAATTATAGTGGGTGTACACTTTCGCTAATCCCTCTAAAAAAATGCCTGAAAGGGCTCTCGGAAGGGGTGAATAGGTCGCGCAACTGCCTGTACGCTCAAAAAGGTCAACCTGTATTGGACCCCGGGCTGTAAAAGCTGGCAAACTTTCCCTGAACGTTCAAGTGTGAAAAAAACAAAAGCCCCCTTCACTTTCCTACAAGCACCCGTCCTTTTATTGTTTTTGTTTGTTGTTTGTTTTGTTTGTTTGTTGTTTTTTTGGGGGGGGTTTTTTTTGTTTGTGTGTGTGTTTGCCCCACCCTACGCACCCCGTCCCCCCCCCCCCCCCCCGCTGCCACCCCCCACCCCCCCCCACCCCCGCATGCACACCCCCCACCCCCCTCCACCCCACCCACCCCCACCCCACGCATGCAGACACTCAAGTCACTTTTAAGTTCTTAACTTAAGTCACCCCAAGTCACTTCTAAGTTCTTACTCAAGTTATCCTTAAGTTATATCTCAAGTCACTTCTAAGTTCTTACCCAAGTTATCCTCAAGTTATTCTCAAGTCACTTCTAAGTTCTTATTCAAGTGTCCTCAAGTCATCCTCAAGTTCTTACCAAGTTAACCTAAGATCATAACTAAGTCATCCTCTAAGTACAACCAAGTTCTTATTCAAGTTATCTATAATTATCAAAAAAAATACAATCTATGTTTTTGTCTTAAACAGCAGATGTCTAATATAGTACACACACGCCTCAAAAAACGCGTCATCGTTGAGGATTCTTGCTCAGCGTTCTCTGCGCGAGATCGGTCAGCATAGATCTTAATGAAGTTCTTACATCCTAAGCAACCGCATTGATCACAATTCTGGTCTATGGAAATGTCTTATATAGACTCCATGTCTTTATTTAGTGACTTCATCATTTTATAATTACGCCATGATCTATTTTATCACAAAAATTTTAAAATTAATTCTTAAAATATTATTGCATTTGAAATGGATCAAAATGATCTTTTGTTGTTGGCGGGTCTGGCATGCTTTTGTGTTCTGTATTTAGTGGTTCAGATTTTTTTGACTGCTTTGTTTTTGCCAGCGTTGTTTATATATTTTATAACCGTAATAACCGCCCCCAGCAGCAGCAAGGGCGCCAAAAATGACAACAGTTTTAAGTTCAATATTCCATGAAGACTTTGGTGCTGTAGGCCTTGAATCAACTTGTTCTTGTATCTGGAGTTTTTATAGCTGGCATTGAATCAACTTGTTCTGGCGTTGGCGGCGTTTATATCTGTGATTGTAACATTAATTTTCTTTGCCTGTTCCTCCGCTAATTTTTTCCTGCTTCAACACGCCCAGGATGAGGATGCTTTTCACTGGTCACTTTCTCCACCTGATTCAGTTTTTCTGATTCTGCTGATTTTCTGGCTTGGTCATTTTTAAAAGGGAAACAAAATCTATATGATTAAAAGTAATTAATCCTGCAATCACTGGCGACAATAATGTTCCAAATTTGTAATACAGATCAAAACCCTAGAGACTCTAATGTCTTAGTTAAAACTGGATCATGCGTTAAATCATACGTAAGATCTTGTTCAGAATCAATGGGAGCAAATCTACTAACTAGTTTAGTGTACAAACTAAGAACCGTTTGCCCCACACTTTTTACCATTCTTGATCCCAGTTGCGCTTCATACCTGTTATGATACTTTACAATGTCTTGTGGCGACATTTGTTGAATCTGTTCTATGCTGAATTCATTTCCGAGGTACTGTTTTGTTTTTCCACATGCTGCCAAAGAATACAGCCTTTCCTTTTTGGGCATAATAGCTTGGTCATCAACTTGATCATTCATAAGTTCAGGAAGGTTTAGGCCGCCCTGTAGCTGTAGTAATCATCGCGGTTCATGTTTTATTAATTATAATTATTTTATTTTTTAAAATGAGCACCGAAAAACTGTCGCCAACCTTGTATACCATTCTGCTGTTATTTGGGGGCTAAGTGTAGGATACACAATGCTTGGTAAAAGCCTGTTAAAAATAAAACCGGCAGATCTTGGCAAACTAGACTTTGAAGACTCGGGAAAGCTGATTGCTATTATTGCGGCTTCATTTGCTACGAAAGATTTTTTTAGTTAAGCAAGGAATAATTCCAGACAGTATTTTAATATGTAAAGTTAAAAAAATACATTTATAAAAATGGCTTCACTCGTAATGATGATTGGTGGTGCTGTGGTTAATGCGCTTGCTTTTAGCGGAAGTAATTACGCGTTTAGTAAACTGCGGGATGATGGCGAGAGAAAAAGACATAACAAAGCTGTGGAGCAACTAGCCGCAGCGCAAGATCACTATGAAAAGCAGAGAATTGAGCAGTTAGATTTTATTAATAACAAACTGAAAAAACAGGGGCATGCTGCTTACACATTTAAAAATGTTGACCAGGCAATAAAAGAATATTATCTTGTAACAGGCAAACCAATCGAGACATTGCCCCCGCCAAAATTCAGTGACTTTTATCAACCATCAGAAAAACAAAAGATGCAAGAAATCGCGTTTAATCGCCTTTGTATGACTGTTGTGTATTTTGTTGCGCATAATATTGGCTGAATAAAAATGAACAAAATCTATTATTCGCCAAAAGGATATTGGAGGGAATAACAGCAATTAAAAAGCTAAGCCAAGCAGCTGGAGTCAGTGAACAAACAGCAAAAGAATGGCTATCTAAACAAGCAATCTGGCAAATTTATTTACCAGCGCCTAGGCGAATACAGAGACCACACTTTGTGAACACAACGCCAAACGACACCCATCAAATGGACCTTCTATATTTACCCTCTGTACGATTAGACGAAAAAGATTTTAAGTATGCACTTACAGTCATTGACATAGCTTCAAGATACAAAGATGCGGAACCATTAACACAAAGAGTGCTTCTGCTGTTGCTGTTGCCATACAACTGATATACCAACGAGGTCCTTTAACTTATCCTCGCATGATTCAAGTCGATGATGGAAAAGAATTTAAAGGGCAAGTGAATCAATTATTGTTGAAACATAGAGTTACCATCAAAGAGGCATTCCAGGAGTTCACAGATCACAGGCTTTAGTTGAAAACTTAACAAACAGTTAGCTGAAAGACTTTTCTCCTACCAGTATCACAGAGAGCTTATTGACAATTCTCGCAACACAGAATGGGTTAGAAGATTGCCCTCAGTTTGCGCGCAATGAATAAATGAAGAATTTAAAGGCTAAAACCAGTACAAGCAATCAAAAGAAAAACAATAAATTTGTTGAAGGAGACTCAGTTCATCCGGCAAACTATTACCATTTGGTTTGAAAGTAAGGTACCTTATTTACCGGGGGAAGCAGAAGGGGACACTCGCATCAGGGCAACAGATCCAGTTTGGAGTGTTGATCCATATGAAATAAAAAGAATTGTAAAAATGAATCCGCCCGTGTATTATTTACGAGAAACTGACACAACAAAGCAACCAGCTCCTCAAAGATCTTTTGTGAAGGAAGAACTGCAGATAATCCCACCAGACACAGTTCCAGTTGCTTAGTTAATTTACGTAAATATATTTGATTTAAAATGGAAAGCTCAAAAGGAAGCGCAGAACGAAACAAGAATGGTAAAGGAAGAGACCTTGAAAATGATACGGAATCTTTTTCATGCGTGTAATGCTATTAAGGAAACATTTTCGGGGATTAATCAATGCAGCTAAATCATCCAGATCACCTACAACTCAAACCCCCAAATTGGGAAAAAGAATATCTTGAAATAATAAAAAAAATTCGAACGCATCAAGCAAACTGAGAAAAGATTTAAATGAATTGGATGAAGCTATGATTGAACTTTTAAAAAAAAGTTGATGAAAAATAAACCCCCCGTTTATGCGGGCCTCCAGTGCCCAATTGCATATGAAAACTCTGGATTAACAAACACCCGTTTTGTGTTTGTTCTATCTATGACTTCTTTGTTACAAACTGTTGTGTTGATCTCATGTAATTAGATCGCAGTTTTTACGTTGTCATGATTTAAAAGTCTTATTGCCAAACAATGCTTCTTTGTAGTTGTCATGTGATATGTTGACTGCACAAAACTGCGGGATATTCCCTTTGCTTTCTTAATGATTTTCTCCTGGCTCGAAATACTGTACATTTTCGACCTTAAACCAATAAACTCCTTAATCACCCCTCCTGATAATTCATCCTTCATCTTTCCTAAAACCTTCTTGTTAGTAATTGAATGCAAAGGCGAATCTTTAGGGTAATCGGATGTGTCGTACCATCCTGCATGCCCTTTAGCTACTTCTATTTCTATGTCTTTATAATGTCTTCAGTAGGAATATCTATAACAAAACTATCTGTATCTGTGTAAAGCACTCTGGACTCTGGATACAAGGGTTTAAAGTAGTCATAAAGAAATTCTAACATCAAAAGCTTTGATAATTCAAAAACGGTAAACCCAATAAATACGGGTTTGTCCAATTTGACTTTCTTTTTTTTCATCATTATGCCAAAAAGCTGATCATGAAATCTTCTAAAGTCCTGATAATTAGGTTTTGAAGTGAGCTTAATTGCTTCGTTCTCTTTGGTGACTAATCTGACATCTTTGCGCTTGTGCGGATTCTCCATAGTCCTTTCCAAAACAGCTGTTGTTCATCAACTTGAAAAAGTCTTTTTCTGAAGCATCTGTGGATTTGGTTCTGAGATCAGTGTTCTTCATGATGTATGGTTTCATGAACTGTTCTTGATCAAAAGCAATTATGCGATGAACTGCTGTCAACTCAAACCATGTCTTAAATAAAATTGTAGAAGTCTGTAATGACAGACATAATTTTTTTTGCCTCGAAGATTAGGCACAAGTTTAGGTGGTTCTGTTTTTGCCATCTTTAGACTTTCTGCGGCTAATGGATAGTCATTATGCAGGTCATGGAGTTCATGAGGATATTCTAAATCAACTTCTAGAATGAAACCATGCTGTTTGATCAGGCGTTAAACTGCCCAACCACTTTAATGCCTTTTGAATATTATTCGGATCGCCCCTGTGTACATTTTTAAAGTTGCGTAACGGAAGTGATTGCGCCATTGCCCAACCATACAGATTGTTTGCATCTAAATACATGAGATAGTTAGACTTTTTACTTGGATCATAGTCGTCCAAGTATTTGTTGTTTGCTTTACAGTAATGATGTGACGCCATACTAATTCCTCCACGCAATCCGTTTTCAATCATCTGAATCATTGGTAGGTCAGACAATAAATCAATCTGTACTCCAGTAAACTTTAAGAAAGCGTCCCAACTCATCCCGGGCGCAGAAATATAATGCGCAGGATCCAGGCTATAATGTTTCATGCAGGTCTTTCTATAATTTTCAAAGACGTCCGCCAAACAAACATGTATCTGCCATCAAGTAGGAGTCATGATAGTCTCCCATCGTTTTACACTCTAACTTCTGCCACGCATCTTGAGCATGCTGGTAATCAGAATCGCTGACACCCTTTCCTCTAAGACTAGAAAAGAACGCGCCTTTAGGTGGAAGTGTATCTCGTCAAACCTTTCCCACTGTTCATGTAATCAAAAGGATAAACGCCCTTTTCTAACGAGAGTTGGGTCAAAATATTCTTCTGTTTTTGGGGCAGGATTTTAAAGGGACATAGCCAGTGACTCTAACGAACCCATCATGTGCTGCATAGAGTCATAAAAAGACATGTTATTTAAAGTGAAACACATGACTTTTCTGATGACTGTGGGAATGCATGACACCCTGAAGGCGTCGTCTTACTGCTTCATTAATAAGATGAGAGTCGTAACCTCGGGAAGTTATGAAAGAAGTGGGCAGCTTCCATGTCTTAGGATCAAACTTAGTTGAAGATTGCATTTACTGTGTGCCCGCTCCTCTAAACTTTCCACAATGTGATCATGGTCTCTTTACTGTGATTTTTTGCTTCTCACTGGAGTTCTAAACCACAAATCCAACAATGTGTGGCTGAGTCATACTGTTCTTGGTCTTCAGGCGCCATTATGATTTCAGATAAATTCAGATTATTAGAACAGTCATTACGCACTTTTTGCATGCGCGTAAAAAATCTTCTAGCCGCATTTGGTCCCTATATAATTCTGGCTTTGAATGGGCCCCCATCTGACCTGACACCGATGAAAGCAAATGAACAAATCTGATGATTACTCACAAAGGCGGGTTTTTTGGAAGTTTCTGTGGAGTTGGCCCCTCATAAGGAAAAATTTGAGTGATTCAAATTTCTGCGTAAACAACATATGGACTAGTTTGCATCCGTTTCCATTCTTAAAACTAACTTACTCCCTTTCTGGGGCGTAATTAGTTCTGTATTACAGTAAACGGGCCCAAATTTCAATGTTTTTATGTTCGCTTGCGGCTTGAACAGATGGCATTCTTGTTAAACATTTTCTACAGAATTCTTGTTTGTGCCCATCTTTTGAAGTATGCTGCATTAGTTTTACCCCATTGTTCGTATAAATTGTTAATGCGGTAGCCCTGCTGGTGAAAACATCAGTAGTAAGTCAACATGATATTTGTCTGGATCACCAATCTTTGGGCTGTTTCTTAACACTTTAATGGGCTGTAGATTTGTTTCCTCATCCCATGTGTAAAATTAACAGTTATTGGTTTGTTTTGTTCTTCAAACTGATCAATGGAATCCAGGGCAACAGGAAAGGATATTCCACTAAAGTTAAGATCATTGATGTAAGGACGTAGTTAGACACTCTCTTGCGTTTTGCGGATATAATGCAGCCTTGCGAGAACACCCCACATGAAACATTTGTTGTCGTATTCTTTTGTTTGGGAACTGCTTTGAAACCAACTCTCGAGGTAGTGGAATGTAAGACCTGCCTACAATCGGTGCATTACTTAGACTTTTTTTAATCTGATCTCTGGGACTTCGCCCTCTGACCAACCAGAGCCTCTCATTTTAGCTTCTCAGCGGCCACATCAAACTGTGTAAGCAGCTGGTCTGCCCAACCGGGTGTTTAAGTCATTAGAGGAAAGAATAGTCTGTTTTTTTAGTCGAGACCCAGACTTCAAGATTTTCTTCATTTATTGTTACATAGTCAATTAAACCAGCTAACATTATTTTTAACCGGTGGGTCTATTGTTAGTTTACCCGGAACTTGAGAAATAGCATGACCAACACTTGCCTGTACGTTTGGCTGGTTTAATGACTTCAAAATCAATATCATTCAGTGTCTTGAAAAACGCTCTCCCTAAAGCATCCCTTCAAACAATTCGTCCGATCCTTCATATATCTTAGCCATGTTGAGTTTCTTTTCTAACTCAAAATATTTATTAAATAAAAAAAAATAATTAATCAGAATCAATATCAACAGACTTTTTGCGCTTGGACTCATAAACTAAAGTAAAAAACACCTTTTGGTGTTGTTAATGTGAGCTGTTTAGAACAGATTTTAATGTTTCGTTTACTTTTTAAGCATTCCTTTTTATCTGCTCGGCGTCTGGCTGTTGAGAAAAACTTGCCCTCGCCTTTCTTTGAAGATCAAATTTTGTTTTTTAAATAGTCACAAAATCGGCCTTAAACGTTTAAAATTCTTCATCCGTGATGTTTGAGTCAGCTAGTGCTTTATTTATTGTCACTTAAAGGAGCTAAGTTTAGCTGTTATTAGTTGAACCATAGCTGTGTGGCTTTTGGATTTTAGTTTTAATTTTTTGCTAGCAGCACCTACGGCTAATGAACACAGGCCCAAGAGCTAAAGACAAACCACCTAGAGGTAAAGCGCCGGTGCGCCTATGCCCGATGCTAAGAGGCCTACACTCGTTCCTGCTATGCAGCACTAATATCGATGCTCCAGTATTAAATAGGTAACAGCATTACAGGCAGCAGAATACCTTCGTTTGGTTTTGCTGTATTTTGAAAGGTCCGCTCTAGTTTTTGTTGCATTTTGTGTAAAAATTGGTTAATCTGAAGTTTTTTATGCAGGGTTTTCTACTATCTCTTTTTTTAGGCGGCTCTGGCGCTGTAGGCACATTTGGATAAACCTGAACAGACATGCTTTTTTAAAATAAAAATATTTTAGTAATGTATATCTTTTAATCTGTTATCTTGAATTTTCACTGCGCATCATATTTTAAAAACAAATGTGCATTAAGCGTTTATCACCCCTTTTTCTTTTTTCAATTTGAATGTTTTTTACGCTTTAACCGTTCTGCCACTTCCATGCAACTGATTTATCCTCTTTGACCTTAGGTCAATCCTAAGCCGTATTTCGTTGTTAAATAATCATCGAGTCTAACATTGTGAGGTGCAGAATCTTTAGACACAAGGTCTACTGTTGGACTTCTACACCTCCCACCCCCAAACAATTTTCTTATTTTCGTCAAAATGATGATAAGGTTTAAGCCCGCTACGTAGATTTGGGTTAGGACTACCCCAATCGAACATGTACTTTCGTTATTTTAGGATTAATAAACTTTTCATTCCTCTTTTAAATGGTTCTTCATCTTCACACAGCAATAAAATACCTTTAAGCGATCTTGCTGCGACACTAAAACAAAAATTTCCTATACGTGGGCCTTGCTTCGGGGATATTTTTATGATGAATCACTCTTTCGTAATATATTGCTAATTTTGACTGATTTGTTGCTCAATCAGCCTTGCTAAATTAGGGTTTGCTAACAACGTCAAACTCTAACGAATGTCAGAAATGCTGTATTTTTGCTTGGGTGTCTGATGATCTGATAACGCTTTGTATTCATTAAACGTTAGTTCATATGACAATCTGTCTTTTAATGCTCCTTGAAAGTAGGCGCATGCGCTTTTAAAAACTCAAAATCTAAGGGAATGGAAAAGCGATTTCCAAACGCAAAATTACAGCCACATACTTTTTTTGCCGTCTGGGTTAGCATTTCCGGCGTCTATTTTGTGTTTTAGTCCATCATCATTTTCAATTCCTTGAAACGCAAGATCAGCCCTTTCATTCTCCCGGGTTTGCCATAGAAACAGAATAGGTTAAAAATGTCTGCATTGTGTAAAGAAAATATTTCTTGCCCTTTAAGTTTTATAGAAATTTTCTTAACGTTGCCCTCCCAGATTCTGGACAACTGTCCTGTTTGGGTCTGTTTTCTGATTCGAGTTCTATTTTGAAAGTAAGACGCGCAGAGCCTGGCACAAACACTTCATCTGCTCCTAGGTCTGGAAATTTGACAGTAAAATTTGATCTGCATCAATAGTAGATGGATTATTTGGAACAGTAATATTCCGTTTTTTCCTTCACGCCAAAAGGGGTCTTTTAGTCTTCTATGCGGGTCAAGAAATTTAGCCATATGCTTGTGACATTTTTATGAAGCAAATAAAAAGTTAATTATTTAAAACATGGCAGGGATTGAAGGCGAAGAAGATTATGATGTTTTAGATCCTGGAGACGAAAATGAGCGAAATGACTCCTTTGGCACAACATCCGCTCAGCGCTCTCATTGCGGCGTGAAAATTTAACAGAAAGTTTAAAGGGGAGATCATTGTAAACCCAAAGTTTAGGTCAAAAACCTCCGAATTTATACCCCCTGATTTTTTGAAGTAAAAGATGACCATTTGTTTGTGAAAAAAGATTCAAGGACAACTTGTTCAGTTTACAACTAAACCAGACTCATCAAAGTTTTTAGCCATGGTACAATTAGACAAGGCTCAGTGTGAGCGATCAAATCGCCTGGCATTGCTAAACCAAAATTAGATAGGGATGCAGTTTCTAAACTTCAAAACACACTGCAAGAACTCCAACAGCTAACCAAATACAAAACATGGAACTTAAAGAATTAAATCAATCGGCAGATGGAAATAATAAATGCAATAGAAGCAGAAACCAGTTTTTCCGAAGAAACAGCATTAAAAACAATTAATGATTCCCCCATTGCCTATGCAGAAATAGCGGCTCTTGATCATGCTTTGGGGAAGCATCAGAGGCGAATTAACAAACAATTTAGCAAAAAAGGTGAACTAGATGAGCATATAAAAAGAGAAAAAGAAAAACTCGTTGAGGCGATGACGCCAACTTAGGGCAGATATTAAAGAAAATATCCCAAAGACTAAAAGATCTTGAGCAAAAAGATCAGCAAGACTAGAAGTGTTGTCTACTAACCGAGAACAATTGCGAACTCAAGTGAGCAGAATAAGAGAAACTATCCAAAGAATTTTTTATGAAGACACAACGCTAGCAGAACGAATACGAACAAATGTTAAGAGAGCAGGGAGTCACATTTGCAAGCGTTATAACAGCCTTAGGATTTGCAATAAGTACTGGTGATGGGTATTACAGTGGCGGTGGAGGGCAAATCCCAGTACCTCCATCGCCATCGCCTCCACCTGATAAATCATGGGTAAAAAACAGCTTGATCATCTTGCGGGTTTATTAAAAAAATTAGCCGGTAAAGCTATAACTCCTTACCTGGTATATTAGGGAGTAATCGTTAGCTGGCTTTTTTCTACTGCAAGCAAAGAGTTGGCTTTATGGGCCCAGCACTTATGGACATTAGTTCTCTTAATAGTTGGGTTAATATTTAGTAAAATAAAGACCGAGTAATCCTAGGCCCGTTAATCCCCAAAACAAGCGCCGTCTTTTCATATTCATGGTCATTATTCTTCACTTCGCGTCTTCAAAAAGGTTTTTGGGCTTTGGACCTCGGGGATTGGATGACTTAATCTTGGGGATCATTTGTTTTTTTATTGTTTGTAATATTACTGGCTCGAATTTAGTCGTTTTTCCCAACTTTCTGTTCAATTTCCTGCCACAAAGGATTCATTATTTTAGTTTATTATTGTTCCTATCTGGAGCCTGAGGTCAGAAGGCAGCATGTATAAACCAGCGCCAACCGCAAAGTCTACTTTTTATCTTGCGTATTTTAAAACATTTTGGTACCTTTTTATACTCGAAGGTAAATCAACTGTAGAATTAATAGCGTCCTCTAAATTTGCTAAGTATTGTTTTTGTGCATCAAAAGCAGTAGAAGGATCGGTTATGCTTGACCTTGTCTGTGCTTGCGAACCTAGCAAACACCAAACGTAAGTACGAATAGAGTCGTTTATTCGTTCTATTCCTGCTTTAGTTAGGCCCTTAGAAGTGTCTAAGATAAATGTTGTCCATGCTGTTTATGCTCTTGCTCTATGGACCCTAGGTGAACAGCTGTGCCTGAAGAGAAAGATGTGTAAGGAGGATTCCAGTCATAGTTATATACTTTCTGTGCACGCCCCAAAAATAAGGGGTGCCTAAGCCATGATTAAGATCCAACTTTTGTCTAAAGTCTGTCTTGAGCTTAATATTGAATTCGTTACAGATTCTTTCAAAAGCCTTCATGTCTATTCTGTTGCTGAATGGATTAAACGGTTTTGTCATTTGGCAATGGCGCTTGCAGTTCAGTCAAAATACGTCTGAAGGTGTAATAGAAATGAAATACTGTACACTGACCTCACCAAAGGATCAGGATGATTTAAGTGATCAGCATACGACACTCCACACCCAGTTGATGCACAAAACACAGCAAAGTTTAACTGGTTCTGATAAAACTGCATCGGATGACTAAACCACACTTTTGCGATGTAGTCTTTTTTAATAGGGGGGTTAAGATATCTGTTTAATGGAGTACTAACCTTTACTTGAAAGGCGTCAGACTGAGTCACAGAAATGTCAAGAGTAGCAGTTGTTATATTTTTAAGATTGTAGTGCGGCCCAGCAGAATATTTTGCATCAGTATATTTAAATGCAGTCATTTTTATTTCGTTTAAAAAAATGTTTGTAACAATAACAACTCAAGGACCGTCCTTCGTTTTTAGAACATGCTATTGATACCAATTGCGGAGCCAAAATGGTTGCACTTCATGAAATATTTTACAAAGTCGTATGGTTTAATATAAGTAAAGCCAGGGAGAATAATAAGGTTCTAAAAGTTGACAAAACAGGGGCCAAAGTTAGCCATTAACAATACCTGATGGTTATTACGGGTTTTGCTCACTAAAAGAAGCAATGAGTAACTTTGACATTACTCTCAAACTTAACAATGCAAATCTAAAAACAATGTTAACATTCAAGCCTGAAGAAGAAGGAGGTTACTATTTTGATAAAGAGCTAGCTAAAATGTTAGGCTTTGCAGCTGACAATTATAGATTTAGAGTTACACCAACCAAAACTACTTATGAGGGAGAAAATCCGCTCGATCTTGCATTACATCATTACTCTATGTTCATTTGGATGAGCTGAGCACTGATGAAAACTTATATGATGGAAGGCCCTCAACTGTTTTCTAAGAGCTCTTCCATCAGGGAAAGCTGCATATTGCGATTATGAAATTATAACAATTCCCTAATTACAGTTTAAAAGATTAGTTTGTGGAGGGTCGGATCATTTAATATAAAAAATCAAAGACAAAGCGGGGAAAGTTGTGAAATGTGATAACCTGCACATTGTTTTAGAAATAAAATAATAAACTGTACTAAAAAATAATGTCGCGTGGGCCAGAAGAATCGGGAGTTACATTAGCGCCTGAGAGGTGTATAACTTTAGAATTAAAAGACCTTGCAGACGTTGCGGACTTTGACAGAACGGTGAGATAGGCACTTTGTATGGTTTGAGTACACTAAAGATGGTGATTATAAACGCAAAGAGGTTGGCGACAGCAAAAACGTTTCCTAAACTAGAACAACTGCGCAATCTAGAGGCAAAATAATGTTGGCCAGTATGAATATAAAATAGTTCGAAAACCTGACCTCAAATGGCACTTAGAACCATATTTAGAATGGGACATAAAATTTGAATTCATAAGCCCATTTACCATTTTTTAGCCGTCAAAAAGTTTCAGAAAAGCATTCAACTCTGGCCTTTACATGTAAGTCTTATGCCGGACGACAATAGTCGGAAAGAGATTGAAATAACGCCGTATGGGAAAAAACAGTACATCCTCCACAGAAGAAGAAACGGTTTTAAAGAAAGCTTCTACAAAATTACAGTTCTTTCCAAGCAGAAAATTAGGAGACACGTCACAATGATATTTGAAATTTCTGTCTTTAAAGATGTGGAAAGGGATGGGTTGTGGGCGTTAGTGACGTCCTTTTAAAAGGAATTAATAGTAGCTGGCAAAACTTAGACGTTAAACGTCTTAAAGTTACCAACGTCGTTCTTCACAATGGTGAGGATATTAAGGTCATAACAACAAGCAACAAAATCACTGTTGACTTAAATAGAAACAATCTTACAGAACTGAATTGGATTAATCTTACACATTTAGGTCTTATAGGGTTTTATTATACTGAACAAGTTTTGACAGAGAGTATGATAAACATAATAACTGAATTAGATTAAATTCTGCTATAAAACAATGGAGCAGTTAAACTTTATGACAAAAACTCCTCATTGTTCATTGATTTGTGGACAGACTGGTTGTGGAAAAACAATATTTATCCTCGACCTGTTACAAACAGTTTATCGTTATAATTTTGATCATATTGTGATTTTCTGCCCAACACTTAAATGGAACAAAGCATATCATGATAGAAGGTTTATATGGACTGATGATAACATATTTTAGTTGATCCCAGCAATAAACTGAGTGAATGTTTAGAACACTTTTTATAGATGTTTGAGGGAACGCAGACGCTATTTATCATAGATGACTGTTCAGCAGAAAGAGACATAGTTAAAAAAAGAAAAACTTTGTCAAAACTAGCTTTCAGTGGAAGACATGCTGGGATAAGTGTGTGGATTTTATGTCAAAAATATAACTCGGTTTTAAAAGACTTTAGAGAACAGTTAAAGACTGTAGTTCTATTTTACATGAAAGACAGAGACGCATTTGATGAATGTATGCGTGAAAATGATGTATTGAAAATGATCAGGAAAAACACAGGATTAAGCAAAAAACTAAAATCTAAAAAGTTTACTAAATTAGTATTGAAAACGGATAACCCTACACAGTATGTTTGTTTGTAGATAATCGTTATTTTTGGTTATTGAAGTCTTACTTGTCAGAGAACGTAGAAATACCAATCCTGGTCACTTCGTCCGAAACTGGGTGAGGACGAAGTGAGCCAGGATTGGTATTTCTACGTTCTCTGCGCACCGAGCCTCAGCGAGATTCCGAAACCATTTGCATTTCACGCTACACTGCAAACATCACGGTGTCGCACCGACCAGCTTAAAAGTCATCAGTCAAAGGAAAAGCTGCAAGCAACATCTTATTCCGTACGGAACGGGCCCTGATGAACAAGCGCGTAAAGCAGATCAATCTGAGGGTCGAGGGATTAGAACAACATATACCATCTCTGTTCGGATAGGTTGAGTGCAAACGTTCCGACTGAGATACTAGCGGAAGTGAAGGACTGGCTCGAGTCAACTCAAAACTTAGAATGGAACAAAGTGCGCATGTGCCAGAGAAGTAAGTTTGAGAAACTAATGGCGAGATCGAAGCGTGACAAGAACAATCACATTCCAATTGTACCTGTGACTGAAGAAGAGACGTGCAGGGTGAAGAAGAGATAAGTTGTGAATCTATCGGAACGTGAACTTTCTGACTCTGAACAGCGAGTGCTGGAAAAGGGACTCAATTTTGTTGTGACCCCGGGCAAACTCCCAATCGTGGACTACATCACGAGTATCGAAACCGCCTGCAGACAGATAGGCCCACATACAGAAGAGGCTTTCCATCTGAGGTCAGAATGTGTCAACATCCTGAAACAAGCACAGCCGCCGAAACCCAACATTCCTGTTGAGGAGAGGCGTGCGTTGCCCGACTCAGGAAAGACGACAACGATTTTGATACTTCTGGCTGACAAGGGTCGGTCCACGGTCATCATCCCCAAGTCCATGTACTATGACAATGCCAGCCAACTGTTAGATGACAGAAAAACCTACCAGCCTCTCAAGAAAGACCCCACCAACACGTATGCCACCAAGCTCAAGGAACTGCTCAAATGTCTCGAGGAGGCGGGCGGACTTTCCCTTGACCTTTACAGAAAACTGTACCCATCAACCACTGATGTCCCCAAGTTCTATGGCCTTCCAAAGGTGCATAAGAAAGACGTCCCTCTCTGTCCCATAGTCGCTTCAGAGGTTTCCCTCATGTATGAGACAGCTAGATTTGTGGCAGACATCCTGTCTCCTTTGGTTGGCACAACAGAACACCACATCATCAACAGGTGGACTTGGTTCAGAATCTGGCAGACTACACCCTTTCTCCTGACAAGTGCCTGGTATCATATGATGTTTCGGCATTGTTCACCAGCGTCCCCGTCGAAGAAAGCATCCACATCTCAAAGCAAGACTCCAGGCTGATGACACTCTGCCCAAGCGTACTACACTTTCCGTGGACAGCATCTGTGAACTCCTGGCTTGCTGTCTCAACACCACTTGCTTCACGTTCCAAGGCAACTTCTACCAGCAGACCGCAGGAGCGGCCATGGGCTCTCCAGTCAGCCCGATTGTAGCCAACCTCTTCATGGAGGACTTCAAGGAGAAGGCTCTGGCCTCTTACCATTCTCCTCCACGCTACTGGGGCCGCTACGTGGACGACACCATGACAATCCTCAAGGGAGCCGGTGGAAGACTTCACTAACCATTTGAACAGTCAACACCCTGCTATCAAATTCACTCATGCTGTGGAGAACAACTCGATTGCCATACTAGACACACTCATTACACGACAGAGGACAGCCTCTCTTTCAGTGTGTACCACAAACCTACCCACACTGACCAGTACCTACAGTTCGAAAGCCACCAGCGACTGGAACACAAATTCGGAGTGATACTCACCCTCACCCATTGGCCAACACCATCTGCTTTATTCAGGATGCCCAAAGACCAGGAAATGGAACACCTCAAACTGGTCTCACCATATCAGGCTATGAGAAGTGGGCGTGGAACATCCTGGCTAGCAAGAATATCACACCGCATCCTACCACCAAACAAGACCAAACCAGGCGTAAAGGACATGTCACCATCCCCTATGTCCGTGGTGTGACTGAAGCCTTGAGCAGGAAGATCAGAAAACCGGCATCTCCGTACATCCCAAACCTATCAACACCATCTGCAGCCAGCTTGTCGCCCCCAAGGACAAAACTGACAAACTGGACAAGTCTGGAGTGATCTACCAAATGGACTGTCGTGACTGTGAAGAGAACTAGTCGGGAAACGGAGAAACCTTCGAAAACGCTTGACAAACACAAAAGGAACCATCACCAGTAGGCCCCCACCTACACACCCAGCAACATCAGTTCGATTACAACATCAGCGTTCTCGACCGTGACAATAGATAGTTTCAGCATGGGGTGAAGGAGGCTATACATATTGCCACCAACAACCCCACACTCGAACGGGACCGGGGCAGACACACCTTGCCATCGGTGTACAACACCCTCATTGTTCCGTCACATGACCAGGTTCGACCCGTGGTCGTGTGCACTGAACTCTAGTTCACCCAGTAGCAACACCACCGCTGAAGAAGACGGACGGAGGTCTGTCAAAGCTCCAAGTAAGTGCCATTCTAGCTGAGTGACCTGGTATAAATCAGGTAGTTGTTATCACACACCACATAATCAGATCGAATTGATAACGGACACAACACAATCAATCACACTAACACACACACCACACACTCAAATCATACCTATGACAGACACCACCTCGGTGTGAATTGCTTCAAAGTCAGGGTAACACCATACTGCTCTGATTGGCCGTGACGGGGTCAAGGCCAGAGGTCAGGCTGCAATTCGACCAATCGGGGGACAGAATGACACAAACAAACGTTCAAGTCCTGGACAGTCAACGCTCTTTTCCCCGTTACAGATCGTCGTTAAACGATCAGGCAACAGCTGACCAGAATAGGATGACATTTAGGACACACGTTTTAGCAGCTGGAGGACGAGTTGACAAGACAGAAGCTCCGAGTTGTATCGATCATCCAACAGGGTTTTTTGTTTGTTTGTTTTTTACTTTATCAAGATTTATAGTTTGTATCTTGAGACGATGGCTATTCAACAATTCTGAATGTAGATGAATTATGAACGTAGCTGTAGTAGAGCTGACGATGGGAAAGGAGAGCCAAAGAAAGTAAATATAGAAAGACAAGGACAGAGAGAGAGAGAGAGAAAGAGAGAGATAGACAGACAGACAGACAGACAGACAGACCAGAGACAGGGGTGGGGTGGGGTGGGGGGGGGGGGGGGGGGTGGGGTGCGGAAGAAGATGAAGAGGAAGGAAACGGAGGGGGGAGTAGAGGAAACAAAGAAAGAAAAGCTGAACTAGTAGGAGAGAGAGGGGGGAGAAGAAGGAGAAGAAGATGAAGAAGTATTATTATTATTATTATTATTATGATTATTATTATGATTATGATTATTATTATCATCATCATCATCATCATCAGTAGTAGTAGTAGTAGTAGTAGTAGTAGTAGTAGTAGTAGTAATAGTAGTAGTAGTAGTAGTAGTAGTGGTAGTAGAAGTGGAACAAGAAAGAGGAGGAGCAGGAGGGGGTCTCCAGGTCAGCAACTGTGTTGCACGTGCACACGAATACACACACACACACACACACACACCCCACACACACACACACACACACACACACACACGCACGGTAGGGTTCCACAAGCCGTGGTGATCTCGTTCTGGTGCCACTGTTCCACCAAAAATAATTGTTCAAGAAGGTAACCCATTCTGAGTATCCACAACCCTTTTTAGTGCCTAAGTGTGATTAAACAGGATCTGCTAAAGAAGATACCCACCCACCCAAAAACACAACAACAACAACAACAACAACAAACTGTTAACAGAAGTGCAGAATGGTTCTCGTGTCGTCAAAGATAGCACGTTACAGAAGATACCCCTCCAAACTGTTTTCACTGAACGGCTCTAGTGTTTATGTGTGGTCAGAGAACATGTCTCTTGAAAGTGCGTATGGGGTAGACAATCTTCTTGCCCAGAATGTTGTACACTGAGCAATACGTGCTAGGCAACATACAGGAGACACCACGTTCTCAACAGGTCTTTGACCGATAGTCAAGATGAATGCTCACGTTTTGCTGTTGTCGGAACCCAAAGATAGAATTCGTGGACTACGAGCTGATGCACATCCTCTGTTTTGCTCTGTTACAGGGCATTAACGGCAATCCGACTGGTCGACATGGACACATCGGGTCTCTAAGAGCAGCAAACTGTTTGGATATATTAGGGTGCCGACACACGCAAAGATTTATGCAGTTGTTTTTCTCTTAGAGAAAGAGAGATGTGACAAGAGAGAAAGGTGAGACAGAGACAATTGTTAGAGGTGATGAAGGGAATATAGACAGGTTAAAAAAAAACAGAATCGGGAAAGAATGACAGAGAGAACGAACGATCGAACGAAATGTTATTTTATCAGGGTAATGAGATAAGCAAATTGCACATGCTTTTTTCCACCCAGCCCTGGGGAGAGAGAGAGAGAGAGAGAGAGAGAGAGAGAGAGAGAGAGAGGAGAGAGAGAGACTCAAATGTTTTATTCATATAGGCTATAGCCCCTTAGAATGGGGTATACACTGTGATTCATGTCGAAAATTGATATTGGTTTTCTTTACGTTATATACACACTTCGCTTCTTGAATGCTTTATATAGATAAATAGCTAACTGTTTAACAGTGTTTTCATTTGATGACGATATTAACAGGGTTAACCTGAAAAGGCAAGGATTATTAAAATACTTTGGTGGGATGAATTGCTCTCTAAGATCTTTTAATACTGGACAAACCAGTACAAAATGAACTTCATCCTCTTTCGTATTTTGACACAATGGACAGATCAGATTTGTGGTAAACGACTGTCTATAACGGAAATAATGAGTAAAAAGATCGGAAACACCAAATTAATTTAGTCATAATGCGTTTTATATGTTTGTCTGTTTTCATTGACATGTAGACAGGTAAACATCGTAAATGGTTATGTTCTGTATAATTCAAATCTGTCACTGTTCTGTACATGAGAATTCCAATTTTGCCAGCTGCAATCAAACAGTCTTTCTCGGAATACCTTGATAAAAACATCCACATCACCAACGCCTTGGCTCATCCATACAAATCCGAAACCATATTCACACAATTTCATTCTCACATTAGTCACCCAGTTATTTTTTCCTCCGTCATCTAAGTGTAACATCATTCGATATGTTTTGTATGGTAATCTGTAATCCTGCATCTGAATAATTTCAAGCCAGTATCGAACACATTTAACGGCGGAATTCAAATATATTGGAAATCTAGCTGTTTCACCATATACCAAATCATTTGATGTTTGCAATGATACTCCAAGGAATTTCTTCAAAACAAAAAGATGGATTTTCTCACAATGTACAATAGCAGCAGCATCAAGGCCCCATACTTCAGCTCTGTACTGTACCATAGGTTGAACTTGGGCATTAAATAACTTCAAAAAAAGTAGGGGAGTCATTATTTAGCAACGACAATTTCTTTAATATGTACAGTAATACAGTTTTTGCTCTACTTGCTAAATCCTTGCAAGCAAAGACAAAGCTCAAGCGCGTTGAGAAATATATACCTAAGTATTTATATACATTTACAACAGGCATTATAGAACCATTATATGCCCATCTCTCTCTCGCTGCAAGATATCCACCCCTTTCTGAAAATTTTTTTTCTATCTTTCTGTCATATTAACTTTTAATTCTAATAAAGCAGCACCTCTTTGTAAAGTATTTAACTGGGTTTGTAGCCCAATAACTGTTTCTGATACCAAGGCTACATCGTCAGCCAAAAGAAGAAAGAAAATATCCAAACCATCATTTATAAAATTTGCACCGTGCCTTCCACAACGTATAACTTCCTGTGTTAATTCATTAATGAATAAAGAGAACAGAAGAGGGCTACAGATATCGCCCTGTTTCACACCAGAAGTACAATTTATATAGTCTGTTAAAGCAGCACCAGATCGCACTCTGCTTTACACACTTATACATACTTATAACACATTTATAAAGTTTCCCATGAATACCATTTTTAAACAGGATAGGCCACAGCAAAGTTCTATTTACTGAATCAAACGCCTACTCAAAGTCAATGAATGCAACATACAATTTGCGATTTAAAACAAAACTGTTTTTGTACAAATGCCATCAGTGTGAACATGTGGTCAACAGTAGAATAATTTTTCTTAAACCCCACTTGATATTCTCCGGTAATGTTATTTTCTTCCACCCACTCCTGTAATCTGTTGATTATAGCACTGTACAGTTTACTGCAAATATTACACAACGAAATTCCTCTATAATTATTTGGATTGTTTGCATCTCCTTTTTTATACAATGGGATAACAATAGACAGGAGAGAGAGAGAGAGAGAGAGAGAGAGAGAGAGAGAGAGAGAGAGAGAGAGAGAGAGAGAGAGAGAGAGAGAGAGATGGGAAAGGTGAGGGAGAGGAGATATCGAATTGACTAATGACAGCAGTCATTCATGTTTCCTATATTAATCCTACCCGACTTACATTTGTTCCAAGTTTCCACCAGAACACACACATTCATAAAGGACTAAGCTGGTTGATAACACCACGCCTGACTTTGTTTTGATAAACCAACGACTACGGAAGATCCGACCATCTATTCGGTTAACAACGGGGTCTTAGAATAAATGGATATGCAAGAAGTATTATCTATTCTGCACTGCCGCCGAGTCATTTCAATGAACACAACCGAAGAGACTCGGCGGCAGTGCAGTGTCTTCTCCGTGGGTTGCCTCTTGACGATTGGATATTGACTGCTCTCTGTGGATTGCTGGTACCGGGGCTGTAGCGGGCCGGACCGGGCTGTGGCTGTGGACGGGGGTTCGGAATGAGCGGTGTGCGTGCAGTGCCTTTGAGACTGCACAGGTTGCCCCCATGGGCCGGCCTTCTCGTGGCGGGGGTGTTTTCTTAACCAACCTGTGCCCACCCCCTTTTTCTTGTCTTTCCTAATGTTCTGCCTACCATGTCTTTTGCTATCTCTTTTCACCCATAAAGTCTCCCCACATCATCTGCAGCCTCTATGTCGTCTTGTTTCTTCCTTCCCGTTCTTCAGTCTGTTCTTTCATCTATTTTTCCAGTCTTCCTTTTCAATGCTTCTTTTTCAGAGACCTATCGGAGTGGTGGCCCTAAGTCACTCGCAATCTAAGGTGCTGACACTGGCCGAGAGATGTATGGCTCTGCGTTAGTGAGTCGCTACAGCAGTCCTGTCTGGTTTTGTGGACGATATCAGGCAGATGGACGCCCTATGAGTTCATCCCCACATGTCCTTCGTAGGGCCATCCATTGTCCTTTCCCTAGCACGGCAGCTCTCCTAGGTGACTGTCAATTTCCTGCCGTCATTGAGCCTACGCCCTATGAGTTATCAAAGTAGTCATTCCAAAAGACAGAGAGAAAGTAGAGATTCAGATTCAGACGAGGAAATAAGAGAGGTGGCAAAGAAAAAAGTATACAAAACGCATGGCCAAGCTTCCTTTTGGTGGAAGCCAAAGACCCAAATGAATCCATAGCTCGGATTTCTCCCTTTGCCATTTCTAAGTGGTTTGAGGGAGTTTCTTCCACAGGTTTCAAAATGATCAAAAGACTCAGATCAGGTAGTTATCTTGTCAATTGTGCGACAGAAGCGGCGTCTCGATTGTTGTTGAAGAGAGATGGATCTCAGCTTATGCAGATCACAGTGAAGGTTTCTATTCATCCCTTTCTTAACTATTCGAAAGGGGTGATTAGATGTGCTGATCTAGCTGGACTTGCTGAATCAGAAATTCAGACTGAGATGAAAAGTCAGGGTGTGTTTACAGGTCCATAGAGTCAAAATCTCTAAAGGAAGTAATGTAATTGAAACTAACACGTTATTCTTGACTTTTGCTATGTCATCTCCCCCGGAGTTTGTCAAAGTAGGTTATGTTCGTGTGAAAGTTTCACCTTTTGTTCCATCTCCTTTGAGATGTTTCAAGTGCCAACGCTTTGGGCATTCCAGTCGAGCCTGTCGGGGTCAGGAGATCTGCCGTGACTGTGGTCAGAAGAAACATGATGGGGATTGTACAAATGCTGTATCCTGCATCAATTGTAAGGGTGATCATCCAGCAAATTCCAAAGTTGTCCAGTGTGGAAAAAGGAATGCGAAATTCAAAAAGTAAAGATTGAGAAGAAATGTTCCTTTCCGGAGGCTAGAAGATTAGTGGAGGTCAGGACTCCTTCGACAGATACTTATGCACAGAAGGTGGTTAATGATTCTGCGAACCGGTCATCGGGCGATAATCTAGGAGCAGCTCCATTCACTACTCTAGAAAAGAAATTGACAGAAATGTTGTCATCAGTTTTGGATCGGCTTACCGTGCTTGAACGGTCGGTGGAGGTTTTGTCTCAGAAATGTAATGGTGTTACATCCGGCAGTGTACAACAGGCTTCGATCCCTACTGGTGAGGGTGGAGGTGTTTCGGTTGTGCAGGATGCAGTGGATCAGAGGTCAGGGGTGAGGGACCGGAGGAAGGAGATGTCCCCTCGCTCGCAGGCCAATGGCAGCAGTGCGGGACGGGCACGCAGTGAGGAGCGTCCTTTTCGGACTCCAGACCCTCCTAAGAGAAAATCTCGAAGCCAGGTATTTGGCGCAGCAGGTTTTAGTCCGGTAAGAGCCAATTCCAAGCATGGCAACAAACAACTTAGAAATTTATCAGGAGCATCGGCTTCTGATCTTGTCCTGAAGAAACCGTTTTAGTTCTTTGGTGGACAGTGAGGTTTCTGGAGAAGAGGGATGATACATTATTCTTTTAACAACCTAACATGGACATACTCCAGTGGAACATAAGGGAGTTAAAGCAAATTGTCGAGACTTGAGCTATTATTGACAGAGTATAGATCTTCGGTAATTGCTCTTCAGGAAACCCTTTTAACTGCAAGTAAGAAGCATGAGATTCCTGGTTTCTCCTGTTTACTCAAGCCAGCTTCTGCGGACTTTTCACGGAGAGGCGTTTCTCTTTATATTCATAATTCGGTACTAACATACAGAAATTCCACTTCAGACGGATATGGAGGCAGTGGCAGCTCGTATCTCGTTAAACAAGGCGTTTACGATATGTTGTCTGTATTTATCTCCATCTTCTGTGATTTCGAAGAGTCAGTTGGATGGTTTAATTTCTCAGCTCCCTAGCCCATTTCTTTTATTGGGTGACTTGAATGGTCATTCTCCACAGTGGGGAAGTAACCGCACAAATCTCAAGGGAAAGTTCTGAAGATTTTATATCGGATCATGATCTCTGTCTTTTGAATTCAGGCTCACCGACCTTTTGTTCTCCTTCTGGTTCTTTGACTCACTTGGACTTGTCCATTTGTGACCCTTCCTTATTTTTGGACTTAGAATGGCAGGTTCATATGGACCTAAGCGGGAGTGATCACTTTCCGGTTTTTATTTCTTTTACGAAGCAAATGCAGGAGTCCCCCCGGGAAACTGGAAGCTTCGCTCTGCAGATTGGAGTCTTTATCAGCAACAGATTTTAAGTAGACTGCCTATAAATCTGTTGCAGAGTTATGATGATCCTGTTTTACAGTTCACTAAAGTGATAGTAGAGAGTGCTAAGGAAGTTATTCCCAAGTCTCGTGATAAACCAAATGATGTTAAGACCCCTTGGTATGATAAAGAGTGCAAAACTTTGAAGGGTAAGAGAAAAGATGCTCAAAGATTTTTTGCTAGGTTTCCTATGGTGGGGAACAAAGTTAAACATCAGGCGTGTAGGGCTAAGTGTCGATATACTTTTAAAACTAAGAAGAAAGAATCTTGGAAAACTTTTTGTTCAAATCTGTCCTTTAAGGTCAATTCAAGGAAAGTCTGGAAAATAATCCGTAAGATTAAGGGAAAGTCGGCTGCATCAGTTTTAAAATGTTTGCAAGTAAACGGATCGATTATTACTAATAAAAAGGAGGTTGCTAACTTGCTAGCTGCTACTATTCATCAAAATTCGTCAGCTGATCATTATTGCAAGGAATTCCAGCGTATCAAAAGATCAGCAGAGTCAAAATCTTGTTCCTTCGAGTCAGATAGTTCTGAGGATTACAACTGCGTTTTCAGCATGGATGAGTTTAAAGGACGCCATTTTGAAAGCCAACAACTCAGCTCCTGGACCAGATGACATTCATTATCAATTTATTCAACATTTGCCAGCTGAGGGTTTAAAAGTGTTGTTGTCTCTGTTTAATCATGTTTGGTGTTCAGGGTATTTTCCGCCTTCTTGGAGGGAGGCGGTTGTTATCCCTATTCCTAAACCAGGGAAAGATCATTCGGATCCTAACAACTATCGTCCTATAGCTCTCACTAGTTGCTTATGTAAAACTATGGAGAGAATGGTATATTCTCGATTGTTATGGCAGTTAGAATGTCTGGGGGCCTTAGATGTTCCCAGTGTGGATTTCGGAACAACCGCAGTACTACTGATCACCTGGTTCGTATGAGTCTTTTATCAGGAATGCTTTGATCAATGGAGATCATGTAGTTTCTATTCTTTTTGATTTAGAAAAAGCTTATGACACAACATGGAGGCATGGAATTCTTCAGGACTTGAAGGCACTTGATTTCAAAGGTAATTTACCAAACGTTTATTGCTAATTTTTTGTCTAACAGGCATTTGTGTTAGACTTCATTCGACCTTTTCAGATCCTTTTGAGCAGGAGATGGGTGTCCCTCAGGGTAGTATCCTTTCTCCACTTCTGTTCAATCTGAAGATTAATAACATCGTCCAGTCAGTAAAGTCTGGAATTGATAAGTCATTATTTGTTGATGACTTCTCCATCTCTGCCAAGGGGAAAACTTTGGCTGCAGCTGAGCGTCAACTTCAATTGTGTGTTAATCGTGTTCAGCAGTGGGTTACTGAAAATGGATTTAAGTTTTCAGCTACTAAGACAGAGTGTATTCATTTCCATAGGAAAAGATCTCAGGTCTTAGAACCAGCTATCAGTCTCAATGGTCAGGTAATTAAAGTTTCCAAACAAGTGAAATTTTTGGGGTTATTTTTGATAATAAGCTTTCTTTTTTGCCTCACATTAAGTACATTAAACAATCTTGCCAGTCAGGTTTGAATGTTTTGAAGGTATTAGTCACACTGATTGGGGTGCAGACAAGCGAACTTTGTTGCGATTGTATCGGGCTTTGGTGAGACCAAAGCTAGATTATGGGTGTGTGGTATATGGTTCTGCACGAAAGTCTTACCTCAAAGCTCTTGATCCAATCCATCATCAAGGACTGCGGATTGCTCTGGAGCACTTCGCACATCTCCAAAAGAAAGTTTGTATGCTGAATCGGGTGAACCCCCTCTGGAGCTAAGGAGGTTGCGTCTTTCCATGAATTATTACCTGAAACTGAGGGCTAATCCAGAAAACCCTGCCTATGATATTGTCATGAATCCGCCTTTTAGAGCCAAATATGACTTAAAGCCAAATGAGATTCCTCCACTGGGTCTTCGTATTTTGCCCCATTTCGGGGCAGCTGGCATTGACCTTGATGCTGTTGATGATGGTCCATTACAGACTGATTTACCTCTTTGGAAAGTCGCCAATCCAGAGATTAATTTATATTTAACTCAATTTCGAAAGGAGGTCACCTCGAGTGTTGCATATAAACAACTTTATTTTGGCAATGTGAACTTTATAAAGATTTTATCAAGATTTTTTACTGATGGTTCTAAGAAAGGTGAGAGGGCTGCAGCTGCCATTGTGTGTGATAACGATTTTCAGGAGCCTACTTTGTTAAGATTGCGGGATTGGTCATCTGTTTATACTGCTGAACTGAAGGCTTTAAATCTGGCCCTCAGTGCGGTGTCCAGATCAGATCAGAATGATTTCCTTATTTTATCGGATTCATTGTCGGCATTGTCAGCTTTGTCGACAAGAGAAGTATCACATCCAGTTTTAGCGGATATTCATGATCTTCATACTCAGCTTGTCTCTTCGGGAAAGCATATAGTTTTCTTGTGGGTCCCCAGTCACATGGGAATCTATGGTAACTCAGTGGTGGACAAAGCAGCCAAACAAGCTCTCGGTGCAAGTCTTTCCAGGAGGCCTATGCAGTTTGTTCCTCACTCTGATCTACGTTATAAATCCAGTTTGTATTGTCGTGAACTGTGGCAGAGTGAATGGTGTAATCAAATTCATAATAAATTGTTTAAAATTTGCCCAGATTTAACCAATCCTTTCCCATCGGTGGTACGTAACCGTAAAGAGGAATCGATTTTGTCACGGTTACATATTGGGCACAGCTATATAACGCACAGTTGGATATTCAGAAGGGAAGACCCCCCATGGTGTGTTGCGTGTGACAGCTTGTTCAGTGTTAATCATTTTTTGACAGAATGTGCTGATTTGATGTGTAATTAGGGAGAAGTTCTTTTCCACCAGTGATTTATCGGTTCTTTTTCGTGAGATTTCAGTGGATCTTATTTTTTTCTTTTTTGAAAGAGGTAAACTTATTTTATAAAATATAGGGTTTTATTAATGTACACAGGTGTCGAAGGAGTTGAAAAGATATTGCGCTTTTGTCCTCATAAATTTTAAGTGATGTGTTAATACTAGTGTGGGTATTTGTATCAAGAGACTCAGATATGATAGCTGAGGTCCTGATTTGGCTCCTAGTAGTCCGCTGGACCCTATAAACACTAACTAACTAACTAACTGCACAGGTTGGACAACAAAAGAATTAAAATAGGAAAAAAAAGAAAAAATAGAAAAAAGAAAGAAAAAAGATGAAAAAAAATCTCCTAGTGGCAGGATTTTGGGTGGCGGACTTGTGAGCCTGTACCTACCGGCCACGGTGGAGTAGGCCCCCACAAGAAAAGGCGGCACGGCGAAAAGCAGAGACCCGAACCCGGCCACCACGGAGAAGCACTGGGCCTCCCGGCTGCTTCGAACTGACAGCACCCGCTGAAAGTAAGACTGCCACGGTATGGTGCCCAGGATCTGCACACACACACACACACACACACACACACACACATACACACACACCACACACAATGCGTGTGATAGGGGTGTATTGCTGCGCTGTGTTTTTTGCATTGTGTTGCACTGTATAGTGTTGCACTATATAGTGGTGCACTGTATTGTGTTGCACTGTATAGTGTTGCACTGTGTTGTGTTGCACTGTATTGTGTTGTACAACGCACATTAAATTAAATCATACCATATACATCACATGAACATGAAGTTTTACATTTCCCATGAGCATCAATGTAATATGGCACACAACATTATCCATCTGAATTAAGGTAATGTGTCATACTACATTGTCAATGCACATCAAGACAGGGTGTCGTACTACACGATCCCTGAACATCAAGGTCATACATACCATACTATCAGTGCACATGAAAGTAATACGTCACGCTGAGCCCTATTTGGTTTGACAGACGAGCAGGCGAGCAGTTCATGGGCTAGAATGTGTCCTGTGGGAATGGAAGCCTGTTTAAAAGGCACATGGTCGGCCCAAGATACTGCAGAGAGGGAGGGAGGATTTCAGCTAGGTGAGGGGTGGGGTGGTGGGGGATGGGGGTTGGATACTCTACCTCCTCCTATTTCTCTTTACCCGCATGGCACCGCCTTTGTTCATCCCTAAAATCTTTATGATTTGGCAGCCCGGAAGTCTCCAGCAAGGGTCTATTAAGAACAGTGTGTTTTCAGTTTAGTGTGCCCACACTGCAACTCCACCAGGAATCATGCCGGTCCCCAGCCCAGAAAAAGGAGGAGGAGGGTTGGGCGTGGGGCCAGCTACCCTACCCGTAAAACAAACCACAGCTACAGAAACGCCAACCAAAGATCAAATCGACACCTCAGCCTGGGAAGGGATGGGTCTTCGACAAGAAGATGTATGATACCATGTGGTGAAAGCCTGAAATCTCAGGAAGCCACAAGGCCGACCGCCTTTCTTTCAACCAGGGCAGCCAGCATCGGAACATGGAACATCAGGACCATGTATGTGACAGGAAAGACATTCCAAGTAGCGTCAGAGATGAAGAACTGCAATTTAACGCTGCTAGGAGTCAGTGAAACCCGCTGGACACAGTCTGGACAGAAACGATTGACTTCGGGAGAGATGCTGCTGTACTCAGGACATGAAGAGGACGGGACAATGCCCCCGAGACGATCTGAAGCGATCAAAGTTAAGTGAATTTTCGTTGTTTTATTCGTTTATGTCTCACCTGAAGAAGACCTAAGAGGTCGAAACGCGTTGTGTTTTGTCTTGTGACTCGTTTGTCCACGTTCTCTGGGCAGTTCGCTAACATTTATTTAAGATTTGTTTAGATTTCCGCCTGCAGTCGTCTCGCTTTGCAACTAGATCCAAGGAACTGTCAGTCAACACCAAAGTCAACGCCAAGATCAAAGCAGTTCTATTGTACGGAGCGGAAACCTGGAGAACTACAGTTGGCACCACCAAGAAAGTGCAGGTGTTCATCAACAACTGCCTGCGCAAGATTCTCCGCATCTGATGGCCAGACACCATCAACAACAACGAGCTCTGGGGAAGCACAAACCAGATGCCCGCAAGAACAGGAAATCAAGAAACGACGTAGGGGCTGGATTGGACATACGCTGCGAAAGCCTGTAAGCAACACCACCAGACAAGCCCTAACATGGAACCCCTAAAGAAAACGAAAAAGAGGTTGGTCAAGGAACACCTGGCGCAGGGACCTGGAAGCAGACATCAGGAACATGGGGATGACTTGGAACCAGCTGGATAAAAGAGCCCAGGACAGAAATGTCTGGAGGTCCTTGGATGGCGGCCTGTACCCCAGGAGGAGCCTATTACCATAGGCGATGATGATAATGATGGGCCCACACTGCAGCTCTCATGGTTGCCTCCAGAATAACTCTGCAACTGAAAAGTTGTCTACCTTGGTCACACGCCCCCCCCCCCCCCCCACCCCCACCCCGGGCTTCAGCTGGCAGTGCAGAGAATGTGAGGAATCCTGCTGTCCTCCATGCCAGTGACACGCCCTGCACTTCGCCGAGAACTGTTTAATGAGTGAACTCTCAACGCTGGGAAATCCACAGTTTGCCGGAACTTCAAAGCTGGGCATCTTGTCAGGCCAC
>CM031618.1:4684292-4714479 GCA_018398815.1 Conus ventricosus | reverse complement strand
TTTTCGATGCACTGAAAAAAATTGGAAAAAAAAAAAAAACACCTTTAAAAAACATTACCCCGCAGACAATGTACCTAGCTGTGAACATTTCATTGGGAAGAACAAAAGTATATGGTTTGACTCTGTTTTTCAAACATCTTTGAAGACTTTTTTATCACAATGTTCAAAAAAACTTTGCAAATTTACAATTATCATAAAAAAAAAAAAAACCGACAAAAAAATAAAAAAATCACTGACAGATCTGCAAAGAACAAATACTCGTATGATCCTTTTGTTTAAAAGGGCACAATAGTAAACGAATTGATTTTGGATAATCCGGGTTACACAGGGGTCCATTTCCTTCAAACTATGATTTATACGAATTGATTAAGGGATTTTCCGGTTACTTTAAATGGTTCATTTGTTTAAAGCCAGGGGATGAAAAGGGAAAAATTCCCTGATGTTTCTGTGTTACGTCAGATGGTCCATTGTTTAAAAGGCCAGGGTGAACGGAATAATTCACGATGTTCTTTTTACGTCAGGGTGGGGAGGGGCTCGGACAGTAGGAATTCACAGCTCCACGCACAAAAGGAGTATGGAGACAGAACCGTCCATTGGTGTAGTAAAACAAAAGTCAGCAACCAGATTTTTTTTTCAAAAAGAAACAAGGACTTCACATGGATCTTCCCACCAATCACAAAAAGTAGCTGACAAAATTTCGGCGGTCGAATTCAAAACGTATCCAATATTTTATATTTTTAAAAAAAAAAAAAAAATGGCGAAAATAAATAAACAGAAAAAAAGTTTTAAAGTGGGGTTTCTGCTTGCAAAAATGCAAACAAACTGAACAAAAAAAATTATACGCCAGACCGAAAGAAACGAATTAAAAGAAAACACTTTTTCCCCCTTTTGCCCCCAATTTGGGGAAATAATTTTGTTCGTTTTCTTTTTTCATGTCTTGAATTTTTAGATTGCTAAAGAAGACTAAAGGGGACTCCTCCAAGGTAATTATAAACGTTTTTTTTCAAATGACCACTTCCTGGTGTCTTTAGCTTTAAAAACTGTGGGTTGAGAGGGTTTTTAAAATGGCGACCTTTCATGATTCACTGCAAGCTTTTTTCTTGCCTTCTTTTCCCCTTTTTAAAAATTTCTTCTTTTGCTCGCTTGGGGTTTTTTCCCCTGACATTTTTCAGTTCTTTTCTGCTTAACTGATAAATACGACCCTTTTGTCGCTATTTTGAATGATCATACTCCACATTCAGTTAGCTGAAGGCCGTGGGGAAATAAAAACTGAACGCAAAAAAGATGACGTTCTTCCCAACCGTCAAGATTTCAGCAAAATGCTTCTGTGACAGAGTGGGAAAACGAAGCCCCTCGTTTTTGTGAAAGGGACGCTCTCCTCTAAAAACAGACAAAAAAAACAACAAAAAAAAACCCCCAAAAAAATGAAACAATTAAAACGACAAAAAAACTGAAAAACAAAGCAACACGATATAAAAAAAAAATCAAACAAAGGAAAAAAAAAAATAAAAACGCTTCTCCCCTTAGGAGGGGTGTACAGCTGGCAGAGCAACATTTTTTTTAGACCATACAAATTTCGGCTCGAAAAAAAAATCGAAATAACAACAGCGATTTTTAAAAGACATTCAAAAGGGAGGTCTCTAACGATGATTATAAATTTTGGGGAAAGGGCCCACGTCATTTGTCAGAAAACGGGGGACCTAAACCCCTCCCCCATGTTCTAAAGTTTATCCGGTCCTCCAATGCCCCCTTTGTCCCACCAATTTAAGGTTCCCAAGATCTTAAAATGTCAAAAATTGCCCCTGGGTTATCATTTCCCCTCGAGAGACCAATGTCCCACGCCCGCAAAGCCCCAAGGACCTCAAGTTTCCAATGTTTTTAGAGACCACAAGTTACCAAACCCCCAAATTGAACAAAAGTGTCTCAACGATTCCCTACGTTTTCACGGTTTTCCAAAAGTCAACTCACGTATCGGGTTCCTCAAGAAGATCAAGTACTTCAAGCTCACCAAGCCTCTTAAAAATCAAAATACAACGTCTTCATGGTTACCTAAATTTCGCAATGCTGAAAGGTTTTCGAGTTTCTGCAAGACGAGGTCCAGAGTGTTCGCAATGACTGAAGGACCTGTGTACACGGTTGCCAAGTATGTTGTAATGTCTCAAAGGGTTTAAAAGGGGCTTTAAGGGTTTCCAAGTATTTTGTAATGTCTGCAAGGTTAACAGTGTCTTCACGGTTACCAATTTTGCGCAGTGACTGCAAAGTCAACAAAAGTTTTCCAAAGGTTTCCAAGATTTTGTAAATGACAGCAAGGTTACTACAAATACATGTCGTCGTAAGGGTTCCAAGTGTTTGCAATGACTGCAAGGTTCCAAGTTCGCAATGACTGCAAGGGCACCAAGTGTTCTGCAATGACTGCAAGGTCACCAAATGTTCGCAATGACGCAAGGTCACCAGTGTTCTGCAAGATGCAAGGTCACCAGGTTCTGCAAGATGCAAGGTCACCAAGTGTTCGCAATGACTGTAAGGTCACAAGGTTCGCGATAACGCAATCATCAAGTGTTCTGTAAAAAGCAAGGTCCCAAGTGTTCTGCAATGAAGCAAGGTTTCCAAGTTTCGTAATGACGTAAAGGGCACCAAGGTTCTGAAAACTGCAAGGGTTTCCAAGTGTTCGCAATGACGGGTTACCAATGTTCGCAAGAGAAAGGTCCCAAATGTTCTGCAATGACTGCAAGGTACCAATGTTCTGCAATGCTGCAAGGTCACCCCGTATTTTGCAATGATGCAAGGTTTCCGAGGTTTTGCAATGACTGAAAGTCACCAATGTTCGCAATGACGCAAGGTTATCGAGTGTTCTGCAATGCTGCAAGGTTCCAGTGTTCTGCAATGATGCAAGGTCACCAAGTGTTCTGCAATGCTGCAATGTCACCCATGTTCTGCAATGATGGAAAGGGCACCAGTGTTCAGCAAAGACTGCAAGGTAACCAAGTGTTCTGCAATACTGCAAGACACCAAGGTTTTCCCCAATTAGCAAGGTCACCAAGTGTTTTGCAATGACTGAAGTCCCACGTGTTCTGCAATGATGCAAGGGCCCCAAGAGTTTTCCCAAAGGCACCAAGTGTTTTGCAAGATGCAAGGTCCGAAAGTTTTCAAGGGCACCAAATGTTCTGCAACGCAAGGTTCCAATGCCTTTTAAAATTACAGAGTGCTTCCCAATGACCCGCAATGCTTTGAGGGGACCAAGTCTTCCGCAACGACAAAAGTTGCCTAGGTTCTGCACGACTGCAAAGTACCATGGTTCTGCAAAGACTGCAAATTTGCCCCGGTCCTGCAATGACTGCAAAGGGTTTCAAAGTGTTCTGCAGTGACTGCAAAGTTACCAATGTTCCACAATACGCAAAGTTACCCCAAATGTTCTGATGACGCAAAGTTACCAAGGCTGCAAGTACCAACTCTTCAAATATACCAAAGATTTTTAAGGGTCCAGGTGTCCCGGTCATCAAGGTCCACTCTTTAGTGAGTACCCCATGGCCCAAGTGTCCTCAATTTGAAAGATGACCTTAAAGTTTTCCAGGGTTTCCCAAAAGTTCAAACAGATGACCAAATACCTCAAGGTTACCAAAGTCCCCCCGCGTTCCTGGGGTCGTCAGGTTTTCCCAAATTCCCAAAGGGTTTCCAAATAACCACAAGGTTTCTAATGACGTCAAGGTCACCCAAATGTCCTCAGGTTACCAAATGTCCCAAGGTGACCAAAAGTCATCCGGTCACCAAAATGTCCCAAGGTTACAAATGCCACAGGGTTACAATTTTCCTCGAATTACCCAATTCTTTAAGTTTACCAAATGTCCTAAGGGGTTTTTCGTAGGTCACCCAAAAGTCCTCAAAATTACCATATTACCTCAAGGCAATGTGTCCAAATTCACCAAGCTTCCTAGCAAACGTGTGTCCCCAAAAATCCTAAAATCCTCAATGTATGCGTTCTCAAGGGTTTCCAATTTCCTTGAGGTTACAAATACCCCCAAACGTTGAAAGCGAGACAAAAATCCCTCAAAAAATCCCCCCATCCTAGTACCCCCCCCCCCCCCACACACACACAAATTCCAAAAAAGAAAAAAAAAGAAAGAAAGAGGAAAAAATAAAAAGGAAAAAAAGGAAAGAAAAAAAAGAAAAGGGGAGACAAGAGTTTGATATGTTTTTAAAGTTCAGGAATCGATCATTCAACTTTTATCCCGAAGGGACGACTCAAGAAATGGGAAAAAGTGTGTGTGTGTGTGGGGTGTGTGTGGTGTGTGTGTGTGTGTGCGTGCGTGCGTGCGTGGTGCGTGCGTGCGTGCGTGGTGCGTGCGGCGTGCGTGCGTGCGTGCGTGCGTCCGCGCCGTTGATAAGGGGGGGAAAGGGGGACGATGTGGGTGTTTAGAGTCTGGGTGGCAAGGGGGGAGGTGGTGAGGTCGTGCTTTTTAGTAAACATCCACCTGTGAACAATGTCACGGCTAGTCAAAAACAACCCCAAAGCTTCACAGACAGCGTCCTCAAAGTTTCTCCACAAAGGCGGGGTTATGAAGAAGATACGACTCCCTAACGTAATCTGTCTTTTGACGTCATTTTCCCTCCCGAGCTTTTTGCGCCGCTGACGTCGCATTGGCGGCGGTGGAGGAGCTTCCCCGAGGCCCCGACCCCGAGGTTCCACGTGGTTGACAACGTACACCTCAGAGCGGCCCCCTCCCCCCGCCCCGACCCCAGCACGTCACAGCACGCGGGCAGCACACCCTTCCTGAAGCAAGGTCCCAGCCACGACACGCCGGCCAGACAGAGCATGGAGGCCAGGAAGGCGACCCCCGGATCGGAAAAACCTGAGTTCCGTCCTCCTCGTCGTAGTAGGGTAGCGGATCACCGCCGACAGACCCACCGTCGGCTCCCCGGCCCGACCCGCAGCACCGCGCCAACCGGGAAAGGGCCCGGGTCAGGGCGCCGTACGAGTTGGTGTGACGTAGGAAGAGGGCTGACGTCGCTGGGGCAGGACGATGACGTAGGACAATTGTCGGCAGCGAGGACAAAGGGAGCCCCCAGACGGTCCTGACGAAGATGGCTAAAGCCGTGGCTCCGCCTCCGATGAGGATGATGGAGACTCGCTGGATCCACAGCGCTCTGTGTCGGAGGCCTGAAAACGTAAATGGACTGTTTACAGTAGTTGCCGCGTGGGGGGTGGGTGGGGGTGGGCGGTGGTTTTTGTAGATTCGAGACCGAGCGTCTTGATTGTTGCACGCTGGCAAGCGTATATGCGACAATGCTTGTGGCAAAAAAAAAAAAAAAAAAAAAACGAAACAAAAAGCAAACCAAACAAAAACCTGACGGCGATCTCTACCAGTCACAGACCGTTACTGTTTAAGTGCGAAGGGGGAGGGGCACCCAATGGCTGAAAACTAGCCATTTTCTTTTTTGATCTCCAGATTGAGATAACTTTTTCTGGAACACATGAAGGTGGGTGGATTTTGAATGAAAAGAGGTTGACTAAGAAACTGAACGGTTTACTCTCGTTAGTTTCAAAGTTGACTGCAGGGGGTAATTGAAACAAACTTCAATGAAGAAAAACAAATATTCCGCCGGACGAAAGGGACAAACAAATTACAAGACAATACAGACGCGTTTCGACCTCTTTGGTCTTTTTCAGTCAAGACAAACAACATTCAGGACGATGAAAACAAAGAACGAGCTATTTACTTACCTCTTAAAACTGAGCGCAAAATAGCGTTGAAAATTGACGATGAACTTTCAACATCCACTTTTCGCCCAATTTGAGGAGGTAAGTTCTTCGTTTTCATTTATCTTGAATTTTGTTTGTCCTTGTTCATTTATAAATACGAAACTGTTTCGTCGGGCTTCATGATTCGTCAACTTCTGTAAACATCATTGTGATTGGTCGGAAATGAGCCATCGCCCTTTACCTGTTAATTTGTCTCATACTTGAGCACACAAGGTGAGGGGGGTGATCGGGAAGAGCGCCATGGGAGGAATGAGGAGGGAAGAGAGAGGAGGAGAGAAAGGAACGAGTGCATAGGAAGGAATGAGGAGGGAAGAGAGAGGAGGAAGAGAAAGGAACGAGTGCATAGGGAGGAATGAGGAGGGGAAAAGAGAGGAGGAAGAGAAAGGAACGAGTGCATAGGGAGGAATGAGGAGGGAAGAGAGAGGAGGAGGGGAAAGGAAAGAGTGCATAGGGAGGAATGAGGAGGGAAGAGAGAGGAGGAAGAGAAAGGGAACGAGTGCATAGGAAGGAATGAGGAGGGGAAAAGGGAGGGGGGAAGAGAAAAGGAACGAGTGCATAGGGAGGGGAAAGAGGAGGGAAGAGAAGGAACGAGTGCGTAGGGGGGAATGAGGAGGAGGAGAGAGGGGAAGAGAAAGGAACGAGTGCATAGGGAGGAAATGAGGAGGGGAAGAGAAAGGAACGAGTGCGTAGGGGGGAATGAGGAGGGAAGAGAGGAAAGGGAAAAAGAAAGGAACGAGTGCATAGGAAGGAATGAGGAGGGAAGAGAGAGGAGGGAAGAGAGAGGAGGGAAGAGAGAGGGACGAGTGCATAGGGAGGAATGAGGAGGAAGAGAGAGGAGGGGAAGAGAGAGGGACGAGTGCATAGGGAGGAATGAGGAGGGAAGAGAGAGGAGGGAGAGAGAGGGACGAGTGCATAGGGAGGAATGAGGAGGGAAGAGAGGGAGGAAGAGAAAGGAACAAGTGTACGGTTACTCGCCTGTCCTTCCATCTCCGTTCCTTCGCCACATCTCCACGTGTACACACTTTGTACATCTGTCGGTCTGCTTTTCATATTCTAACTGCGCCCACACACTCATTCTCACAGAACTCTAATTCTCCCTCCCCACCTCTCTCTCTCATCCACACACACACACACACACACACACACACACACACACACACACACACACACACACACACACACATACACGCACACACACGCATGCACGCACGCTGCACACACACACACACACACACACACACACACACACACACACACACACACACACACACACACACACACACAGAGTCCAATTACCCATTTATTTAACGCAGATGTATCGCATTTTCATCACCGACAGTCCATGCGGAATAATCTACGTAAGGTCGTCATACAGCAACCTACCAGAGGAGACACTGCATTGCTGCTGAGCCACATGGTGCTCCCCCCCCCCCCCCCCCCCCACACCGATGACTATAACCACTCGGAGATATACAAGGTTTGTCGTTATCGTGGTTTTGATACCCCATATTTGTGTAAACCTTGTAAACTTATGTGCAATGTCTGTCACTTGGACACAACCCGTCACATCATCCCTTCCCTCCCTATCTCCAGGTGTAACATCACTGCCAGGGTCTTTCCGAGGAGACGATGCCATCAACTGAGATCCCGTGTGTAGCACGCCATTAGCGCACGTAAACGAACCGGCAATTGGGGAGCTGCCCCCGAAAAAAAACATGGTAAACAATTCACGGTGATAAGTCAACACCGTTATATGTAGACAGTAAAAGAACAGCAACAACAACAAAAAACCTAAGAAACACAACACAACACAACAAACAAACAACAAGCAAAAGAGATTGACGCTGTTCTCCGCCTATGTAGTCTTCTCAAGATGGCACTTCCAAATGTACACAGACATCTCTTCTAACAGTGAAGTGATAACATACAGTGCCAAAAATCTTAATTAGAGGATGTTTTAAATGAACAGTCAAACACTCATCCTGTGAATATCTACTGTGTCCCTTTTGTCACTTTCCCCTGTCAAAAGCACTGCTTTAGAGACTGTTATATTTGTTATATTTCAGCTGGTGTCCGGGCTGAACTCACCCAGACTGTTGGTAAAGGAACAGACAGTCCACTCACCTTGGGTCTTAGGGTAGCCCTGTACACGTTGTGTGTGAACATGGAGGATGACCCGAGGACGGAACTGTCCACAGACGACATGACGGCCGCCGACACTGCTCCTAGACCTGGACAGTGGTACACCATGTAATGTAATGTAATGTTATGTTATGTAATGTAATGTAGTGTATGAGCGAGCTTGGAGCATGACCCAAGGACGAAACTGTCCACAGACGACATGACGACCGCCGACACTACTCCTAGACCTGGACAGTAATGTAATAGAATGTAATGCAATGCAATGTGTGAGCGAACATGGAGGATGACCCAAGGACGGAACTGTTCACAGCCGCCGTCACTGCTCCTAGACCTGGACAGTGGTACACCATGTAATGGAATGGAATGGAATGGAATGGAATGGAATGGAATGTAACGTAACGTAATGTAATGCAATGGAATGGAATGTGTAAATGAGCCTGGAGAACGACCCAAGCTCTATTTAGGTGCGACATGACAGCTGCAGACACTGCTCCCAGACAGGAAAACCACACACCATGTAATGTAATGTAATGTAATGTACTGCAATGTAATGTAGTGTAATGTAATGTAATGCAGTGCAATGTAGCGTAATATACTGTGATATTTGAGTGAACATGGAGAATGACCAAATCACTTTTTAAAGACTGTACTGTACTGTACTGTACTGTATTGTACCGTACTGTACTGCATTGTATACTGCACTGTACTGTGCTGTATTGTACTGCATTGTATTATACGTTACTGTACTGTAGTATGCTGTGCTGTATTGTACTATGCTGTGCTGTACTGTACTATGCTGTACTGTACTGTACTGTACTGTACTGCATTGTATCATACGGTATTGCACTGTGCTGTGCTGTACTGTAATGTGTGAGTGATCACTGATGATGACCAAGCACAGAACTATCTACAGACATCACACGGCTGCCGACACTGCTCCTATACCTGGACAGTAATGTAGTGTAGTGTGATGAGATGTGATGTGATGTGATGTGATGTGTTATGATGTGCCATAGTGTGATGTTATTTCATATAATGCAATATAATGTGTAAATGAACAGAGTCGTGGAACCAGGAGCACCAATCTCCACACAGGTAGAAAACGGTGACTGTTGATGTTATGCGAAAAAGACACAAAACATAACGCCACCCCCCCCCCCCTCCCCCCCAAAAAAAAAGCAACCAACCAAACAAACAAAAAAGCTTACAAACAAACAAAACAACAACAACAAACAAACACACAATCAAACAAAAACAACGTACTGTAATAACAAGGGGTATAAGTCATGCCTGTATTATTTCTTTCATGTAGGACTTCTGACACCAAAGCTGACAGAAGGCAATCCGTCTTGTTAATGAAAGACATCCCCATAAGGATTGGTTTTGCCTGATCTGACATCCATTGATTGCTTCCTTCATGGAACTTCTGTCATTGTTGCACCCTCCTTTCTTCCACCCTAGTCTGCTCCTCAGCCCCAGCGTTTTAAAGCGCAAAATCCAATATCACTAAGAGCAACAGCGAACAAATGAAAACAATACATGTCTGAATGTGTAGTGTACTGTGAAACAATGCAGTGCAATGCAGCTTCTAAAGTTTAACTCTCACTAGAGAGGCAATAAATTACGGAGGGCACAGTGATATGATATTCGTTTATGTATTAGCACACACACACACACACACACACACACACACACACACACACACACACACACACACATGCACGCTTCCACGCACGTACACACATACACACACACTCACACACACACACACACACACACACACACACACACACACACACACACACACACGCACACACACACACGCACACACACACACACACACACACACACACACACACACGCACCACACACACATACACGCGCACGCGAGCTTGCACATATGGATCAAACGATATGTAGGTGCGTTTGATTATCTGCAGAACACAGACTCACAAATATTCATACACAAGACAACACTCAGTAAAAATCATACTGACATCACACATTGTTCAGTCACATGACCAGGGTTCGACCCGTGGTCGTGTGCACTGAACTCTAGTTCACTCAGCAGCAACACCACCGCTGAAGAAGACGGACGGAGGTCTGTCGAAAGCTCCAAGTAAGTGCTATTCCTAGCTGAGTGACCTGTTTAAATCCGGCAGTCGTTATGTCTACCCCTCAGCAGTTAAAACTTCCACAACGTCTCATACGCGATTTCGACCGGACGGTCATCAAGATTTGTCGTGAACTGGAAGGAGCGCAAGAGAACGTAGAAATACCAATCCTGGCTCACTTCGTCCTCAACCCAGTTTCGGACGAAGTGACCCAGGATTGGTATTTCTACGTTCTCTGACAAGTAAGACTTCAATAACCAAAAAATAACGATTATCTACAAACAAACATACTGTGTAGGGTTATCCGTTTTCAATACTAATTTACTAAAGTTTTCATAGAGTAACGTAGGGGAAAGTAGCCGTGGCTGAACACGCCCCATAGAGTAACGTAGGAGAAAAGCAGCCGTGGCTGAACGCGCCTCATATACAAACGTTGGGGGCAGGTAAGCCTTTAATTGCTAGTTGCCGGCCTACCTAAGGACTCTGCACTATCCGATTACTTACTACGTGGCCGGACATGACGATTTTTGGATCACGCGATGGGCTGATGTCACGGCCGGCCAATCACAAGACTAGATAGAATCAGCTGATTAGTAGTGACGACATTTCCGCCCAGCACTTGTTGTTCATTTCTCCCAGTGCTGTGGTGGTGTGAAGACGTTTTCAGTTGTTTGTGTTCGTTGATTCAATGTCGCGTGATAGTATCTTTTCTGAATTAGAGATAGAACTTCTTGAATCACAAACCAGTTTTGGAGGCGTGTGCTTTTTGGAAGGGGTAGTGGGTGGCGCCACTATTTCTACAAAAAGCTCCAAATGTTTAGCGACAGGTGTACTAACTGGCGATTAAGAGCCGCCAAAAAAGCTCTACCAAAGCAGTATTTTACTTTTGAAAAAAACACTAACTACGCCAATGCTGGCCCTAAGCCCAGATGAACTTTTTTTTGTGCGAGAAGGAAAGTATAATGAAACTCTTTGTTCTTATGACGATTGGAATGTCAAGTTTTCTGAACTACTGTGACGGGCTTCTAAAAATAGTAACGGTTACGCGTAACCGTTACTATTTTTAGAAGCCCGTCATACTATTGTCAGTAGTCCAACCCCCGCCACGCAGGCCAGCACGCTGTTAGGCCGTCCCTGTGGTCTCTGACTGTACGGCAGACTTCCAACACCCACCCACCGTTGTATCGATTTCTTCCACCCAACAACCTAGCCTTCGCTGCTGACTTGGGCTGGGCCCAGGCAGGGCCGGTGTTGTTACTGGCTAATTATAGTGGGTGTAGCACTGTTCGCTAACTGCCCTCTGACAACTGCTCTGCAAGGCTCTCAGTGAAGGCTGAAGTAGGTCGCGCAACTGCCTGTAGCGCTCAAATAGGTCAACCTGTATTGGAGCCAGGGCTGTAACCGGCTGGCAAACATTTCTCCTGAGACGTTCAAGTGTGAACAACAAAAAGCCCCCTTCACTTTCCTACAAGCACCTGTCCTGTCTATTGTGTGTTTGTTTGTTGTTTGTTTGTTGTTTGTTTGTTGTTTGTTTGTTGTTTGTTGTTTGTTTGTGTGTGTGTTTTGTCCTACCCTACGCACGCACGTCCCCACCCCCACCCCACGCATGCACACCCCCCACCCCACCCCCACCCCACGCATGCACACCCCCCACCCCACTCCACCCCACCCACCCCCACCCCACGCATGCAGACACTCAAGTCACTTTTAAGTTCTTAACTTAAGTCACCCCAAGTCACTTCTAAGTTCTTACTCAAGTTATCCTTAAGTTATTCTCAAGTCACTTCTAAGTTCTTACCCAAGTTATCCTCAAGTTATTCTCAAGTCACTTCTAAGTTCTTATTCAAGTTGTCCTCAAGTCATCCTCAAGTTCTTACCAAGTTAACCTAAGATCATAACTAAGTCATCCTCTAAGTACAACCAAGTTCTTATTCAAGTTATCTTATAATTATCAAAAAAAATACAATCTATGTTTTTGTCTTAAACAGCAGATGTCTAATATAGTACACACACGCCTCAAAAAACGCGTCATCGTTGAGGATGTCTTGCTCAGCGTTCTCTGCGCGAGATCGGTCAGCATAGATCTTAATGAAGTTCTTACATCCTAAGCAACCGCATTGATCACAATTCTGGTCTATGGAAATGTCTTTTATAGACTCCATGTCTTTATTTAGTGACTTCATCATTTTATAATACGCCATGATCTATTTTTATCACAAAAATTTTAAAATTAAGTTCTTAAAATATTATTGCATTTGAAATGGATCAAAATGATCTTTTGTTGTTGGCGGGTCTGGCATGCTTTTGTGTTCTGTATTTAGTGGTTCAGATTTTTTTGACTGCTTTTGTTTTTGCCAGCGTTGTTTATATATTTTATAACCGTAATAACCGCCCCCAGCAGCAGCAAGGGCGCCAAAAATGACAACAGTTTTAAGTTCAATATTCCATGAAGACTTTGGTGCTGTAGGCCTTGAATCAACTTGTTCTTGTTCTGGAGTTTTTATAGCTGGCATTGAATCAACTTGTTCTGGCGTTGGCGGCGTTATATTCTGTGATTGTAACATTAATTTTCTTTGCCTGTTCCACTCCGCTAATTTTTTTCCTGCTTCAACACGCCCAGGATGAGGATGCTTTTCACTGGTCACTTTCTCCACCTGATTCAGTGTTTTCTGATTCTGCTGATTTTCTGGCTTGGTCATTTTTAAGGGAAACAAAATCTATATGATTAAAAGTAATTAATCCTGCAATCACTGGCGACAATAATGTTCCAAATTTGTAATACAGATCACACCCTAGAGACTCTAATGTCTTAGTTAAAACTGGATCTTGCGTTAAATCATACGTAAGATCTTGTTCAGAATCAATGGGAGCAAATCTACTAACTAGTTTAGTGTACAAACTAAGAACCGTTTGCCCCACACTTTTTACCATTCTTGATCCCAGTTGCGCTTCATACCTGTTATGATACTTTACAATGTCTTGTGGCGACATTTGTTGAATCTGTTCTATGCTGAATTCATTTCCGAGGTACTGTTTTGTTTTTCCACATGCTGCCAAAGAATACAGCCTTTCCTTTTTGGGCATAATAGCTTGGTCATCAACTTGATCATTCATAAGTTCAGGAAGGTTTAGGCCGCCCTGTAGCTGTAGTAGATCATCGCTGTTCATGTTTTTATTAATTATAATTATTTTATTTTTTAAAATGAGCACCGAAAAAACTGTCGCCAACCTTGTATACCATTCTGCTGTTATTGGGGGGCTAAGTGTAGGATACACAATGCTTGGTAAAAGCCTGTTAAAAATAAAACCGGCAGATCTTGGCAAACTAGACTTTGAAGACTCGGCAAAGCTGATTGCTATTATTGCGGCTTCATTTGCTACGAAAGATTTTTTAGTTAAGCAAGGAATAATTCCAGACAGTATTAATATGTAAAGTTAAAAAAATACATTTATAAAAATGGCTTCACTCGTAATGATGATTGGTGGTGCTGTGGTTAATGCGCTTGCTTTTAGCGGAAGTAATTACGCGTTTAGTAAACTGCGGGATGATGGCGAGAGAAAAAGACATAACAAAGCTGTGGAGCAACTAGCCGCAGCGCAAGATCACTATGAAAAGCAGAGAATTGAGCAGTTAGATTTTATTAATAACAAACTGAAAAAACAGGGGCATGCTGCTTACACATTTAAAAATGTTGACCAGGCAATAAAAGAATATTATCTTGTAACAGGCAAACCAATCGAGACATTGCCCCCGCCAAAATTCAGTGACTTTTATCAACCATCAGAAAAACAAAAGATGCAAGAAATCGCGTTTATCGCCTTTGGTATGACTGTTGTGTATTTTGTTGCGCATAATATTGGCTGAATAAAAAATGAACAAAATCTATTATTCGCCAAAAGGATATTGGAAGGGAATAACAGCAATTAAAAAGCTAAGCCAAGCAGCTGGAGTCAGTGAACAAACAGCAAAAGAATGGCTATCTAAACAAGCAATCTGGCAAATTTATTTACCAGCGCCTAGGCGAATACAGAGACCACACTTTGTGAACACAACGCCAAACGACACCCATCAAATGGACCTTCTATATTTACCCTCTGATACGATTAGACGAAAAAGATTTTAAGTATGCACTTACAGTCATTGACATAGCTTCAAGATACAAAGATGCGGAACCATTAACACAAAAGAGTGCTTCTGCTGTTGCTGTTGCCATACAACTGATATACCAACGAGGTCCTTTAACTTATCCTCGCATGATTCAAGTCGATGATGGAAAAGAATTTAAAGGGCAAGTGAATCAATTATTGTTGAAACATAGAGTTACCATCAAAAGAGGCATTCCAGGAGTTCACAGATCACAGGCTTTAGTTGAAAACTTTAACAAACAGTTAGCTGAAAGACTTTTCTCCTACCAGTATCACAGAGAGCTTATTGACAATTCTCGCAACACAGAATGGGTTAGAAGATTGCCCTCAGTTTTGCGCGCAATGAATAATGAAGAATTTAAAGGGCTAAAACCAGTACAAGCAATCAAAAGAAAAACAATAAATGTTGTTGAAGGAGACGTCAGTTCATCCGGCAAACTATTACCATTTGGTTTGAAAGTAAGGTACCTTTATTTACCGGGGGAAGCAGAAGGGGACACTCGCATCAGGGCAACAGATCCAGTTTGGAGTGTTGATCCATATGAAATAAAAAGAATTGTAAAAATGAATCCGCCCGTGTATTATTTACGAGAAACTGACACAACAAAGCAACCAGCTCCTCAAAGATCTTTTGTGAAGGAAGAACTGCAGATAATCCCACCAGACACAGTTCCAGTTGCTTAGTTAATTTACGTAAATATATATTTGAGTTTAAAATGGAAGCTCAGAAGGAAGCGCAGAACGAAACAAGAATGGTAAAGGAAGAGACCTTGAAAATGATACGGGAATCATTTCATGCGTGTAATGCTATTAAGGAAACATTTTCGGGGATTAATCAATGCATGCTAAATCATCCAGATCACCTACAACTCAAACCCCCAAATTGGGAAAAAGAATATCTTGAAATAATAAAAAAAATTCGAACGCATCAAGCAAACATGAGAAAAGATTTAAATGAATTGGATGAAGCTATGATTGATCTTATAATAAAAGTTGATGAAAAATATAAACCCCCCTGTTTATGCGGTCCTCCAGTGCCCAATTGCATATGAAAACTCTGGATTAACAAACACCCGTTTTGTGTTTGTTCTATCTAATGACTTCTTTGTTACAACTGTTGTGTTGATCTCATGTAGATTAGATCGCAGTTTTACGTTGTCATGATGAAAAGTCTTATTGCCAAACAATGCTTCTTTGTAGTTGTCATGTGATATGTTTGACTGCACAACACTGCGGGATATTCCCTTTGCTTTCTTAATGATTTTCTCCTGGCTCGAAATACTGTACATTTCGACCTTAAACCAATAAACTCCTTAATCACCCCTCCTGATAATTCATCCTTCATCTTTCCTAAAACCTTCTTGTTAGTAATTGAATGCAAAGGCGAATCTTTAGGGTAATCGGATGTGTCGTACCATCCTGCATGCCCTTTAGCTACTTCTATTTCTATGTCTTTATAGATGTCTTCAGTAGGAATATCTATAACAAAACTATCTGTATCTGTGTAAAGCACTCTGGACTCTGGATACAAGGGTTTAAAGTAGTCATAAAGAAATTCTAACATCAAAAGCTTTGATAATTCTAAAACGGTAAACCCAATAAATACAGGTTTGTCCAATTTGACTTTCTTTTTTTTCATCATTATGCCAAAAAGCTGATCATGAAATCTTCTAAAGTCCTGATAATTAGGTTTTGAAGTGAGCTTAATTGCTTCGTTCTCTTTGGTGACTAATCTGACATCTTTGCGCTTGTGCGGATTCTCCATAGTCTTTCCAAAACAGCTGTTGTTCATCAACTTGAAAAAGTCTTTTTCTGAAGCATCTGTGGATTTGGTTCTGAGATCAGTGTTCTTCATGATGTATGGTTTCATGAACTGTTCTTGATCAAAAGCAATTATGCGATGAACTGCTGTCAACTTCAAACCATGTCTTAAATAAAATTGTAGAAGTCTGTAATGACAGACATAATTTTTTTTGCCTCGAAGATTAGGCACAAGTTTAGGTGGTTCTGTTTTTGCCATCTTTAGACTTTCTGCGGCTAATGGATAGTCATTATGCAGGTCATGGAGTTCATGAGGATATTCTAAATCAACTTCTAGAATGAAACCATGCTGTTGATCAGGCGTTAAACTGCCCAACCACTTTAATGCCTTTTGAATATTATTCGGATCGCCGCCTGTGTACATTTTAAAGTTGCGTAACGGAAGTGATTGCGCCATTGCCCAACCATACAGATTGTTTGCATCTAAATACATGAGATAGTTAGACTTTTTACTTGGATCATAGTCGTCCAAGTATTTGTTGTTTGCTTTACAGTAATGATGTGACGCCATACTAATTCCTCCACGCAATCCGTTTTCAATCATCTGAATCATTGGTAGGTCAGACAATAAATCAATCTGTACTCCAGTAAACTTTAAGAAAGCGTCCCAACTCATCCCGGGCGCAGAAATATAATGCGCAGGAATCCAGGCTATAATGTTTCATGCAGGTCTTTCTATAATTTTCAAAGACGTCCGCCAACAAACATGTATCTGCCATCAAGTAGGAGTCATGATAGTCTCCCATCGTTTTACACTCTAACTTCTGCCACGCATCTTGAGCATGCTGGTAATCAGAATCGCTGACACCCTTTCCTCTAAGACTAGAAAAGAACGCGCCTTTAGTGGAAGTGTATCTTCGTCAAACCTTTCCCAACTGTTCATGTAATCATAAGGATAAACGCCCTTTCTAACGAGTTGGGTCAAAATATTCTTCTGTTATTGGGCAGGACTTTAAGGACATAGCCAGTGACTCTAACGAACCCATCATGTGCTGCATAGAGTCATAAAAAGACATGTTTATTTAAAGTGAAACACATGTACTTTTCTGATGACTGTGCAATGCATGACACCCTGAAGGCGTCGTCTACTGCTTTCATTATAAATGAGAGTCGTAACCTCGCAGTTATGAAAGAAGATGGGCAGCTTCCATGTCTTAGGATCAAACTTTAGTTGAAGATTGCATTTACTGTGTGCTGCTCCTCTAAACTTTCCACTAATGTGATCATGGTCTCTTACTGTCGGATTTGTTGCTTCTTCACTGAGTTCTAAACCACAAATCCAACAATGTGTGGCTGAGTCATACTGTTCTTGGTCTTCAGGCGCCATTATGATTTCAGATAAATTCAGATTATTAGAACAGTCATTACGCACTTTTGCATGCGCTGTAAAAATCTTCTAGCCGCATTTGGTCCTCTATATAATTCTGGCGTTGAATGGCGCCATCTGACCTGACAACGATGAAAGCAAATGAACAAATCTGATGATTACTCACAAAGGCTGTTTTTGGAAGTTTCTGTGGAGTTGGGCCCCTCATAAGGAACAATGAGTGATTCAAAGTCTGCGTAAACAACATATGGACTAGTTGCATCCGTTTCCAGTTCTTAAAAACTAACTTTACTGCCTTCTGGGGGCGTAATTAGTTCTGTAATACAGTCAACTGGGCCAATACAATGTTTCTTATGTTCGCTTGCGGCTTGAACAGATGGCATTCTTGTTAAACATTTTCTACAGAATTCTTGTTTGTGCCCATCTTTGAAGTATGCTGCATTAGTTTACTCATTGTTCGTATCAATGTGTAATGCGGTAGCCCTGCTGGTGAAAACATCAGTAGTAAGTCAACATGATATTTGTCTGGATCACCAATCGTTGGGGCTGTTCTTAGACACTTTAATGGGCTGTAGATTTGTTTCCTCATCCCATGTGTAAATATTAACAGTTATTGGTTTGTTTTGTTCTTCAAACTGATCATGGAATCCACGCTAACAGGAAAGGATATTCCACTAAAGTTAAGATCATTGATGTAAGGACGATAGTTAGACACTCTCCTGCGTTTTTGCGGATATAATGCAGCCTTGCGAGAACACACCACATGAAACATTTGTTGTCTGTATTCTTTATGTTTAGAACTGCTTTTTTTGAAACCAACTCTCGAGGTAGTGGAATGTAAGACCTGCCTACAATCGGTGCATACTTAGACTGTTTTAATCTGATCTCTAGGACTTCGCCCTCTGACCAACCAGAGCCTCTCATTTTAGCTTCTTCAGCGGCCACATCAAACTGTGTAAGCAGCTGGTCTGCCCAACCGGTGTTTAAGTCATTAGAGGAAAGAATAGTCTGTTGTTTAGTCGAGACCCAGACTTCAAGATTTTCTTCATATTATTGTTACATAGTCAATTAAAACAGCTAACATTACTTTAACCGGTGGTCTATTGTTAGTTTACCCGGAACTTGAGAAATAGCATGACCAACACTTGCCTGTACGTTTGCTGGATTAATGACTTCTAAATCAATATCATTCAGTGCTCTTGACAAACGCTCTCCCTCAAGCATTCCTTCAAACAATTCGTCCGATCCTTCATATATCTTAGCCATGTTGAGTTTCTTTTCTAACTCAAAATATTTATTTAAATTAAAAAAAAATAATTAATCAGAATCAATATCAACAGACTTTTTGCGCTTGGACTCATAAACTAAAGTATAAAACACCTTTTGGTGTTGTTAATGTGAGCTGTTTATAACAGAGTTTAATGTTTCGTTTACTTTTTTTAAGCATTCCTTTTTTATCTGCTCGGCGTCTGGCTGTTGAGAAAAACTTGCCCTCGCCTTTCTTTGAAGATCAAACTTTTGTCTTTTATAGTCATCAAAATCGGCCTGTAAACGATTAAATTCTTCATCCGTGATGTTTGAGTCAGCTAGTGCTTTATTTATTGTCAGCTTAAAGGAGCTAAGTTTAGCTGTTATTAGTTGAACCATAGCTGTGTGCTTTTGGAGTTTAGTTTTTAATTTTTTGCTAGCAGCACCTATCGGCTAATGAACACAGGCCAAGAGCTAAAGACAAACCACCTAGAGGTAAAGCTGCCGGTGCGCCTATGCCCGATGCTAAGAGGCCTACACTCGTTCCTGCTGATGCAGCACTAATAGTCGATGCTCCAGTATTAACATAGGTAACAGCATTACAGGCAGCAGAATACCTTCGTTTGTTTTGCTGTATTTTGAAAGGTCCTGCTCTAGTTTTTGTTGCATTTGTGTAATATTGGTTAATCTGAAGGTTTTATGCTAGGTTTTCTACTATCTCTCTTTAGTAGCGGCTCTGGCGCTGTAGGCACATTTGGATAAACTGAACAGACATGCTTTTTTTAAAATAAAAAATATTTTAGTAATGTATATCTTTTAATCTGTTATCTTGAATATTCAGCTGCGCATCATATATTAAAAACAAATGTGCATTAAGCGGTTTATCACTCTCTTTTTCTTTATCAATTTGAATGTTTATTACGTCTTTAACCGTTCTGCCACTTCCATGCAACTGATTATCCTCTGTTGACCTAGGTCAATCCATAAGCCGTATTTCGTTGTTAAATAATCATCGAGTCTAACATTGTGAAGGTGCAGATCTTTAGACACAAGGTCTACTGTTGGACTTCTACACCTCCCACCCCCCAAACAATTTTCTTATTTCGTCAAAATGATGATAAGGTTTAAGCCCGCTAGCGTAGATTTGGTTAGGACTACCCTCAATCGAACATTGTACTTTCGTTATTTTAGGATTAATAAACTTTTCACTTCCTCTTTTAAATGGTTCTTCATCTTCACACAGCAATAAAATACCTTTAAGCGATCTTGCTGCGACACTAAAACTAAAATTCCATATAGCGTCGGCCTTGCTTCTGGGATATGTTGTATGATGAATCACTCTTTCGTAATATATTGCTAATTTTGACTGATATTGTTTGCTCAATCAGCCTTGCTAAATTAGGGTTGCTAACAAACGTCAAACCTAACGAGATGTCAGAAATGCTGTACTATTGCTTCGGTGTCTGATGATCTGATAACGCGTTTGTATTCATTAAACGTTAGTTCATATGACAATCTGTCTTTTAATGCTCCTTGAAAAGTATGGCGCATGCGCTTTTAACAACTCAAAATCTAAGGGAATGGAAAAGCGATTTCCAAACGCAAAATTTACAGCCACATACTTTTTGCCGTCTGGGTTAGCATTTCCGCGTCTATTCTGTGTTTTAGTCCATCATCATTTTCAATTCCTTGAAACGCAAGATCAGCCCTTTCATTCTCGGTTAGCCATAGATCAGAATAGGTTAAAAAATATGTCTGCATTGTGTAAAGAAAATATTTCTTGCCCCTCAAGTTTTATAGAAATTTTCTTAACGATTGCCCGTCCCAGATTCTGGACAACTGTCCTGTTTGGGTCTGTTTCTGATTCGAGTTCTATTTTGAAAGTAAGACGCGCAGAGCCTGGCACAATCACTTCATCTGCTCCTAGGTCTGGAAATTTGACAGTAAGAATTTGATCTGCATCAATAGTAGATGGATTATTTGGAACAGTAATATTCCGTTTATTTCCCTTCACGCCAAAGGGCTCTTTCAGTCTTCTATGCGGGTCAAGAATTGACCATATGCTTGTGACATTTTTATGAAGCAAAATAAAAAGTTAATTATTTAAAACATGGCAGGCATTGAAGGCGAAGAAGATTATGATGTTTTAGATCCTGGAGACGACATGAGCGAAATGACTCCTTTGGCACAACATCGCTCAGCGCTCTCATTGCGGCGTGAATTAAACAGAAAGTAAGGTTAGATCATTGTACCAAAGTTTAGGTCAAGAACCTCCCGAATTTATACCCCTGATGATTTTGAAGTAAAGATGACCAAATTTGTTTGTGAAAAACGATCAAGGACAACTTGTTCAGCTTACAACTAAACCAGACTCATCAAAGTTTTTAGCCATGGGTACAATTAGACAAAGGCTCAGTGTGAGCGATCAAATCGCCTTGGCATTGCTAAACCAAAATTAGATAGGGATGCAGTTGCTAAACTTCAAAACACACTGCAAAAAACTTCCAACAGCTAACCAAATAAAAAAACATGGAACTTAAAGAATTAAATCAATCGGCAGATGAAATAATAAATGCAATAGAAGCAGAAACCAGTTTTTCCGAAGAAACAGCATTAAAAACAATTAATGATTCCCCATTGCCTATGCGAGAAATAGCGGCTCTTGATCATGCTTTGAGAAGCATCAGAGGCGAAATAACAAACAATTTAGCAAAACTAGGTGAACTAGATGAGCATATAAAAAGAGAAAAAAGAAAAACTCGTTGAGGCTGATGACGCCAACTTAGGGCATGATATTAAAGAAAGAATATCCCAAAGACTAAAAGATTTTGAGCAAGAAAGATCAGCAAGACTAGAAGTGTTGTCTACTAACCGAGAACAATTGCGAACTCAAGTGAGCAGAATAAGAGAAACTATCCAAAAAATTTTTTATATGAAGACACAACGCTAGCAGAACGAATACGAACACTGTTTAGAGAGCAGGGAGTCACATTAGCAAGCGTTATAAACAGCCTTAGGATTTGCAATAAGTACACTGTGATGGCTATTACAGGTGGCGGTGGAGGTCAAATCCCAGTACCTCCATCGCCATCGCCTCCACCTGATAAATCATGGGTAAAAAAACAGCTTGATCATCTTGCGGGTTTATTAAAAAAATTAGCCGGTAAAGCTATAGACTCTTTACCTGGTAAAATTAGGGAGTATCGTTAGCTGGCTTTTGTCTACTGCAAGCAAAGTAGTTGGCTTTATGGCCGAGCACTTATGGACATTAGTTCTCTTAATAGTTGGTTAATATTTAGTAAAATAAGACCGAGTAATCCTAGCCAGTTAATCCAAAAACAAGCGCCGTCTTTTCATATTCATGGTCATTATTCTTCACTTCGCGGTCTTCAACGGTTTTTGGGCTTGGACCTCGGGGATTGGATGACTTAATCTTGGGGGATCATCTTGTTTTTTTATTGTTTGTAATATTACTGGCTCAGAATTTATGTAGTTTTTTTCCAACTTTCTGTTCATTGCCTGCCACAAGGATTTATTATTGTAGTTTATTATTGTTCCTATCTGGAGCCTGAGGTCAGAAGCAGCATGTATAAACCAGCGCCAACAGCAAAGTCTACTTTTGATCTTGCGTATTGTAAAACTTTTTGGTACCTTTTTATACTCGAAGGTAAATCAACTGTAGAATTAATAGCGTCCCTAAATTTGCTAAGTATGTTTTTGTGCATCAAAAGCAGTAGAAGGATCGGTTTTTGCTTGACCTTGTCTGTGCTTGCGAACCTAGCAACACCAAACGTAAGTACGAATAGAGTCGTTTATTCGTTCTATCTGCTTTAGTTAGGCCCTTAGAAGTGTCTAAGATAAATGTTGTCATGCTGTTTTATGCTCTTGCTCTATGGACCTAGGTGAACAGCTGTGCCTGAAGAGAAAGATGTGAAGGAGAGATTCCAGTCATAGTTATACTTTCTGTGCACGCCCCAAAAAATAAGGGGTGCCTAAGCCATGATAAGATCCAACTTTTGTCTAAAGTCTGTCTTGAGCTTAATATTGAATTCGTTACAGATTCATTCAAAAGCCTTCATGTCTAATTCTGTTGCTGAATGGATTAAACGGTTTGTAAATTTGGCAATGGCGCTTGCAGTTCAGTCAAAATACGTCTGAAGGTGTAATAGAAATGAAATACTGTACACTGACCTCACCAAAGGATCAGGATGATTTAAGTGATCAGCATACGACACTCCACACCCAGTTGATGCACAAAACACAGCAAAGTTTAACTGGTTCTGATAAAACTGCATCGGATAAACTAAACCACACTTTTGCGATGTAGTTTTTTTAATAGGGGGGTTAAGATATCTGTTTAATGGAGTACTAACCTTTACTTGAAAGGCTTTCAGACTGAGTCACAGAAATGTCAAGAGTAGCAGTTGTTATATTTTTAAGATTGTAGTGCGGCCCAGCAGAATATTTTTGCATCAGTATATTTAAATGCAGTCATTTTTATTTCGTTTAAAAAATGGTTTGTAAACAATAACAACTCAAGACCGTCCTTCGTTTTTAGAACATGCTTTTGAACCAAATTTTGCGGAGCCAAAATGGTTGCACTTCATGAATATTTTACAAAGTCGTATGGTTTAATATAAGTAAAGCCAGGGAGAATAATAAGGTTCTAAAAGTTGACAAAAAGGGGCCAAAGTTAGCCAGTTAACAATACCTGATGGTTATTACGGGTTTTGCTCACTAAAAGAAGCAATGAGTAACTTTGACATTACTCTCAAACTTAACAATGCAAATCTAAAAACAATGTTAACATTCAAGCCTGAAGAAGAAGGAGGTTACTATTTTGATAAAGAGCTAGCTAAAATGTTAGGCTTGCAGCTGACAATTATAGATTTAGAGTTACACCAACCAAAACTACTTATGAGGGAGAAAATCCGCTCGATCTTGCATTACATTCATTACTCTATGTTCATTTGGATGAGCTGAGCACTGATGAAAACTTATATGATGGAAGGCCCTCAACTGTTCTAAGAGCCTCTTCATCAGGGAAGCTGCATATTGCGATTATGAAATTATACAATTCCCTAATTTACAGTTTAAAAGATTAGTTTGTGGAGGGTCGGATCATTTAATATAAAAATCAAAGACAAAGCGGGGAAAGTTGTGAAATGTGATAAACCTGCACATTGTTTTAGAAATAAAATAATAAACTGTACTAAAAATAATGTCGCGTGGGCAGAAGAATCGGGAGTTACATTAGCGCCTGTGAGGTGTATAACTTTAGAATTAAAAGACCTTGCAGACGTTGCGGACTTTGAACAGAACGGTGAGATAGGCACTTTGTATGGGTTTGAGTACACTAAAGATGGTGATTATAAACGCAAAGAGGTTGGCGACAGCAAAACGTTTCCTAAACTAGAACAACTGCGCAATCTAGAGGCAAATAATGTTGGCCAGTATGAATATAAAATAGTTCGAAAACTGACCTCAAATGGCACTTAGAACCATATTTAGAATGGGACATAAAATTTGAATTCATAAGCCCATTTACATTTTTTAGCCGTCAAAAAAGTTTCAGAAAAGCATTCAACTCTGGCCCTTTACATGTAAGTCTTATGCCGGACGAAAACAATAGTCGGAAAGAGATTGAAATAACGCCGTATGGGAAAAAACAGTACATCCTCCACAGAAGAGAAACGGTTTTAAAGAAAGCTTCTACAAAATTACAGTTCTTTCCAAGCAGAAAATTAGGAGACACGTTCACAATGATATTTGAAATTTCTGTCTTTAAAGATGTGGAAGGGATGGGGTTGTGGGCGTTAGTGGACGTCCTTTTAAAAGGAATTAATATTAGCTGGCAAAACTTAGACGTTAAACGTCTTAAAGTTACCATCGTCGTTCTTCACAATGGTGAGGATATTAAGGTCATAACAACAAGCAACAAATCACTGTTGACTTAAATAGAAACAATCTTACAGAACTGAATTGGATTAATCTTACACATTTAGGTCTTATAGGGTTTTATTATACTGAACAAGTTTTGACAGAGAGTATGATAAACATAATAACTGAATTAGATTAAAATTCTGCTATAAAACAATGGAGCAGTTAAACTTTATGACAAAAACTCCTCATTGTTCATTGATTTGTGGACAGACTGGTTGTGGAAAAACAATATTTATCCTCGACCTGTTACAAACAGTTTATCGTTATAATTTTGATCATATTGTGATTTTCTGCCCAAACACTTAAATGGAACAAAGCATATCATGATAGAAGGTTTATATGGACTGATGATAACATATTTTTAGTTGATCCCAGCAATAAACTGAGTGAATGTTTAGAACACTTTTATAGATTGTTTGAGGGGAAAGCAGACGCTATTATCATAGATGACTGTTCAGCAGAAAGAGACATAGTTAAAAAAAGAAAAACTTTGTCAAAACTAGCTTTCAGTGGAAGACATGCTGGATAAATGTGTGTGATTTTATGTCAAAAATATTAACTCGGTTTTAAAAGACTTTAGAGAACAGTTAAAGACTGTAGTTCTATTTTACATGAAAGACAGAGACGCATTTGATGAATGTATGCGTGAAAATGATGTTATTGAAAATGATCAGGAAAAACACAGGATTAAGCAAAAACTAAAATCTAAAAAGTTTACTAAATTAGTATTGAAACGGATACCTACACAGTATGTTTGTTGTAGATAATCGTTATTTTTTGGTTATTGAAGTCTTACTTGTCAGAGAACGTAGAAATACCAATCTGGTCACTTCGTCCGAAAATGGGTTGAGGACGAAGTGAGCCAGGATTGGTATTCTACGTTCTCTGCGCACCGAGCCTCAGCGAGATTCCGAAACCATTTGCATTTCACGCTACACTGCAAACATCACGGTGTCGCACGACCAGCTTAAAAGTCATCAGTCAAAGGAAAAGTCAAGCAAATCTTATTCCGTACGGAACGGCCCTGATGAACAAGCGCTTAAAGCAGATCAATCTGAGGTCGAGGGATTAGAACAACATATCCATCTCTGTTCGGATAGGTTGAGTGCAAACGTTCCGACTGAGATACTAAACGGAAGTGAAGGACTGGCTCGAGTCAACTCAAAACTTAGAATGGAACAAAGTGCGCATGTGCCAGAGAAGTAAGTTTGAGAAACTAATGGCGAGATCGAAGCGTGACAAAGAACAATCACATTCCAATGTACCTGTGACTGAAGAAGAGACGTGCAGGGTGAAGAAGAGATAAGTTGTGAATCTATCGGAACGTGAACTTTCTGATCTGAACAGCGAGTGCTGGAAAAGGGACACAATTTTGTTGTGACCCGGGCAAACTCCCAATCGTGGACTACATCACGAGTATCGAAACCGCCTGCAGACAGATAGGCCCACATACAGAAGAGGCTTTCCATCTGAGGTCAGAATGTGTCAACATCCTGAAACAAGCACAGCCGCCGAAACCCAACATTCCTGTTGAGGAGAGGCGTGCGTTGCCCGACTCAGGAAAGACGACACGATTTTGATACTTCTGGCTGACAAGGGTCGGTCCACGGTCATCATCCCCAAGTCCATGTACTATGACAATGCCAGCCAACTGTTAGATGACAGAAAAACCTACCAGCCTCTCAAGAAAGACCCCACCAACACGTATGCCACCAAGCTCAAGGAACTGCTCAAATGTCTCGAGGAGGCGGGCGGACTTTCCCTTGACCTTTACAGAAAACTGTACCCATCAACCACTGATGTCCCCAAGTTCTATGGCCTTCCAAAGGTGCATAAGAAAGACGTCCCTCTCTGTCCCATAGTCGCTTCCAGAGGTTCCCTCATGTATGAGACAGCTAGATTTGTGGCAGACATCCTGTCTCCTTTGGTTGGCACAACAGAACACCACATCATCAACAGTGTGGACTTGGTTCAGAATCTGGCAGACTACACCTTTCTCCTGACAAGTGCCTGGTATCATATGATGTTTCGGCATTGTTCACCAGCGTCCCCGTCGAAGAAAGCATCCACATCTCAAAGCAAGACTCCAGGCTGATGACACTCTGCCCAAGCGTACTACACTTTCCGTGGACAGCATCTGTGAACTCCTGGCTTGCTGTCTCAACACCACTTGCTTCACGTTCCAAGGCAACTTCTACCAGCAGACCGCAGGAGCGGCCATGGGCTCTCCAGTCAGCCCGATTGTAGCCAACCTCTTCATGGAGGACTTCAAGGAGAAGGCTCTGGCCTCTTACCATTCTCCTCCACGCTACTGGGGCCGCTACGTGGACGACACCATGACAATCCTCAAGAGGGAGCCGGTGGAAGACTTCACTAACCATTTGAACAGTCAACACCCTGCTATCAAATTCACTCATGCTGTGGAGAACAACTCGATTGCCATACTAGACACACTCATTACACGGACAGAGGACAGCCTCTCTTTCAGTGTGTACCACAAACCTACCCACACTGACCAGTACCTACAGTTCGAAAGCCACCAGCGACTGGAACACAAATTCGGAGTGATACTCACCCTCACCCATTGGGCCAACACCATCTGCTTTATTCAGGATGCCAAAGACCAGGAAATGGAACACCTCAAACTGGTTCTCACCATATCAGGCTATGAGAAGTGGGCGTGGAACATCCTGGCTAGCAAGAATATCACACCGCATCCTACCACCAAACAAGACCAAACCAGGCGTAAAGGACATGTCACCATCCCCTATGTCCGTGGTGTGACTGAAGCCTTGAGCAGGAAGATCAAGAAAACCGGCATCTCCGTACATCCCAAACCTATCAACACCATCTGCAGCCAGCTTGTCGCCCCCAAGGACAAAACTGACAAACTGGACAAGTCTGGAGTGATCTACCAAATGGACTGTCGTGACTGTGAAGAGAACTATGTCGGGGAAACGGAGAAACCTTCGAAAACGCTTGACAGAACACAAAAGGGAACCATCACCAGTAGGCCCCCACCTACACACCCAGCAACATCAGTTCGATTACAACATCAGCGTTCTCGACCGTGACAATAGATAGTTTCAGCATGGGGTGAAGGAGGCTATACATATTGCCACCAACAACCCCACACTCGAACGGGACCGGGGCAGACACACCTTGCCATGGGTGTACAACACCCTCATTGTTCCGTCACATGACCAGGGTTCGACCCGTGGTCGTGTGCACTGAACTCTAGTTCACCCAGTAGCAACACCACCGCTGAAGAAGACGGACGGAGGTCTGTCAAAAGCTCCAAGTAAGTGCCATTCCTAGCTGAGTGACCTGTATAAATCAGGTAGTTGTTATCACACACCACAAATCAGATCGAATTGATAACGGACACAACACAATCAATCACACTAACACCACACACCACACACTCAAATCATCCCTATGACAGACACCACCTCGGGTGTGAATTGCTTCAAAGTCGGGGGTAACACCATACTGCTCTGATTGGCCGTGACGGGGTCAAGGCCAGAGGTCAGGCTGCAATTCGACCAATCTGGGGACAGAATGACACAAACAAACGTTCAAGTCCTGGACAGTCAACGCTCATTTCCCGTTACAGATCGTCGTTAAACGATCAGGCAACAGCTGACCAGAATAGGATGACATTTAGGACACACGTTTTAGCAGCTGGAGGACGAGTTGACAAGACAGAAGCTCCGAGTTGTATCGATCATCCAACAGGGTTTTTGTTTGTTTGTTTTTTACTTTATCAAGATTTAATAGTTTGTATCTTGAGAACGATGGCTATTCAACAATTCTGAATGTAGATGAATTATGAACGTAGCTGTAGTAGAGCTGACGATGGGAAAGGAGAGCCAAAGAAAGTAAATATAGAAAGACAAGGACAGAGAGAGAGAGAGAGAAAGAGAGAGATAGACAGACAGACAGACAGACAGACAGACAGAGACAGGGGGTGGGGTGGGGGGGGGGGGGGGGTGGGTGCGGAAGAAGATGAAGAGGAAGGAAACGGAGGAGGGAGTAGAGGAAACAAAGAAAGAAAAGCTGAACTAGTAGGAGAGAGAGGGGGGAGAAGAAGGAGAAGAAGATGAAGAAGTATTATTATTATATTATTATTATGATTATTATTATGATTATGATTATTATTATCATCATCATCATCATCATCAGTAGTAGTAGTAGTAGTAGTAGTAGTAGTAGTAGTAGTAGTAATAGTAGTAGTAGTAGTAGTAGTAGTGGTAGTAGAAGTGGAACAAGAAAGAGGAGGAGCAGGAGGAGGTCTCCAGGTCAGCAACTGTGTTGCACGTGCACACGAATACACACACACACACACACACACACACACACACACACACACACACACACACACACACAACGCACGGTAGGGTTCCACAAGCCGTGGTGATCTCGTTCTGGTGCCACTGTTCCACCAAAAATAATGTGTTCAAGAAGGTAACCCATTCTGAGTATCCACAACCCTTTTTAGTGCCTAAGTGTGATTAAACAGGATCTGCTAAAGAAGATACCCACCCACCCAAAAACAACAACAACAACAACAACAACAACAAACTGTTAACAGAAGTGCAGAATGGTTCTCGTGTCGTCAAAGATAGCACGTTACAGAAGATACCCCTCCAAACTGTTTTCACTGAACGGCTCTAGTGTTTATGTGTGGTCAGAGAACATGTCTCTTGAAAGTGCGTATGGGGTAGACAATCTTCTTGCCCAGAATGTTGTACACTGAGCAATACGTGCTAGGCAACATACAGGAGACACCACGTTCTCAACAGGTCTTTGACCGATAGTCAAGATGAATGCTCACGTTTTGCTGTTGTCGGAACCCAAAGATAGAATTCGTGGACTACGAGCTGATGCACATCCTCTGTTTTGCTCTGTTACAGGGCATTAACGGCAATCCGACTGGTCGACATGGACACATCGGGTCTCTAAGAGCAGCAAACTGTTTGGATATATTAGGGTGCCGACACACGCAAAGATTTATGCAGTTGTTTTTCTCTTAGAGAAAGAGAGATGTGACAAGAGAGAAAGGTGAGACAGAGACAATTGTTAGAGGTGATGAAGGAATATAGACAGGTTAAAAAAAAACAGAATCGGGAAAGAATGACAGAGAGAACGAACGATCGAACGAAATGTTATTTTATCAGGGTAATGAGATAAGCAAATTGCACATGCTTTTTTCCACCCAGCCCTGGGGAGAGAGAGAGAGAGAGAGAGAGGAGAGAGAGAGAGAGAGAGAGAGAGAGACTCAAATGTTTTATTCATATAGGCTATAGCCCCTTAGAATGGGGGTATACACTGTGATTCATGTCGAAAATTGATATTGGTTTTCTTTACGTTATATACACACTTCGCTTCTTGAATGCTTTATATAGATAAATAGCTAACTGTTTAACAGTGTTTTCATTTGATGACGATATTAACAGGGTTAACCTGAAAAGGCAAGGATTATTAAAATACTTTGGTGGGATGAATTGCTCTCTAAGATCTTTTAATACTGGACAAACCAGTACAAAATGAACTTCATCCCTTTTCGTATTTTGACACAATGGACAGATCAGATTTGTGGTAAACGACTGTCTATAACGGAAATAATGAGTAAAAGATCGGAAACACCAATTTAAATTTAGTCATAATGCGTTTTATAATTTGTCA
>CM031618.1:4678565-4684192 GCA_018398815.1 Conus ventricosus | reverse complement strand
AGGGGCTTCTTTCTATTTTGGGCTGCGATACCAGCTGCTCAAGATGCTGGCAGAAGTTAGACTGTAAAACAATGGGAGACTATCATGACTCCTACTTAATGGCTGATACATGTTTGTTGGCGGATATTTTTGAAAACTATAGAAAGACCTGCATGAAACATTATAGCCTGGATCCCGCGCATTACATTTCTGCGCCTGGGATGAGTTGGGACGCTTTCTTAAAGTTTACTGGAGTACAGATTGATTTATTGTCAGATTTGCCAATGATTCAGATGATTGAAAACGGATTGCGTGGAGGAATTAGTATGGCGTCACATCATTACTGTAAAGCAAACAACAAATACCTAGATGATTATGATCCAAGTAAAAGGTCTAACTATCTTATGTATTTAGATGCAAACAATCTGTATGGATGGGCAATGCGCAATCACTTCCATTACGTAACTTTAAAATGTACACAGAAGACAATCCGAAAAATATTCAAAAAGCATTAAAGTGGTTGAGCAGTTTAACACCGGGTCAACAGCGTGGATACATTCTAGAAGTTGACTTAGAATATCCTCATGAACTCCATGACCTGCATAATGACTATCCTTTAGCAGCAGAAAGCCTAAAGATGGCGAAAACAGAGCCGCCTAAACTTGTGCCTAATCTTCGCGGCAAAAAAAATTATGTCTGCCATTACAGACTTCTACAATTTTATTTAAGACATGGTTTAAAGTTGGCAGCAGTTCATCGTATAATTGCTTTTGATCAAGAACCGTTCATGGAACCATACATCATGAAGAACACTGATCTTAGAACTAAATCCACAGATGCTTCAGAAAAAGACTTTTTCAAGCTGATGAACAACAGCTGTTTTGGAAAGACTACGGAGAATCCGCACAAGCGCAAAGATGTCAGATTGGTCACCAGAGAGAACGAAGCAATTAAGCTGACTTCAAAACCTAATTATCAGGACTTCAGAAGATTTCATGATCAGCTTTTTGGCATAATGATGAAAAAAAAGAAAGTCAAATTGGACAAACCCGTTTTTTATTGGGTTTACTGTTTTAGAATTTATCAAAGCTTTTAATGTTAGAATTTCTTTATGACTACTTAAAACCCTCGTATCCAGAGTCCAGAGTACTTTACACAGATACAGATAGTTTTGTTATAAATATCCCTACTGAAGACATCTATAAAGACATGGAAATAGAAGTAGCTAAAGGAGCGAGTGGATGGTACGACACATCCGATTACCCTAAAGGGTCGCCTTTACATTCATCCGTTAACAAGAAGGTTTTAGGAAAGATGAAGGATGAATTATCTGGAAAGGTGATCAAGGAGTATGTGGGGTTAAGTAAAAAATGTACAGTATTTCGAGCCAGGTGAAAACCATTAAGAAAGCAAAGGGAATATCCCGCAGTGTTGTGCAGTCGAGCATATCACATGACAACTACAAAGAAGCATTGTTTGACAATAAGACTTTTCATCATGACAACGTAAAACTACGATCTAATCTACATGAGATCAACACAACAGTTGTAACAAAAAAGTCATTAGATAGAACAAACACAAAACGTGTGTTTATTAATCCAGAGTTTTCATATGCAATTGGGCATAGGAGAACCGTAAATTAATTAAGCAACTGAACTGTGTCTGCGGGATTATCTGCAGTTCTTCTTTTACAAAAGATCTTTGGGAGCTGGCTGTTTCGTTGTGTCAGTTTCTCGTAAATAATACACGGCGGATTCATTTTTACAATTCTTTTTATTTCATATGGGTCAACACTCCAAACTGGATCTGTTGCCCTAATGCGAGTGTCCCCTTCTGCTTCCCCCGGTAAATAAAGGTACCTTACTTTTAAAACCAAACGGTAATAGTTTGCTGGTGTACTGGAGTCTTCAGCAACATTTATTGTTTTTCTTTTGATTGCTTGTACTGGTTTTTAGCCCTTTAAATTCTTCATTATTCATTGCGCGCAAAACTGAGGGCAGTCTTCTAACCCATTCTGTGTTGCGAGAATTGTCAATAAGCTCTCTGTGATACTGGTAGGAAAAAAGTCTTTCAGCTAACTGTTTGTTAAAGTTTTCAACTAAAGCCTGTGATCTGTGAACGCCCGGAATGCCTCTTTTGATGGTAACTCTATGTTTTAACAATAATTGATTCACTTGGCCTTTAAATTCTTTTCCATCATCAACTTGAATCATGCGAGGGTAAGTTAAGGGGCCTCGTTGGTATATCAGTTGTATAGCGACAGCAACAGCAGAAGCACTCTTTTGTGTTAATGGTTCCGCATCTTTGTATCTTGAAGCTATGTCAATAACTGTGAGTGCGTACTTAAATCTTTTTCGTCTAATCGTATCAGAGGGTAAATATAGAAGATCCATTTGATGGGTGTCGTTTGGAGTTGTATTGACAAAGTGTGGTCTCTGTATTCGTCTAGGCGCAGGTAAATAAATTTGCCAAATCGCTTGTTTAGATAACCATTCTTTCGCTGTTTGTTCGCTAACTCCCGCTGCTTGGCTTAGCTTTTTAATTGCCGTGATTCCCTTCCAATATCCTTTGGGCGAATAATAGATTTTGTTCATTTTTTATTTAGCCAATATTATGCGCAACAAAATACACAACAGTCATACCAACGACAATAAACGCGATTTCTTGCATCTTTTGTTTTTCTGATGGATGATAAAAGTCACTGAATTTTGGTGGGGGCAATGTCTCAATCGGTTTGCCCGTTACAAGATAATATTCTTTTATTGCTTGATCAACATCTTTAAATGTGTAAGCTGCATGCCCCTGTTTTTTAAGTGTGTCGTTAATAAATCTAACTGCTCAATTCTCTGCTTTTCATAGCGATCTTGTGCTGCAGCTAGTTGCTCCACAGCTTTGTTATGTCTTTTTCTCTCGCCGTCATCCCGTAGTTTACTAAATGCGTAATTACTTCCGCTAAAAGCAAGCGCATTCACTACTGCACCGCCTATCATCATTACGAGTGAAGCCATTTTTTATAAATGTATTTTTTTTTTACATATTTATATTCTCTGGAATTATTCCTTGCTTAACTAGAAAATCTTTCGTAGCAAATGAAGCTGTAATAACAGCGATTAGCTTTGCTAAATCCTCAAAGTCTAGTTTGCCAAGATCTGCCGGTTTTATTTTTAACAGGCTTTTACCAAGCATTGAGTATCCTACACTTAGGCCTCCAATAACAGCAGAATGGTATACAAGGTTGGCAATAGTTTTTTCGGTGCTCATTTTAAAAAATAAAATAATTATAATTAATAAAAAACATGAACAGCGATGATCTGCTAGAGCTACAGAGCGCCTACACAGCCTTGGACTTACAAATGAAGAAGTTGATGACCAAGCTATTATGCCTAAAAAGGAGAGGTTGTATTCTTTGGCAGCATGTGGAAAAACAAAACAGTTCCTCGGAACTGAATTCATTCAGCATAGAACAGATTCAACAGATGACGCCGCAAGACATTATAAAGTATCACAACAGGTATGAAGCGCAGCTGGGGTCTAGAATGGTGAAAAGTGTGGGCAATCGGTTCTTAGTTTGTACACTAAACTAGTCAGTAGATTTGCTCCCATTGATTCTGAACAAGATCTTACGTATGATTTAACGCAGGATCCAGTTTTAACAAAGTCATTAGAGTCTCTAGGATGTGATCTATACTACAGATTTGGAACATTGTTATCGCCGTTAATCATGGGATTAATTACTTTTAATCATATAGATTTTATTTCCCTTCAAAATGACCGAGCCAGAAAATCAGCAGAATCAGGAAACACTGAATCAGAAAACATTGAATCAAGTCGAGAAAGTGACCAGTAAACATCCTGGGCGTGTTGCAGCAGGAAAAAGAGTAGCAGAGTTAAACAGACAAAGAAAATTAAAGTTACAGAATATAACCCATAATGAAAACATAACACCGCCAACGCCAACAGTTGATTCAATGCCAGCTCCAGAACAAGAGCAAGTTAATTCAAGGTCTACAGCACCAAAGTCTTCATGGAATATTGAACTTAAAACTGTTGTCATTTTTGGCGCCATTGCTGCTGCTGGGGGCGGTTATTACGGTTATAAAATATATAAACAATGGCAACAAAAACAAAAGCAGTCAAAAAAATCTGAACCGCTAAATACAGAAGGCAACAGCACGCCAGAACCGCCAATAACAAAAAATCATTTTCATCCATTTCAAATGGAATAAGATTTTAAAATTTTTTTGATAAAAATAGATCATGGCGGATTATTATTTGTTTAAAATGATGAAGTCAATAAATAAAGACATGGAGTCTATAAAAGACATTTCCATAGACCAGAATTGTAATCAATGCGGTTGCTTAGGATGTAAGAACTTCATTAAGATCTATGCTGACCAATCTCACGCCAAGGGCGTTAAGCAAGACATCCTCGACGATGACGCGTTTTTTGAGGTGTGTGTGTACTATATTAGGCATCTACTATTCAAGATAAAAACATAAATTGTTTTTTTTTTGATAATTATAAGATAACTTGAATAAGAACTTAGTTGTACTTAAAGGATAACTTAGTTATGATCTTAGGTTGACTTGAGTAAAAACTTAAGGATGACTTGATCAAGAACTTATTAAGAACTTGAAGTAACTTAATTAAAAACTTAATTAAGAACTTAATTAAGAACTTAATTAAGAACTTGAGGGTGACTTGAAGTGACTTGAGGTGACTTAAGTTAAGACTTAAAAGTGACTTAAGTGTGTGCATGCGTGGGGTGGGGGTGGGCGGGGTGGGGTGGGGGTAGGAGGTGTGCATGCATGGGGTGGGGGTGTGCATGCGTGGGGTGGGGGTGTGCGTGCGTGGGGTGGGGTGGGGACGTGCGTGCGTAGGGTGGAGGTGCGCAGGAGTTACCAGTCCACCAGGCTTGAAAGCAGGTGACGTAAGATCTATTTTTAGAAAACCGTTCGGATCCGAACGGTTTTTGTCAGTCCACCAGGCTTGAAAGCAGGTGACGTAAGATCTATTTTTAGAAAACCGTTCGGGTCCGAACGGTTTTTGCCAGCCCGCCAGGCTTGAAAGCAGGTGACGTAAGATCTATTTTTAGAAAACCGTTCGGAACGGTTTTTTGCCAGCTCGCCAAGCAGCTAGTAGTATTGATTTTTCCATAGTAGGCCGCAGGTTTTACTCGCTCTGCTGGCGTTGCATTGCATATATTTTAAAATGAGCCTTATTTTCTCATACAAGCTGTGGATTAAAATTCCAAGCTTGTGAAATTTGGATAGTAAAAAAACAAAATGATAATTCCGTCAGTTTTTTACACAGCGTGGGTCAAACACGTATTGAAACTGGCCATGTTATGTTCAGCAATATTGCGTTCAGTGTTTTCATTTTCTTGGACCAACAAGCCTTTAAGATAGTCGTGCATTTCCAAAGCAGTCGGTTCGCTTTTTCCTTTTCTCCTTCTAGAAAAGCAATGCTTCTTTTCGGTTTCACTGGCAGAAGTGCGCCGCGAGCCTACTGGGCCCGCGAGGTGTGTTTTATTGATTTTTTGGTCACAGTTTGTAAACGGGCCGTGCGCTTTGTTCTATGTGAACGAAGGCCTCTTGTCTGCGCCAGCCGTAAATTAAGCTTCACCTAATTCTTTTTCGACAAATAC
>CM031618.1:4668565-4673565 GCA_018398815.1 Conus ventricosus | reverse complement strand
CATACAGAGAAATAGACGTTTTAACCTTTAAATGAATATAGGAATCTATCACTTGCAAAATATTTCATGAAATGTTCAACCATGGAAGGTGTAAATGAAACGGAAATATCTATAAACCCAGAGAGTGATTATCCAAAAAGAGCAAAAAATATTGCCTCTCTGTGCACTATCAGTTCATACACTGCTGATTTGTTTAAGAAAAGTAATATAGATGTTAAGTCTTTGTCAAAAACGTTCCTTATAGATCCCATTCCAACGTGGGAAAGAAAAGAGGGCGAAGTTTGATCTTGATTACACTGATACAAAGAAAGCAAATCAGCCTTACATCTTGTCATATTTAACGAAGATGCAAATGCAAGACAGATATTCCAACCATCTTAAGGTGTACCCCAGATGGATCGTTGACGAGTAAACAAAGAGGCCAGATCAGCATTTGTTATTCCATCGCTGAAATAGAAAAAGCAATTTCATTGGAAAATATCGCTCCATATTCGTGGCTGAAATGATAGCGATACTTATGGCGTTGACATTTCTAATTGATTTACCGCAGTCAATTTTTTAGGTATTGTTTTGTGTAGATTCGCTGTCATGTTACAATCGATCAAGTTCTTTAATTCAAATTCAGATAACTTTATTTTGAAGGAAATTCAACATTTATCCACGTCTTGATATGTAAAGGAACAGATATAACTTTCCTCTGGGTTCCTTCACACTGTGGGAATTTCGGGCAATGAACTTGCTGACAGATGTGCAAAAAAAGGCGCTGAAAATGGAACGAGGGTACAAACTATTTCCATACCGTTCACTTTGAAAGAGAGTCAACAAATTTTTAAACATACAGCTTGGGAATATTTCAGAAATGGGCAGAACAACGCTGTTATTCATGTTCAGACACAAAATAATCCTCTTTTTAGTATTGATCATTTCAAAAGCATCCAAAATCTGCACATTTATGATATGCATCAATACAGAAACTTCGTTTCAATATTCCACACACACACACACACACACACACACACACACACACACACTCACACACACACACACACACACACACACACACACACACACACACACATGCACACACATAAACACACACACCACACACATGCACACACACACACACACACACACACACACACACACACACACATGCACAAGCACACACACACACACACACACACACACACACACACACACACACACACACACACACACACACACACACACACGGGCGCGCACACCCGCACGCACGCCCGCATGCACGCACGCACGCACTCACGCGCACACACACACACACACACACACACACACACACACACACACAACACACACACACACACACACACACACACACAACGGGCGCGCACACCCGCACGCACGCCCGCATGCACGCACGCACGCACTCACGCGCACACACACACACACACACACACACACACACACACACACACACACACACACACACACACACACAGATGACTCGCTTGTCTCGTGACGCTCCCCTCTCCCACCCTCCCACCCCCCACCCTTTGCCCTTTTTTTAATGGCCCAGTTTGAAGGGGAGGGTGTGGGGGGTGTGGGGGTGGGGAGGGGATGAACACGTGAGCATATGACTGGCAATATCACCGTCGAATCACATAACCTGAGGCGAAATTGGGTCAAAACCTTGCAATGTGATCTTCTCACGACGAGAATGTTGAGGCCCTGAAAAGGATTCGGCGTGATATCGTTGTGTAGGTTCTCGGTCTCTCTGTCTCGGTCTCTGTCTCTCCTTCTCTCTCGCTCGCTCTCTCTCTCTCTCCTCTCTCTCTCTCTCTCTCTCTCTCTCTCTCTCTCTCTCTCTCTTCCTCTCTCTCTCCTCTCTCTCTCTCTCTCTCTCTTACAATTAGCGATTTATTTTCTATTTATGATAGGTTAGCTTATTCTTTTTTCTGTGTCCAACTAAAACCGATGAAAACAAAACTAGTGATTTAAACCATCAAAAAAAAAAAAAAAAAAACTCTGTCGATTTAGCAATTAAACAATGAAGGATTTTTTTTTTTTTTTTTTGCGGGAAGGGTCTCCTGTGTTTGGGGGCATACCGGGAATGATGGCAAACTTGCATTTCTTTCTGGTGTAGTGTTGTCGTTTTTTTTTAAGATCTCCATTATTACAAGAATATTACGGCATATCGACTAATCCCCGAAGGCGTTTTATAATCATAAAAAATTACACACAGACCTAATAACTTTCAGCACAAATAAATAAAAATAAAAAAAAAATAAAGCAAAAAATAGCTAGCCAGCAATGCACCAAAAACACATTTCTCAAGTCGGAAGCTGCCCATTGCTTCGAAGGTTACAACAACTCTTTTCTTTTAACCTTTTAAAGAAATTTAAAAGTAAATTGACTGTTCCACCAAAGGAAAAAACGACAAATTACCAAGACGACAAAAACAAAACGCGTTTCAACCTCTTTTGGTCTTCTTCAGGCAAAATGAACACCACTTAAGAAATGAAAAACGAGGAACGAAACGTTCGTTTCAAAAACGGAGTGATGAGGGGGAGGAAAGAGGAAGCAAAAATTTAGAAAAAGAGGAGGGGGAAGGGGGGTGTTCCTGCCAAGGGGACACAGACACAAACGAGTACAGGACAAAACACACGCATTTCGACCTCTTGGGTCATCTTCAGGCAAAGACATAATAACATTTAGCACAGTGAAAAAACGTAAAGAACGAGAAACACTTAATCTTCTCATAATTATTCGCCGCAAACCAACAATGGCGGTTGGAATTCACCGTTTTGCACCTCGTTTCTTTTATGGATGTAAGCCGGGGGGGGGGGGGGGGGGGGGTTGGCGGATTATCCGAGCTTGAAAAAATTATTCTAAGATTGCGAGGGAGTGGCTCTAATTACAGGCTTTTGTGCACGGTGAGTGTCGGTGGCTCGCCAGCGCAACGACGACGGCACGCTCTACTAACCGGTACACCTCAAACTGAATACTGGTGGTTTTTGTTGTTGTTGTTGTTGTTGTTTGTTTTTTTTTTTTTGGGGGGGGGTGTTGTTGTTTTTTTTCTCCAGTTTTGTAGTCTACCTTGTGTTGTTATTCTGGCGGTACTGGCGCACTGTAGTATAGGTTTCCCCTTTCCAACTCATCTACCTTACTAAGCCGCATGCACATACATTCACGAAGGATGCGTTTGAGGGTGGCGCTGGCATGCACACACAAGCGCGCGCACACACACACACACACACACACACACACACACACACACACACACACACACACACACACACAAGCGCGTGCGCACACACACACACACACACACACACACACACACACACACACACACACCACACACACACACACGCAAGAGCGCGAGCTCGCACACACTCACAGAAGCGCGCGCACGCACGTTCACACATATACTACTAACTGCTACAACTACTACTACTCAGCTGCTACTCTCTCTCTCTCTCTCTCTCACCCCTCGCTCTCTCTCTACTCTCTCTCTCTTCTCTCTCTCTCTCTCTTTCTCTCTCTATAACACACACTACTCTGTATCACTCACTCATTTACACACACACACACACACACACACACACACACACCACACACGCACACAAACGCGCGCGTGCATGCACGCACACACGCGTGCACACACACACACCACACACACACACACACACACACACACACACACACACACACACACACACACACACAACATGCACACACAACGCATGCTCTGAAGACTCTAATGTGTAATGGACAGACACAAAATTGGGATACAAACAAAACTTAACAAACGTCATAATATTGTACAGAATGGGCATGAAACTAAATAAAGATAAAACAAAAGTTGTCAATTCACTAAAACTGACTCAAAATTTTCAACCGCATTATAAAACTTGTGGAGATGATCCTCTTGAGACAGTAAATGAATACAGTAATTTAGGAATAATCTTCATAAAAACAGAGAGTTATATCAAGCACAAGGATCATCTGGCAAAACAAGGTAAAAAGCTGTACATTCCTTACTACGTAAAGTAAGGGAAAACATGTCATGTATCATCAATAGCAAAACTCTTTGATACTTGATTTCACCAGTTATGCTTTATGGGCAGAAGTGTGGTTCCATTTACAGAAAAGATAGGACATGTTGAAAAGCAGACTATGTTCGACATTTATCACAAATCCTATTACCAATAATCCCGATCGAGAACGTACATGTAAATTTGTAGACATATTTAGGCGTACACAAAAAAGCAATGAATTGTCAGTACAAGCTGAACTTGGGAAATTTCCTTTGTGCAAGAAATAATGATCAAGTAGTCATGTTTTGATCCATATAATGGAATCAAAGGAAGACTCATATCTAAGAGAAGCGTACGAAGATCTTGACCCATCATCTTCATGGAAATTCTTCTGTAAAGAAGATCTTAAGTAATATTGGAACACACATGTATGGAATAACCAAGTACACTTAACCCTCAAAAATTGGCGTTATGCAATAGAGAGAAAGTTTACAAAGTGAATATATACACTTTTGGGAAAAAGAAAGAGCACCAAGGTTAAAATTTTCTAATGACATCAGTAATGAATATAGGCTTGAACCGTACCTCATCAAATGCAAATAAGCATTACAGGAAAGAACTTTGTAAATTAAGATTAGCGCACATGACTCGCAATAGAAAGAGGTAGATATTCCCACATTAAGCGTGAAGACAGAAATGTAACAACTTGCAATATAAGGAAGAACGAGGTACATTTAGACTCTTGTAAACGTTACGATAAAATCAGGAATACGTTTAAAAAACGTATCATAAACCAAAATGGATATATACACGCTACCTCACTGAAAATAAGTACTTTGATTTAAATGATGACCTCAGGTTGAAATTGCGAAATAGTATATGACTGCTTTACATAATGACTTTTTATGTAAAAAGAACAAATCATTATGTCTTTGGACGATGAGTTGTTTTAATCATCGCCATCTTGTGTCCATAAATCAT
>CM031618.1:4661065-4663565 GCA_018398815.1 Conus ventricosus | reverse complement strand
AAGGAGCCACTGGCATTTACAGTGAGGTTAAAGCAAAACCGTGTGCCTGTGAAACGGAGCCACTGGGATTGACAGGAGATAATACGAACCAGCATGGGAGTTTGTGTGGGCGAGGTGTTAGGAATGTTTATGTACGCCCCCCCCGTAAAAACCCGGGGCTTTAAGCGTGAAGCAGGTGGTGAGATGTGTGCATGTGTGTGTGTGTGTTGTGGGGGGGGGGGGGGGGGGGGTTAGGGAGAAAATTTTTGGGAAAAAAATTGAAAAAATGAATAAATAAATGGATAAATGTATTTAGTGGGAAATGAAAAATAGAAGAAAGAAACAAAATCGATAAGAGGGGAGAGAGAGGGGAGAGAGGGAAAAGAGAGAGGAGAGAGAGAGAGGAGAGAGAGAGAAGTCATTGAAAAAAAATTGAAAGAAAAAATGAATATTTGAACAGATTTATTAAGTAAGAAATGAAGAGAAGAAGTAGAAGAAGAAGAAGAAAGAAAGAGAGAGAGAGAGAGAGAGGGGAGAGAGTGAGAGAGAGAGAGGGGAAAAGAGAGAGAGTATAGTATATTGTGTTGTGTTGTGTTGTGTTAAATTGTATTGCATTGCTTTGTACTGTAATGCAGTGTACGGGGTCGTGTTATCGTTTAGTGTTAATTTTCATTGCATTGCCGTGGGATATTTCTGTATTGCATTACTTGCATGTAAATCAAAGGGGTACGGGCATGAGTCTCAGAGGTTCGACCCAACGTTGGACTCTGGATGAACCACCCTACACAGATCTTAAATAAATGTTAGGAACCACCCAAAAGAAACGTGGACAAACGAGTCACAAAACAAAACACGACGCGTTTCGACCTCTTAGGTCTTCTTCAGGCAAGAACAAACGAAATAGGACAAAAGCCCCACCTTGCGCTGAAGAGACCAAAGCTCAAGTGACAAAACTCGGTTCATTTTCATTGTCCTATTTTGTTTGTGTCTGCCTGAAGAAGACCTAAGTAGGGGTGTTTTCTTCCTATTCTTCATCATAAACCTTTCCAGTCCTTCCCCCTCAAGGCGTCTAGGCAAACAAGTGTCGTCTGCTCTCAGGTTTCTTGAAGATGATAAAGCTGCTCGGGATGGTTCGAGTTTGGCTCATTCGTGTTTTGGTACTCCGACAGCTGGCTGCGATTCATCATCTCCCTTGTCACTGTTTTTTGTTGTTGTTGTTTTTGTTTTCTACCACCGTCATTTTCATACTCATCATCATTGTCATCATCATCATCACCATCATCATCATCGTCGTCGTCGTCGTCATCGTTGTCGTCGTTGTTGTTGTCGTCGTCGTCGTCGTCGTCATCTTCGTCGTCGTCGTCATCGTCATCACAGTCCTCCTCCTCCTCCTCCTCCTCCTCTTCGCCTCCTCCTCCTTCTCCTCCTCCTTCTCCTCCTCCTCCTCATCGTCGTCGTCGTAGTCGTCGTCACCATCATCATCATCATCATCATCATCATCATCATCATCATCATCATCATCATCGTCGTCGTCGTCGTCGTCGTCGCACCAACACCATCACATTCTTCAATAACAACAATCTCATTCTCTGAGGGCACTGGAAGGTGTTTTTGGTACTCCGACAGCTGGTTGCGATTCATCATCATCATCACTCTCGTTGTTTTTCTTCTTTTTAGATTCCACCACTGCATTGTTATGCTCATCATCATCATCATCATCTCATCATCATCATCATCATCATCATCATTGTCATCGTCATCGTCACGTCATCACATCATTGTCGTCGTCGTCATCATCATCATACATCATCATCATCATCATCATCATCATCATCATCATCGTCATCATCGTCATCACAGTCATCATCATCATCATCATCATCATCATCATCACCATCATCATCATCGTCATCGTCTCGTCGCATCATCACTCATCATCATCTTCATCTTCATCATCATCATCATCATCATCATCATCATCATCATCATCATCGTCTTCACATCATCACATCATCATCATCATCATCATCATCATCATCATCATCGTCATCATCCTTATCATCGTCATCACAGTCATCATCATCATCATCATCATCATCATCATCATCATCATCATCATCATCATCGTTATCATGGTCATCATCATCATCATCAACATTGTCATCATCATCATCATAATCATCGTCATCATCATCATCATCATCATCATCATCATCATCATCATCATCATCATCATCATCGTCATCACAGTCATCATCATCATCATCATCAGTCCTGTTCAGTCCTGGAGTGAGTGTCTTGCAGAATCAACCGTCCAGGGGAAATGACACACAACAGCATGGACACAGCGACAGCTGACCCTCCAGGGGAAACTGACACACAACAGCATGGACACAGCGACAGCTGACCTCCAGGGGAAACTGACACACAACAGCATGGACACAGCGACAGCTGACCCACCCACCACCCCTCCCTCCCTCCTCCACCCACCTCTTTTTGCTACAAGCCACCCTTCCTCTCC
>CM031618.1:4633338-4660065 GCA_018398815.1 Conus ventricosus | reverse complement strand
TGCATCTTGCTTATATTCTTTTTAACAATTCTTTACTTATGCTTTAAGCCTTCTTTTACAGGTTGAAATGCTTACATCTTTGATCTCAAACCAACTTTTTTTTAAACTGTCCATTAAGTTCACCTATCTTCAATCACTTTCTTGTTCGTTGAAAATGTTTCCCAATAAGCTGATTGAACGTCAGCTGACTGACAAAGATAGTTATGCAGCTCAACTTGTGTTAACTCTTTCCTGCTGTCTTTTTGCCTTCCTTTTCTTTAAACAGATGTTGAAGTGTTGTTTTAGGCTTCTTTGGCAATTTCTGTGGCCCTTCTGTTTTTGCTTTTTTCGATTATTTCTATCATTTTTTGAAAGTAGTATTGATTCTCCCGCAAAATAAACATTTCTTCTTCAGCCCACAATTCCGTTGGTGTTGGGGGTGGTAGCGGAGATTTTGAGCTTGTTAGAAGTAGAAGCTTGATCCATGTCAGGTAAAATTAAAGTTGATGGCTGTGTTGAGAAATCTAATAGATTTTGATGAGCGCCTGCGATTTCCAGAAGTTCTCTCTCTAATTCTGAAGAAATGCTGTCTTGAGACATAAATATTTCTAGTAAAATCACTTCTCTCACAGAAAACGCACACACGCCTGCACAACACAACCCTCCAATGTGGCGCTCCAGTCAGAAATGACCGGCTGCTGGGGCTTACGAGTCTGTCGACCAAAATGATGTCATACCTCCTGCCAACTGGTTAAGCGCGCACGTGCGATGAATAATAATGTGTCGCATTGCGGTAGTTCGTTGTTGGGCAGTAATTGCAATTTATCGATTTTGCCGTGTCAAGTAACAACAGCAGCAGGACCAGTCTGGAGTAAGACTGTCAAACCATATACATTTTTAGTTCATTTTATGTCCTTGGAGAAAATGTAAATATGTTGGTTCACGATCGCCCATGTTATTCTGCACGGAAACCCCCGTTTCAATGTGCTAAATACGTCAATATTTGCTGTTTTTGTGTGTTAATTTTGTTTAAAAACAGTGTTAATTTTGGCCAAACTGATAGTGATGGACGTGATTTGTATGTGAAAAAGGGGTTTTCGGGCAGAATCACATGGGTGGTCGTGAACCCGTAATTTACATTCTCTAGATTTCACATTGCCGTAGTAGCAGCGCCATTCTAGGTTCTCCGGAGTGACAAGGCTACAGATCCTAACGGAGTCCCCTGTCAGCACACGACCTCCTGGAAGCTAGTACTCTCTGGTGGAGTCCATTCAGGAGCAAACAGATGTGTGGTGCGGCAACATCCTCGAGGACACAAACAACGAGGCGGGACTGGCCATCTGTCCAGTCCCTACCGACGCACCACCTCTACCCATGCCAGGACTTCACCACAGCCAGGAACGGCCCCTCCGGAGAGCAAACGAAAGCCCTTCTAGTTCACCCAGCTGAGAACGTCACGGTATTTGACGTCAAGCGCCGTGACGTTATTTTCCCAGTCGCTGCGGAACCCCGAGTAAGTAAGCGAGATTCCAAAAAAAAAAAAAAATCATCTATTTTGATTGATTTATTTTGCTGACATAAACAGCAGCAGTTAGGTGTGCTCATGAATTCACGTAGAGAGGAATGGAAACTCCTGTTGCTGGGACTGCTGTAAGTAACATTTAGTTACAATCAAGACCTAATCCCGGTAGTGGATGATGCTGTGTGCAGAAGTTCCATCTATACTAAAAACAATACCCAACGGTATAAACAAGAGACTATCCAACCTATCATGGAATGAAAATGCATTCAATAATGCAGCAACAGAATACCAAGAAGCATTACAAAAAAGTGGTTACAATCACAAACTACAATATAGCCCAGACAATAACACGAACAGAAAAACAGAAAAAGGAAGATCATATGGTACAACCCACCATATGATGGACAAGTAAAAACAAATGTAGGAAAAGAATTCTTTAAAATCTTGGCAACATCATTCCCAAAAGAACACAAACTGTCCAAAATATTCAACAAAAACACCATTAAACTATCATACTCATGTATGCCCAACCTCAAAAACATAATTGACTCATCTAACAAAATGAAAAGCAACACAAAAGAGAAGGGTGCTGAAAGGACATCTTGCAACTGCACCAAAAAAGAACAGTGCCCCCTAAGCAACAAATGTCTTCACAGCAATATTGTATACCAAGCTACGGTAACATCAGAAAATGAAAAAGAAACATACATAGGATTACTGAAAACACTTTCAAAACCAGATACGCAAACCATAAACAGTCATTTAAAAATGAAAAATACAAAAATCAAACAGAACTGAGTAAATACATTTGGAAACTCAAAGAAAAAAAAATAGACTAAGCATATCATGGAAAATCATAAAAAGAGCAACACCGTACAACAATATTTAAAAAAAAATGCAACCTATGTTCACAGAAAAATGTTAATATTATGCAAACCATACTCAGCAACTCTGAACACAAAAGTAGAAATAGTGAATAATTGCAGGCACAAGTGGAAATCTTTGCTAGCTCATTCCACCTGACAGGCCCAACCCCCACCCCACCCCCCACACCCCCCCCCCCCCCCCCCCCCCCCCCCTCCCCAGACCTCACGTGCAGCAAACGAAACCCCGCACACACAGAGACAAGATCAGGTCCCGCACGCCATAAAAGACCGTTGGCGTGTCACAAAAAAGAGACATCCTGAGAAGAGATATGTATACATGTATCTTGAAACAAGCTTTTAGACGAGTTTTTAGCACTTCATTTTAAAAATATTTTTACAAATATATATATATATATATATATATATATATATATATATATATATAATATATAATATATATATATATATATATAATGCTGAACAATTAAGTAGTGGGGGAAAACAGTGCAGCTAACAATTCTTCAGTCGTTATAGTAATGACTTGACAAAGATTTGAACTTTAAAAAAAAAATTAAAAAAATTTGAAGATGAAGAAAATGGGGGAACATATTATAAATATGAGAAGCCCTTCACTAGCTGCCTGAGGGAACCATCGTAATCCCTCTCAAAGGCACATTTATTTGTATTGCCTGCTCCTAGGCCTTTTCGTCCGCTGAAACGGACTCATCAGGGAGACACGGCTAATTGTGTCTGTGCTCTTGGTGTCAAATAGAGACACACCACAGTCCATGATCTGTGGTGTTCTCACTACCAAGGGTCGAAAAAAGAATCCAACAGCATATATATATATATATATATAATATATATATATAATATATATATAATAATATATAACCAGTTTAAAACAAGGTTTTAAAATGGAAAAAGTAAAACGACAAAATTGTTTCGAGCGGGATGCTCCCTCAGGTTGTACAATCAGGGCACGCCACCAGTATCATTAGTGTGCTGTGTGGGTGGGTGAGCTCTGCGCGTGTGGCACGTGGCCTGTAGATTTTTCTTTTTGGGGGCGCGTTCAGGGAGACGTGCCAAGAATGGCGCATGACAAAGATTTCCATTTATGCCTGCAATTGTTTACCATTTCTACTTTAGAGTTCAGGGATGCTAGATGGGGTTTACATAATATCAGCCACTTTTCTGTAGTACATAAGTTGCATTTTTTAGAAATGTTGTTGTATGTGTTGCTCTTTTATAATTTTCCATGATATGTTGTAATCTATTTTTTATCTTTAAGCTTCCAAATATATTTACTTAATTCTGTTCGGTTTTTATATTTTTCATTTTTGAAGGACTGTTATGGTTTGCATATCTGGTTTTAAAGTGGTTTGCTGTAATCCCTATGTATGTTTCTTTATCACTGTCTGTTGTTACCGTAGCTTGGTACACAATGTTGTTGTAGAGAGCATTTGTTATTCAGAGGCACTGTCTTTTTTTGTGCAATTACAAGATTTCCTTTCGTCACCCTCTTTGGTTGTATTATTTTTGGTTTTATTGGAAGAATCAATTATATTTTTAAGGTTGGCATACATGAGTACGATAGCTTGACAACATCTGCAAAAAAGAAAAGAACTTGTGCACCGGATGGATTTAGGTGATAGGATAGAAGCAACAGCAATAAAAGAAGCTTTTATAACCCTTAAAGACCACAAACCTAACTTCCACAACAACCCTACATGTAGACTAATAAACCCATCAAAATCCGAATTAGGCAAAATTAGCAAAAAGATCCTGGAAAAAGCAACAGAGGACATAAAAACAAACACCGAATACAATCTCTGGAAAAATAGTTATGAAGTTATCCAATGGTTTAAAGAATTGAACAAACAGAAAAATACAGTGTTCATTACTTTTGACATAGTGGATTTCTATCCCTCTATCGATGAGGAATTACTTGCTAAAGCACTAAGGTTTGCCAACAAATATACAAATATAACAGATTCTGAGATGGAAATCATTTTCCACACTAAGAAAACCCTTCTCCATAGCAACAATGAAACTTGGATAAAAAAAACCCAGCAGAAACTCCACATTCGATGTCACGATGGGATCCTATGATGGAGCGGAAACTTGTGAATTAGTCGGACTTTTCATGTTGTCTCATATACAAAAATACTTGGTAAACAGGTTGGCTTATACAGAGATGATGGCCTTGCCATGTTAAGCAATAAATCAAAAATCATTGAAAACAAGAAAAAAGAACTTTGTAAACTTTTTCAAAGCCACAACCTAAAAATCAGGGTAGAAGCCAACAAAAAAATAGTAAATTATTTAGACATAACATTAGACCTTAAGGACCATACATACAAACCATACAAAAAACCTAATGACATACCTGTCTACGTAGACATCAAAAGTAACCATCCACCCTCCATTTTGAAAACCATACCTAATGGTATAAACAAAAGATTATCTAAACTATCATGCAATGAGAAAGAATTTAACAGTGCAGCAGCCGAATACCAAGAGGCGCTGAAAAAAAGTGGCTACAACTACAAATTACAATATAACCCAGATAATAACATGAACAGCAATAAGAAAAACAGGAAAAGAAAAATTATATGGTATAACCCTCCATTTGATGGAGGAACAAAAACTAGCGTAGGAAAAGAATTCCTCAGAATCCTTAAAACATCATTCCCAAAAGAACATGTACTATCTAAAATATTCAATAAAAACACCGTCAAGCTATCGTACTCATGTATGCCCAACCTTAAAAATATAATTGATTCTTCCAATAAAACCAAAAATAATACAACCAAAGAGGGTGACGAAAGGAAATCTTGTAATTGCACAAAAAAAGACCAGTGCCCTCTGAATAACAAATGCCTCTACAACAACATGTGTACCAAGCTACGGTAACAACAGACAGTGATAAAGAAACATACATAGGATTACAGCAAACCACTTTAAAACCAGATATGCAAAACCATAAACAGTCCTTCAAAAATGAAAAATATAAAAACCGAACAGAATTAAGTAAATATATTTGGAAGCTTAAAGATAAGAAAATAGATTACAACATATCATGGAAAATTATAAAAAGAGCAACACCATACAACAACATTTCTAAAAAATGCAACTTATGTACTACAGAAAAGTGGCTGATATTATGTAAACCCCATCTAGCATCCCTGAACTCTAAAGTAGAAATGGTAAACAATTGCAGGCATAAATGGAAATCTTTGTCAATGCGCCATTCCTTGGCACGTCTCCCCTGAACGCGCCCCCAAAAAGAAAAATCTACAGGCCACGTGCCACACGCGCAGAGCTCACCCACCCACACAGCACACTATTATGATACTGGTGGCGTGCCCTGATTGTACAACCTGAGGAGAGCATCCCGCTCGAAACAATTTTGTCGTTTTTTACTTTTTCCATTTTAAAACCTTGTTTTAAACTGGTATGTCGCTCCCTGCTTGGTTGAGCATTTTTGGAATTCTGAGTGGCGTTTTGGCTCTAACTTTAATATATATATATATATATAATATATTATATATATATGTGTGTGTGTGTGTGTGTTGTGTGTGTATGTGTGTGTGTGTGTGTGTTGTGTGTGTGAGAGAGAGAGAGAATGAACGAGCGAGAGTGTGTACGTGTGTGTGCGAGCGTGTGTGTGTGTGTGTGTGCGTGCGCGCGCGCGCATGTGAGTGTGTGTGCGCGCGCTCGTCTGTGCATGTACGCCTCTGTGTGTGAGTGTGTGTGTGAGAGAGAGAGAGAAGTGTGTGTATGTGTGAGAGAGAGTGTGTGTGAGAGAGAGAGAGAGAGTGTGTGAGTGTGTGTGAGAGAGAGAGAGTGTGTGTGAGTGCGTGTGTGTGCGCGCGCATGTGTGTGTGTGTGTTATCTTTCTTGGATGCCACAACGTCGTGAGTATTAAATGACCCACAATCATCATTTTCACGTTGTAACTTTTTAAGCTATCTCCACAGATTTCTATGACTCTCTCTTGAACACGAGCCCACGCCTGCTTTATTTCTTGTTAATAACAACGAGCCCACGCCTGCTTTATTTCTTGTTAATAACAACGAGCCCACGCCTGCTTTATTTCTTGTTAATAACAAGGAGCCCACGCCTGCTTTATTTCTTGTTAATAACAAGGAGCCCACGCCTGCTTTATTTCTTGTTAATAACAACGAGCCCACGCCTGCTTTATTTCTTGTTAATAACAACGAGCCCACGCCTGCTTTATTTCTTGTTAATAACAACGAGCCACGCTGCTTTATTCTGTTAATAACAACGACCCACGCTGCTTTATTTCTTGTTAATAACAACGAGCCCACGCCTGCTTTATTCTTGTTAATACAACGAGCCCACGCCTGTTTTATTTCTTGTTAATAACAGACAAAAGAGAAAACAAAACCATGGCAGGGTTGTCCTCTTTCAGTGGAAAAAAAGTATGGATCCCTAAGTACCCGCTACATACGGCAAGGGTGTTGCTCTTGGTCATTTTCTGGGCTAAAATTACCGACAGACGATGACAGGATTTTTGTTTGTTTGTTTGGTTTCGTTGGGGATGAGGGGGGGGGGGATCAAATTACCTCCCTTTCCCTAATACACATTTTGTAGGATATGAGAAAGCTGGCATTGTCAATCTTGAATTTCACCGTGTCGTTGCGCACTGCAATCTACACAAGTGCGCACATTTCCACACATGCATTCCTCCTTCACAACATACATCGATCTTTACACGTTACAGAAATCAACATTCACACACACACACACACACACACACACACACACACACACACACACACACACACACACTGTTTTAACCTCAGAGACAGAAAATTATGCCATGCAAACACAAGAACGGAGGCAAATCTTCTTTTATTTTAATACAAACGAACAAACCAATAAATTATAATCATTGAAATGCATTTATTTCAAACGAACCATCAGCACACCTGTTAAAGTAAAAAAGAAAAGAAAAAAGTAAGTCCACAAAATGCGCTGAACACGTAACAATCATCCGTGTAGTGGATTGGTCAAGGTTTTGTCTCTCTACATGGTAGAGATAGAAGCTCGTTTCAGGTCAGTGCGAGGTCATCCAGTGTCTAAAGGCATTGGCGTTCACGTCCAAAGAATTATCGTGATATAAAGTTTATCATCAGAAACGATAACGGTGGTCACTGATATTCTGTTAACATGCGCAAACACTCTTGTTAAGTGTACATAGTCGTATATTTCAGCGGAGTACACACACACACACACACACACACACACACACACACACACACACACACATATGAACGCACGCACACGAAACACACGCGAGCCCACACACACGTGTACATATACACACACGCGCGCGCGCGAACGTGCAGGTGCATACCACACCCCACGACACACAACACACACACGGGGCACATACACACATGGGTACAGGTGTACAGGTGCACACATACACACACTCTCCCATCTCTCTCACACATACACACACGCACGCGCGCGCGCGTACACTCACACTCACACACAACACAACCCCCATCCCGATTCCAATCAACTGACAACCCCCCTCCCTCCTCTCCTTCAACTTCAAAGCTAAACCACACCCCCGCCCCCCCCTGTCAACCCCCCCCCCCCCAACCCCCTCTCACCTCCCCCTCTACTCCCACACGTCCTCTTTCTCTCTCCCCTCTCTCTCTCTCTCTCTCTCTCTCTCTCTCTTCTCTCTCTCTCTCTCCTTCCCCACCACTCTCTCTCTCTCTCCCTCCCTCCACGCTTCCTCAACACTTGTCGCTGGTGCCATAATTTCCGCCAGGGGGGCCCTTTTTCCGGGGCCAGCAACAGCAGGGTGGCACCGACGATCTCCTCCAATAGAATCGCGAGAAGAAGAAGAGCTGGAAGCCCCACTTGAGCGTCATGAAGGACCAGACGCAGGCCAGGTAGTACCCGCCCCCAGATCACTCCTCCTGCAACGTCAGCACAATTAGTAGGGGAATTGATAGCACACACGCGCGCGCGCACGCCACGCGGGGTGCCAGACACACACACTACACATACCACACCACACACTCACTCATAATCACACAACAGACCCCACACATACACAATCACAAAACACAGGGCACACACACACACAACACACACACACACACACACACACACACACATTCTATGGTTATTTCTGCTTTGGAGATTCGCCAAGGCATGAAGGGGGGGGTGGGGGGGGGGGGGGGGTGGAGGTAATCGATTTGGTGTGTGTGGTGTGTGTGTGGTGTGTGTGTGTGTGGTGTGTGTGTGGTGTGTGTGTGAGCGAGAGAAAGCGAGAGAGAGAGAGAGGAGAGAGAGGAGAGAGAGAAGAGAGAGAGAGAGAGAGAGAGGAGAGAGAAAGGTTGATTGTGTGTTCGCGCGCCCCGTTGTGTGTGTGTGGTGTGTTGTGTGTGTGGGTGTGTGTGGTGTGTGTGTGTGTGTGGAAGATGATGATGATGATGAAAAATCTTTTTTCCAAAGGGTAACAAGATAAGCAAACACATGCTTTTTTTCATCCGGCCCTTGCCCCGTTAAGGGGACTAAGTATGACTAGCGACGAAGACTTACAAAACTTTTAACAAACATACATATCTTCAAACATTAAAAGTTTTTGCATTAACGGGTAGGCGTAGATGACTTTAAAAGGGAAAAAGAAACGATTTAAACAACAAACAAGAATAAAAAAATTGATTACAAAGAAGAAAAGAATTAGCACCACAGATTTTTGGAATAAGCGATCCTCCTATCTAAGGGAAGAAAAAGAGAGAGAGAGAGAGAGAGAGAAAAGAGAGAGAGAGAGAGGGGGGGGGCGGAGAGAGAGAGAGAGAGACAGAGTGAGAGAGAGAGAGAGAGAGGGGGAGAGAGAGAGAGAGAGAGAGAGAGTTACATTCCTTTTGTAAAAGATTAACCATCAACAAACTGCTAAGGATGATAAACTAAACAACACAATGCATAAATAATAAAACATTTGTTCCCTTTCTTTTCCCATTTATATGATGTGGTTAAAGGAAAAAACCCGAGAACGAACAATCATTATCAGTAAGCAGCAAAAAATTTTCCTAGCATCAATAATTATAACATTTATTTTTCATGATGTGTGCGTGTCAGTGTGCGCGCGCGCGTGTATGTGTGTGTGTGGTGTGTGTGTGTGGGGGGTGTGTGTGTGGGGTGTGTGTGTGTGTGTGGTGAGGGTGTGGTAGTGCGGTGTGTTTTGTGGTGTGTGTGTGTGTGTGTGTGTGTGTGAGTGTGTGTGGAGAGAGAGAGAGGAGAGAGAGGGGAGAGGGGAGAGAGAGAGAGAGAGAGGCCATTATTATTTACCTTCCCCCATCGTTTTGGTTTCTTCTTTACCATTCATACACTAACCCAAATTTATAATTTTTAAATTTAGCGACAATCCATCGAAACGCAGCCGTAGTAAACGAAGAGAGAGAGAAGAGAGAGAGAGAGAGAGAGAGAGAGAGAGAGAGAGAGAGAGAGAGAGAGATTATAAATTCCATTTTCTATCCAAAAATCACATGCTAAACATTACTAAAATTTGAAATAAAGAGAAATACATCAATATGATCAACAGTAATCCGACACACATTTTATCACTTGCAATTACAGTGCTCAAGGAAATCAAAGTATTAAGACATCAATCAATTCGTGACAATGCACCATAAAACCAGCGACCACAATAATCATTCATCTTTAATATGATTTCAATCATTAATATAACCGATAGTAACCATATCTCTCATTTATCATTATCTGGTTTTAAAAACATCAGTGGAAAGGAAACGGCGTATCAGTTTAATATGCAGCAAAACAGAGGGTGTGCCCTGGTATATGTATTTTGTTCTAATAGCAATGGTTTGCTGTGAAATGTGTGATTAGTTTTTCCTGAAGGATTCTGTAATATGAGTACATCGGAAATGTAGTGGAAGTGAATTCCAAACTACGCTCCCTGAGTAAGATAAGCTTGATTTAAATAAAACTATTCTAGGTGTGGGAACCTGGAATTTGGTTGAATCCCAGGTTTTTTGCTAAATTTGGACTGAAGAGTTTGGGTGCTAAACCCGATGCAATTTTTGCATTAGCTGACTTTGTTGACAGCAAACATTTTCTTGTAACGGAAGAGCCCCGCTTTAGTATAATCCCCTTCACTAAGACTAGATGATTTTAATAGAACTGCTTTTTAAGTTCTTTTGTAACACTCTTAAGGAGGTTTCATGGCATTAGAAACTAGCAAACAAATAGGGGTTGAACAATAATTGATTGAAGTGAGAACATGTGCGTGTAGGAACAATTTTTTTGGCATGAAGGTTTTAAAAGAAATGCTTAATCTTGCACAGCTGATATGTTTGTCTGGATATTGATTAACATAAACTGCGAAGGTGATGAGACCAAGAAAATTATTATCAACATATACACCTAGAACTCGAGGGGCTATCCACCACTTCAATTTCCTGATTATTGATTAAAAACAGATGGGGGCTGTGGGGGTATGTTTTGTCTTCTCTGCCTTGTTGTTACAGCATTAGTTTTTTTTGTTAGGATTCAGTGACATGTGATTTTACATTGCACCAATTACTTAAGATATTGGCATTCTCTGTAATGAAGTGAAAACAGCTTCCAAGCTGGGGCTACTTGTATGGACAGTGGTATCATCACAAAAGAGTTCACAGAATCCTCAATATAAAGAGGGAGATCATTTATATAAACTGAGAACAGCAAAGGACCTAACACAGAACCCTGGGTACGCCATGTTGGATAGGTAACTTCTCTGATAAATTGTTATGACACAAACGTTTTGGCGACGGTCTCTAGGAATGATGTTATCAGTTGGGAAAAGGTATTTCCTTTTATACCATATGATAAAAGCTTCCGCATAACAATTTGTGGTCAATGACATCAAAATGCCTTTGCAAAATCAACAAACATTGCGCCACAATATTATTCTCATTAACACCGGCTAGCCATTGATCTACTGGGTTTTGTAAGCGCTGTATGACAAGAATGATTTTCTGATCCCGATTGATTTTTATTTAGTAGGTTGGAGGAGTCAAAATGGTGGCAAAGATGCTTATTTATGTGTTTTTAAAGGGGCTTGGACAGAACTGGGCAAAATGGATATGGGTCTGTAGTTCAAAGGGTTTCAGATTTGTCTCCAGATTTGAAAATGGGTATAACTTTTGCAACTTTGAACTGAGCGGGAAAGTGGCATTTATCAATGCATAAATTTTAATGTAGGTAAGAGTTTCACATATAACAGGTGCTGAAATTTCAGTATTTTTCCATCAATCCCGTCAAGTCCGCGGCTTCCTGTCGGGTTTAACTGGCATAAAGCTTTGGGAAACTTCACAACTGTCATAGGCGGAACTGGTGTTGCTGGACGAATTTCATAGTTGCAAAAAGTTTTTAATTTTTGTAATTCATTTGAGTCAGAATTCTTTTCTTTTACACGTGTTCTGCAACTGTTGTAAAGTGTGGTTGAGTTCATTGGTGTTATGCTGTAATGGGGCTTGTCTTTGACTGTGAAGTTTTATTTGTAAGTTCATTTATTGCTTGCCATATGGACTTCGAATTTTTTTTTTTTTGGCTACAAGTTCACGAAAAAAAATTCATTTTTGCTGTCCGTTTGAGTGAACGACTTTAATTACTTGCCTTTTTTAAAACCATCCGACTTCCCCTTTTGCTTCAAGCAGAAACGTCGCGCAAGAAACAAGCAGCTTTTATTTCATCAGTCATCCACTTTGGTTGTGCACTATGTTTAACTCGACGCGTTTTGAATGGCGCATGCTTGTCATAAACAGAATTAAACGTGTGTAGCCAGTACTCAAGCGCTTTCTCGGGTCAGTGTATTATAAACCTTTATAAAAGGTGGAATTCATGAGGCAGTGAGAAAGGTATCTTCGTGGAAGTGTCCAAAAGATCTGTAAGTGATGTGTTTGTGGCCATTTAGAATTTTGATTCCACTTCTTTTCCACGTAATGCATACTGGAAATTGGTCGCTGCATCCATTCAAAGGCACACCCTTTCTCAATGACGTTATGTGGTTCAGAAAGATAGATGTGGTCAATTAATGTTTGCTAGTGAATGTTACCTGGTTGGCATGTCTATAAATTTAGGATAAATTTTATGAGGTAGTCCTATCTTTACCATGATGTTTGGCACTTCAAAGATCAATGTTGAAATCACCTAAAAGTATCAATTCTGTGGCATCAAGCGATGCTGCATCCACATGGGCCCTAAACTTGTCCATCCAAGCAGCATTTTCCGCTGGGTTTCGATATACAAATCCTATTTTGATCGGTTTTTGCTCTCTTCAACAGAGAGAGAGAGAGAGAGAGAGAGAGAGGGGAAAAGGAGAGAGAGGTGTAAGTTGAGTGTGGTGGGGTGTGTGTGTGTGTGTGTGGGGGTGTGTGTGGTGTGTGTAAGAGACAAAACACATCCCGTCACGGTATAGATGTCACTGTTTTAACGCCTAAATGTCCAGCACACACACACACAAAACACACACACACCCCACACACACACACACACACATGTGATGGAGGGGGAGGGAGGGACGGGGAGAGGATAGAGAGGGGAAAGGAAAGGAAGGGGTGGGGGGGGGTGTTCACTGATTTTGTTGTTATATATATATAGTTTTTTTTTCCCTTCTGTTTCTTATTTCTAATAGTGTAGTTATATAAAATATTTCTTTAATCAGATATATTTTAAAAACCGCCTAAGCACCATAGGGGGTACACACATTCACACATACATGCATGCATACTTGGAACTCCCATAACTTTCAGTCATGCACTGTCTTTTTCTCTGACACACTCCTTTTTTTTATCGTCTAATACACCTTAGTGGAAAGACGTTAAATGAATGACACACCACACCTTTTTTTCTCTCTCTCCCCTCCTCTCTCCTCTCTCTCTCTCTCTCTCTGTCTCTTCCCCCTTTCCCTCTTCTCTCCCTCTCTCTCTCTCTCTCTCGCCCCTCTCTCTTTCCCCACATTTCCCAAAGCAGGCCACTCTGACCTGCAGCCCTCCCCGCCTCCCCCACCCCCAAACCACTGACCTTGCCCACATGGACGGCCACACGATGTAGACGATGAAGCTGCAGAGGCCGGGTCGCCCCCCCCCCCACCCCCCCCCCCCCCCCCCCCCATTCAACCACGACCCTTGCCCTCAGGACGCCAGCACGAGAGACGATGGCTGCAGAGGCCGGCCCCCCCCCCCCCCCCCCCCCCCCCCCCCCATTCAACCACTGACCTTGCCCATCATGGGGCGGCCAGCACGATGTAGACGATGAAGCTGCAGAGGCCGGCCAGCCACCCCCCCCCCCTCAACCACGACCTTGCCCATCATGGACAGCCAGCACGATGTAGACGATGAAGCTGCAGAGCCGGGGAAGGCCCATGTCCCCCCTCCCCTCCCCCCCCCCCCCCAACCACTGACCTTGCCCATCAGGACGCCAGCACGATTAGAACGATGAAGCTGCAGAGGCCGCCTCCCCCCCCCCTGGCCCCCCCCCCCCCCCCCCCCCCCTTCAACCCCACTGAAACCTTTCCCCCCCTTTAAATTGACGGCCAGCACGGATGTAGACGATGAAGCTGCAGAGGCCGGCCAGCCCCCCCCCCCCCCCCCCCCAAAACCACGTGACCTGCCCATTTAACGGCAGCACGATGTAGCATACTGGAGAGCTGCCACCCCTCCCCCCCCCCCCCCCCTCAACCACTGACCTTGCCCATCATGGACGCCAGCACGATGTAGACGATGAAGCTGCAGAGGCCGGCCACCCCCCCCCCCCCCCCCCCCTCAACCACTGACCTTTCCCATATGGAGGCCAACACGATGTAGACGATGAAGCTGCAGAGGCCGGCCACCCCCCCCCCCCCCCCCACCCCCCTCAAACCACTGACCTTGCCCATCATGGACGGCCAGCACGATGTAGACGATGAAGCTGCAGAGGCCGGCCAGCCACCCTCCCCCACCCCCCCCCTCACCATGTTCCCAGGACCCGCCGAGTAGGCCCCTGACTCAGGAGGCCGCCACCCCCTTCCCCCACCACACAATAAACGGGGTGGAAGGGGGGGGGGGGTGTAACGTAAGCTGCAGAACCGGCAGTAAAGACAGCCCAATAAACCCCCACCCTGAAGGATTGCCTCGAAACACAGCCCCTGAACCCCCTGGCAGCAGCACGTACGGCGTCACCACCGCCCTCAACACGCTGCCCACCAGGACGCCACACACCTAAACAAAGACAACCGCAGCCCCCTGCCCCAAACCACAAAACCCCCAACCCCAAACACACAACACACACGCCAACACAAGTAAACCCTACTCGTTTTGGTGTATGGTACCCCCTGCCCGCCCCCCCCCCACAACCCCCCAACACAAAACCCCCACCCACACGCACACACGAAACACAACACCAAACACTGGCGCTGCACCCACGACACACACACTTTTTCATCACTGCAAAACTCGAACTCCTTAACCATGCCATGAAAATTAAACAAACACGACTCAGTAGACAAACCAACCCTACACACAAAACAAAACCCCGCTCTCGTTGGGCACTTAGGACAAAGCGCAACCCCACCCCACACCCCACACACACAACAACCACCACACCCCACACCACACACCAACACCACACCCAACCCACACACTGCCCACGGACGCAGCACAAACAAACAACACACCACCCACCACACACCCAGGGGGAAAAGCTCGGATTGGAAAAAAGGGTCTCCGTTCTTCACGGACATAGCCAAGAGCACCAGGTTTTTCAAATACCGCACCCTTTGCCGTCAGGGCACCGAACCAGAGAACAAGGAAAGCCCGAATGTAAACGTAGACTAACACCGACGTAAAAAGGGCACTAACCATTCCCAAACCACTACACCAAACCACCAGACGGCCTACAGAACAAAACAAAAACAGAAACAAACAAAAAAACCTTCGTAAGTTAATTTACCCAGGCTGAACGAAATAATGTCAACTTTCAGACAGACCATCTGCAGCGTTACGAAGTAAGCCTTTACTGATTCGCCTGTGGGCAATATGACAATAATTTTTTTTTTTAATGACAAAGACGAAAATCGAAGACGAAGTTCACCCAATCCCGACTCCAACCCAACTTCTCTCCGTTTGAAATCCGTTCCACATTGGACATAAACTAGACGAAAGTCTAAAAGGAGCTAAATAGAACCCAAAAAAATCTGTACCACTTATCTTCCGCCAAAGTTTTTGTACACCCCCCTCCCCCCCCCCCCCCCCACCCCACCTCCCCTCCCCCACCCTCCCCTCACATACTAAAAACTGTAACGTGCTCCGATTGGTGGACAGATCGGTAATCATTCTTCCTCTTTCCCGTCAGTCTGTGCATTCCCAGTTCGTCCTTCTCGGACGACCCATATAGCGTTCGTTGACCGCTGCCGTTGTCCAACTTCCTCGTGAGTCAGCAAATGGGTCTGCCTTAGTCATTGTTGGTTTAGGAGCAGCCGAAACCTGTGTGTGTGTGTGATTGTGTGTGTGTGTGTGTGTGTGTGTGTGTGTGTGTGTGTGTGATATGTAACCAGTGTGTGTGTGTGTGTGTGTTCCGTCCTCTCTCTGATAAGTAGGCTCTCTGCAACTCTGATCCACTTTGGTTTGACCGAACTGTCAACCCGGGCAGTGCTCTCTTTGAGACGTTGGGGTGTAATGGTGGTGGTGGTGGTGGTGGTGGTATAATGGTCTCGAATGGCTAATGCCCCGACACGCTTTATACAGTGAGCAGCCCTTTGAAGGTACACCGGCATCACTCGACGGGGTGCGCGCGCGCGCGGTGTGTGTGTGTGTGTGTATGTGTGGTGTGTGTGTGTGTGTGTGTGTGTGGCGCGCGTGCGTGTGCGCGCGCGTGCGTGCGTGCGTGTGTGTGTGTGTGAACAGAACAGAATAGAATAAATGTGATTGTCATGAAACCTGAGGGTTTACGAGACACAACATGGTTATCACAGAAGAACACAACAGCCGAACACAATTTCCCCTAGCAATGACTAAGCATTCTTCATAGTCATTCACTGGCTTGGAACAAGTATTGAACCAATAATACTCAGACATCGTATGCCTTTCAGTAAAATGTTTCTGTTGGCATCAAACTTTTTCGCAACGATCAAGAAAATGAACTTCGTCTTCCAATACATTACAACGACTGCGCAGAGTCTTTGTTCTCTAGATATATGTAGATATCGTCCTTTTTCTATTTTTAAGTCACGGGCGCTTATCCGAAGTCTTGTTAAGGCTCGTCTGTGCCTCAGCTCTGCAACAGTGATATGTGTGTGTTGTGTGTGTGTGTGTGTGTGTGTGTGTGTGTGTGTGTGTGTGTGTGTGTGTTTGTGTGTGTGTGTGTGTGTGGGGTGTTGTGTGTGTGGTGTGTGTTGTGTGTGTGTGTGTGGTGTGTGTGTGGTGTGTGTGTGGTGTGCGTGTGGTGTGTGTGCTGTTGTTGTTCTTTTCTTGTTCTTGTTGTTTTTGTTGTTGTTCTCGTTCCTATTCTTGTTTCTACCCCAACCGTACGTAACTGCACAAAACCTCGCGAAACGTTGGCAAACCCCTTCGAAGCCACGCAAAACCTGACAAAGCTGACACAGTTACACCCCTCCAAGATCCCTGTACTTGTTTCCATTTGTGAAAAAAAGTGCTTGTTTTGTGATCCCGTGAGTTTGTTTTCAGTGGATGTCCACAGAGGACTTGAAGGGTCAATGCGAAGCGAGGTCAATTTACCCCCACCTTCATCCCCCCTCTTCAGAGGAACTAGTTGACTGACGGTTGAATTGTCTTCTCTCTCTCTCTCTCTCTCTCTCTCTCTCTCTCTCTCTCTCTCTCTCACACACACACACACACACACACACACACACACACACACACACACACACACACACACACCGTGACCATAGGGTCAAGCCATGTGAATGATTGACAGTGTTGAATAGTGGTGAGGAGAGTGTAGTGCAAGTAAAGCACAAGCCATGTGAATGATTGACAGTGTTGAATAGTGGTGAGGAGAGTGTAGTGCAAGTAAAGCACAAGCCATGTGAATGATTGACAGTGTTGAATAGTGGTGAGGAGAGTGTAGTGCAAGTAAAGCACAAGCCAAACACGGCCCTGTCATGGTTTTCGTAGAAAGCTGCGCGTGGTGTCGTTTGCATGAGTATCTTTGACCTTTGACCAAAAGATCGCGCTTTTTACTTTTCTTTCTTCTTTTCTTTTTTTTCTTCTAACAGATGTTCTTGAAATCATGTTTTAAAAAAAAAAAAGGATTCTTGAGGTTTCTTGTATAGGCTTATTTCCGATTTTTGTGGAGAGAGAGAGAGAGAGAGAGAAGAGAGAAGAGAGAGAGAAGATGAGAGAGGTGGGAAGGAGGTAGAGAGAGACAGCGGAAGAGAGAGAGAGAGAGTGTGAGTGTGTGACATCTACTGTGCGAGCCGTGTGTGCGCATGCGTATACGGCGCGCGGTGTGGTGTGTGTTGGTGTGTGTGGTGTGTGTGTGTGTGTGGTTGTGTGTGCTGTGTGTGTGTTTGTGTGAGGCAGACAAGCACCGGTGAAGCACACGATAAACTATGGCCATCGGTCCATACACATCATTCCGGTGACATCTATGACCAATCCCAAAATGCAACCATCAGAACAAGTGAATTAACCAAAACCCCCCAATATCCCAAAATCTGTCTCCCTCCTTTCCCACCCCCCCCCCACCCCCCCCCCCCCTTACTGCAAAATTGTAATATCCTATAAACAATATCCTATAAACAATGCCTTATTTCCCTTCTTTTTTCTTCCCCCTTTTTTCATTATAATATATTAACAAACTCAATGTGGGCCTACAATGCAAATTGAGCCTTCATATCTATGGAGCCGTGTATTTAATAATATGTCATGGAGAACAAAATTCAAATCTAGAGCAACCAACATAAGTCGACAATGAACATCAACTAACAACCTACGACAATTGACTTGATTCACGATGGACTAGCAACAAGGGCCGTGTCATACAGCAACATAGGCAGACAAACAAGCAATGACCAAAATCTCATAATGTGTCGCGGATGGCGTACGCCATTGGCAACCATCAGGATTTGGTCAGTCATGCTGCAGCAACAAAGCTGGCCACAGAAACATCTTCAACAATTAACCCCTAGCCATTATGGACTCGTCCAATGCTGATGAGCACAGCCCACGAAAGAAGTTGCAAGGCAAACCAACAACAGATTCCACATGTACCTAAAAAGCATCACCACACATAGCACATTCTGTATACAATTTACTGCATGCATACATGGAACATCATTGTACACAGTGTGTTCTGCATACCGTACGGTATTTATTATATAGTATAGTGGTTCAGATACTAAGTTACATGACTGGTTACGTCTATTCATCGCATGATGGATAAACATACCGGTGTCTCTTATCACCTCTCCTTAGTTGATTTTAGTAACGTTAAAAAGGCTGAGTGATGATCACGTTTAATATGCTTCAAGATATACTTTTGCCTTAGCTCATTGTAGGTTGGGCATTTCATTAAGAAATGGCGTTCCGTCTCTACTTCTTCGCAAAAAGGACACTTCGTATTTGGGTTCATTTCTGTATAGTTTCTATTACAGTTAAGATTGTTAGCGCCTAGGCGGAGTCTTGCGGTTGCCTGACGGAATTTCGTGATTGTAATTTCCTGCAGATATTTTTCGCATTGAAATGTGTTTTGAAAGTAAAATAGGTCTGGCAACGGTAACTCATTTCACATTTCTCATGCCATTGTTGTATGTAAATATCTCTCATCCTTATTTTTGAGCTGCCTTAAAAAAGCATTTACCAGACGGGGTTCCTTGGTTGATCCAGACTTCTGAGAAGCCGTTTTCATCTAGTATTCTTTTTATTTGCATCGCCCAGCTACCTTTTTCGGTGTTCTGTTTTTTCGCGTTCATACGCTTGTCTGGGTATTCTATCGTCGTCCATGTTTAATTTTTTGAACCAGTATTTAACAGCTCTCATGGCACTATCTATGTATAGAGGAAACCTACCCAGTTCTCCATATATTAGACAGTTTGGTGTTTTTTTTCTTTACTCCTAGAAATTTTTTACAAGCCATCATATGAACTCCTTCAATGACATTTATAAGGGTTTGTACCCATATTTCAGCTCCATACATGAGAGTAGGAGTTACCTGCGCTTCTATTAATTTGAAATATATATCGAGGTCTAATTGTCCAAGCGCGTACATGGTTTTCTGTATTTGAAAGATTTTTCTCTTAGCCTTCCCCACATATTCCGCTAGGGCTATACCACTGATAATTTAGTAGTTAGGGGTGTAGCCTAGGTATTTATAGTTGTTGACGACTTCAACTTTCTCACCTTTATAGTACCATTTTCTCTTCTTCCCAAGAACCCCCCTTTCCAAAAAAACGATTATCTTAGTTTTTTGTAAATTAATTGTCAGCCCTAAGTTGTCTGATGTTTGTCCTAGTATATTCAGTAGATGTTGTAGGCCTGCAGGGGTTTTGAAAATATTTCTAAATCATCAGCGAACATTAATAGTTTAATTTCGGGGGTTCCTGATAAAAACTGATAGCCCTGGCGTCCCTGAGTGTTTAATCTATTTGCTACTTCGGAGGTAAGTAGGGAGAATATTAAGGGGGACATTAAACAGCTGCAGCCTTGTTTTAACCCTAATGGGACAGTCTAATAATTCCGATGTTTCTGCTCCATACCTTATTCGACCTTGTACTACCTTATATATTGCTTTTAGCATTTTGAGCAACTTGGTTGAAAGCCCGATGTTCTTAAAAATGTCCCAGAGTCTTTCCCTTCTTACAGTGTCGAAAGCTTTTTGATAATCAATAAAGGCTACATACATTTTTTTCCTACGGTTACCATACAGACAGTTAGAATCATCTGTGTTAGAGCAAAAATGTGATCTGTCGTTGCATAATTTCTCCTAAAACCTGCTTGCTCCCTGTTAATTTTATTGTTCTCCTCTGCCCATTTATACAATCTGCTTGTTAAAATGGAGGTAAATAATTTACTGGTCATACTTAAGAGAGAAATACCTCGATAATTTCCTGGTAGGTTTGTATTACCCTTTTTGTGGATCGGTACTATTGTGGACTTTGCCCATTCAGTCGGGAAGTGACACTTGTTATAAATAGCATTAAATAATAGGGTTAAATAGGGTGTAATTTTGTTAGATATCACCTTGAGAAATTCAGGTGGTATCTGGTCCGCGCCAGCTGCCTTTCCTGCCTTCATTTTTCTTATCGCGGTGTGAACTTCTTCTTCGGTTATATCTGTATCTAATTCTTCTATTTGGATTATCTCATCAGGACGGTCATCTGAATCCCCCACACGTCTCTCCCCATCTACCTCTAGGTTGTCTGGATTCAGTATTCTATTAAAGTGCTCTTCCCACTGTTTGATTGTGATATCCACTAAAGCATGTCTTGTCTTACGGACCCCCTTAATTGTTTTCCAAATTTGCTACTATCCTTTCTATGGTCCATAAGATCTTGGTAACCCTTTGTCTGTAAAGTTTTTTCTTCTCCCTTATTGTGTCTCTGTATAGCGTTCCTTGTTAGTATATTCATTTAGTAGTGTCTCATATCTTTGTGGATTTATATTTCTATCCATAATTCTAAACCTATTAAGGGCATTTCTCGCGTCCTTCTTAAGTTGTAAACACTGCTGGTCGAACCATGCATTTTTTGTTCTATACTCCCCACCTACACCCATCCTTTTATTCATGGGTTCCCCAGCTTCTTTGAGCAACTCAATAAAGTTGTTGATGTTTGTATCATGTCCTCATTTATTTTTCGCATAATTCTGAAAGTTTCGCACTGGTGCTCTCCTCTTCGAAAAAGTCTTATACTGCTCTGCCTTTCCCGCGTCCATATTATCTTATTGTATAATATTCTTTCTTTTACTTTAGTCTCTTCTTTCTTAGTCTGGCCTAATTCGATCGTGATGGGTAAGTGGTCTGATTCAATTCTGCTTTCTATTTGGAAGTCTTTTGACCAAACCAAGAATTTCAGGGTAACAAAGATAATGATCTATCACACTGTTGCCTCTACCCGAAAGAAAAGTGTAGGAAAAGTCAAAATTCCGTTCTTTCAGCCCGTGAATCGGTAAAGATTAAAGCATGTACACAACTATATGAGTTTTCTTCCGAATCCGTTAATGTGTGTATCTTGTGACTCTCTATGAAATTATAGGTGTCAGGATCCTCATCTATTCCATCATTATCATCTGCGGTCTCAAAGGACCATCGCTTATTTCTTGAATTCAAGTCCCACCAATTAAATAATAGTAATCTTTGCCTTGTTCTATGTTGGAGGCGATCAATGCTTTACTTTGTCTATAGTGAACAATCATAGTCCTTATCCGTATAGTAAGGACTCTCTGCAGGGTGTACATATAGCGTAATGAAGAGAATATCTTTATCACTATTCCATATGCTTTTGTTGAATTCCAGGCATAAAGGTGATCAAAATCAAAAGTCAATACCTTGATTTTTTCCTAATGTTTTTCTGAATAGTAATAATAGGCCACCTGATGCCCCTCCCCTGTCTTATGCTTCTTGTAGCAGCAAATTGTTTGCATACCATAATAGGAAACTTATATCGTGCTCGAACTCAAACAGCAAAAAAGTCTCAGACAAGCAAATTACATCAAAAAACGTAAGTATGCTATTAGATCTTCTTCGCTTAATTTGGTTAGGAGGCCGCCTAATGTTCCAGCATATACAATTTATTTTGGTCCCGTTCTGGGCTCCCCTTTTCGATTCTCTTGTCTAAATATTCTCTGACATGCCCTACCCTAATCTGTTTACACCCTCTCCTTTGTCAGAAATTCCTTTAACTGCTTCACTGTATTGGTTTCTTGATTGGTTCTCTCCCCCTAACCCAACCCCTCCTTTCTCTACCGTCATCTGGCTTATGGTCTGGCTTGTTACTTGTCTTTGAAAGTGCAGAAGACCAGGCCAAGATGTCACTTGTTGGTGTCTCTTCTCCCTGATCCTTTTTCTGAATTACCTTCTGCGCTATTGTCTGTGGCTCTTAGAAGATAGTTTAATGTTCTTCCTCCCCCTCCCCCAAAAGGCTTGTTTATTCTTTGGCTCTGTCTTTTCCTGTCTCTTCCCTCAGTTCCTTCTCTGTTTAGCTAGCAGCCTCATTCTTGTTTTTGCTGGAGCATAAGTTGTTCCCCACCCTTGGTGAACAAGTTGCCTCTATTACATCGTCATTTTCCTCATAGGTTCTTCCATGGGATGTGCTTGCGTACCGGCCCAGTCTTTTCAGGGGACCCACACTTCCAGCCATTACCTTCACCTTTCCTCTCTTTCGACATTGCCATCAACTGATACTAAATCGTCATCAATGTCATCTTTCCATCTTCTTTGTCTGGTCATATTAGACACTGTTTGCTCCACCACTCAATCATTCCGAGATCAACAGACATGGTGTTGCCCCTGTGTTGTGTGTGTGTGTGTGTGAGAGAGAGAGAGAGAGAGAGAGAGAGCAAGTGAGAGAGAGAGAGAGAGAGAGATATTCAAGTAAGAGAGAGCGAAGACTCTGTGTGTGTGTGTGTGTGTGTGTGTGTGTGTGTGTGTGTGTGTGTGTGTGTGTGTGTTTTGGTGTGTGTGTGTTGTGAGTGAGAGGAGAGAGGAAAGTGAGTGAGAGAAAATGAGAGAGAGTGAGAGAGAGAGAAATGAGGAGAGAGTGGGAGAGAGAGGAGAGAGAGGAGACAGCGGCCGAATTATCCCGAACAGGTGAATTACGAGCCAGACTGTAAAGAGTCCGAGGAAGCTCACAGCATCTGACGAAGCACGTGACTAACACATTTCAGCTCACAGATCTGACCCAAGCACGTGACCAACACATACAGCTCACAGCATCTGACAAGTACGTTACCAACACATACATGTCACAGATCTGCACTCACAGAATCTGAACAAGTACCTACCAACACATTACAGCTCACAGGATCTGACAAAGTATGTAACCAACACATACAGCTCACAGAATCTGAAAAAGTATGCAATCAAACATACAGCTCACAGAATCTGACACTCACAGAATCTGACAAAGTACGTAACCAACACATACACTATGCAGATTCTTTTTTCTATTTTTAGTCACGGGCGCTTATCCGAAGTCTTGTTAAGGGTCGTCTGTGCCTCAGCTCTGCAACAGTGATATGTGGTGTGTTGTGTGTGTGTGTGTGTGTGTGTGTGTTGTGTGTGTGTGTGTGTGTGTGTGTGTGTGAGTGAGTGAGTGAGTGAGTGAGTGAGTGAGTGAGTGAGTGAGTGTGTGTGTGTGTGTGTGTGTGTGTGTGTGTGTGTGTGTGTGTGTGTGGTGTGTGCTGTTGTTGTTGTTGTTCTTGTTCTTGTTGTTGCGGTTGTTGTTTTTGTTGTTGTTGTTGTTCTCGTTCCTATTCTTGTTTCTACCCCAACCGTACGTAACTGCACAAAACATCGCGAAACGTTGGCAAACCCCTTCGAAGCCACGCAAAACCTGATAAAGCTGACACAGTCACACCCCTCCAAGATCCCTGTACTTGTTTCCATTTGTGAAAAAAAGTGCTTGTTTTGTGATCCCGTGAGTTTGTTTTCAGTGGATGTCCACAGAGGACTTGAAGGGTCAATGCGAAGCGAGGTCAATTTACCCCCCACCTTCATCCCCCCTCTTCAGAGGAACTAGTTGACTGACGGTTGAATTGTCTTCTCTCTCTCTCTCTCTCTCTCTCTCTCTCTCTCTCTCTCTCTCTCTCCACACACACACACACACACACACACACACACACACACACACACACACACACACACACCGTGACCATAGGGTCAAGCCATGTGAATGATTGACAGTGTTGAATAGTGGTGAGGAGAGTGTAGTGCAAGTAAAGCACAAGCCATGTGAATGATTGACAGTGTTGAATAGTGGTGAGGAGAGTGTAGTGCAAGTAAAGCACAAGCCATGTGAATGATTGACAGTGTTGAATAGTGGTGAGGAGAGTGTAGTGCAAGTAAAGCACAAGCCAAACAGGGCCCTGTCATGGTTTTCGTAGAAAGCTGCGCGTGGTGTCGTTTGCATGAGTATCTTTGAACTTTGACCAAAAGATCGCGCTTTTTACTTTTCTTTCTTCTTTTCTTTTTTTTTCTTCTAACAGACGTTCTTGAACTCATGTTTAAAAAAAAAAGAAAGGATTCTTGAGGCTTCTTGTACAGGCTGTATTTCCGATTTTTGAGAGAGAGAGAGAGAGAGAGAGAGAGAGAGAGAGAGAGGAGAGAGAGAGAGAGAGAGAGAGAGAGAGAGGTGGGGAAGGAGGGAGAGAGAGACAGAGCGTGAAGAGAGAGTGTGAGTGTGTGTGTGTGTACATGCGTACGTGTGCGTGCGCGTGTGTGCGCATGCGTATACGCGTGTGTGTGTGCGTCTGTGTGTGTGTGTGTGTGTGTGTGTGTGTGTGTGTGTGTGTGTGTTGTGTGTGTGTGTGTGTGAGAGAGAGAGAGAGAGAGAGATTCAAGTAAGAGAGAGCGAAGACTCTGTGTGTGTGTGTGTGTGTGTGTGTGTGTGTGTGTGTGTGTGTGTGTGTGCGCGCGCGTGTGTGTGTGTGTGTGAGTGAGTGAGAGAGAGAGAGAAAGTGAGAGAGAAAATGAGAGAGAGAGAGAGAGAGAGAGAGAGAGAGAGAGAGAGAGAGAGAGAGAGAGAGCGGCCGAATTAATCCCGAACAGGTGAATTACGAGCCGACCTGGTACCAGTCCAAAGGAAGCTCACAGCATCTGACGAAGCACGTGACTAACACGTACAGCTCACAGAATCTGACGAAGCACGAGACCAACACATACAGCTCACAGCATCTGACAAAGTACGTTACCAACACATACAGCTCACAGAATCTGACACTCACAGAATCTGACAAAGTATGTTACCAACACATACAGCTCACAGGATCTGACAAAGTATGTAACAAACACATACAGCTCACAGAATCTGACAAAGTACGTTACCAACACATACAGCTCACAGAATCTGACAAAGTACGTTACCAACACATACTACTCACAGGATCTGACAAAGTATGTAACCAACACATACAGCTCACAGAATCTGACAAAGTACGTTACCAACACATACAGCTCACAGGATCTGACAAAGTATGTAACCAACACATACAGCTCACAGGATCTGACAAAGTATGTAACCAACACATACAGCTCACAGAATCTGACAAAGTATGTAACCAAAACATACAGCTCACAGAATCTGACACTCACAGAATCTGACAAAGTACGTAACCAACACATACAGCTCACAGAATCTGACGAAGCACGTGACCAACAGATACAGCTCACAGAATCTGAAAAAGTACGTTACCAACACATACAGCTCACAGAATCTGACAACGTACGTTACAAACACATACAGCTCACAGAATCTGACAAAGTACGTTACCAACACATACAGCTCACAGAATCTGACACTCACAGAATCTGACAAAGTACGTTGCCAACACATACAGCTCACAGGATCTGACAAAGTATGTAACCAACACATACAGCTCACAGAATCTGACAAAGTACGTGACCAACACATACAGCTCACAGAATCTGACAAAGTACGTTACCAACACATACAGCTCACAAAATCTGACACTCACAGAATCTGAAAAAGTACGTTACCAACACATACAGCTCACAGGATCTGACAAAGTATGTAACCAACACATACAGCTCCAGAATCTGACAAAATATGTAACCAAAACATACAGCTCACAGAATCTGACACTCGCAGTATCTGACAAAGTACGTAACCAAAACATACAGCTCACAGAATCTGACGAAGCGCGTTACCAACACATACAGCTCACAGAATCTGACGAAGCACGTTACCAAACACATACAGCTCACAGAACCTGACAAAGTACGTAACCAACACATACAGCTCACAGAATCTGACAAAGTACGTAACCAACACATACAGCTCACAGAATCTGACACAGAATCTGACAATGTAAGTTACCAACACATACAGCTCACAGGATCTGACAAAGTATGTAACCAACACATACAGCTCACAGAATCTGACAAAGTACGTAACCAACACATACGGCTCACAGGATCTGACAATGTACGTTACCAACACATACAGCTCACAGGATCTGACAATGTACGTTACCAACACATACAGCTCACAGGATCTGACAAAGTATGTAACCAACACATACAGCTCACAGAATCTGACAAAGTACGTAACCAACACATACGGCTCACAGGATCTGACAAACTACGTAACCAACACATACGGCTCACAGGATCTGACAAACTACGTAACCA
>CM031618.1:4620222-4633238 GCA_018398815.1 Conus ventricosus | reverse complement strand
CTGCTTCTCCTCAGCGTAGCCTGCAGGGTTGATTCCAAGCCAACCAACGTGTCCCTTCAATTCCTCAACGTAGCGCTGCAGGGTTGATTCCAAGCCAACCAATATGTCCCTTCAATCCCATGAAGCACCAGTCAGCGCAGAAGTCTTCACTGTCCACTGCAGGGGTTGCGCACACAAGCCTGTAGAATCTTGCGCCAAGTTTCATTTGTCTCGAATCATCAGCTTTGACAAGGCTTTACTGGCTCCAAGGGAGGCTTAAAGCTCATACATAAATACACACAAACATCCTTGATTCTGACCTTTCACCTTCAGAAGCACGGTCACACTGCCTAGGTCTGAGTTTTCATCTTTGAAAAAATGTCTATTTCCAGAGGAATAGCAAATCAACACGCTAGAGTCCGTGCTTATTTGTTGGTCTGCGATTTTCTCTGGAAGAATTGTGAAGTATCTTCTCAACATCAGAATTGTTCTTTGTTTGAGGACCAGTTGTTAATAGCGTTGGTTCACCGTTGGTGACGAAGAAAAACGTGCACACTACCTGAGTCAATGCGCTGTCAGAATGAGAAGAAAAAGAAAAAGTAAAGCAGCAAGAGGAAAGACACTTTTAAACTCTTAAAACAGCCCACTTCACACCATCAATAGCAGTTCTTTCTTCCCCTTAATTCCCTTGCCCATCAAATTGATTCTGCGACTACTCTGTGTGTGTGTGTGTGTGTGTGTACGCGGGCGTGGGCGCATGTGTGTGTGTGTGCGCACATGCTGTTGTGTCCGTTGTTGTGTGACAGTGTGTGTGGGATCCTGTGTTGTGGGTGGGTGTCAGTATGCACCCTTGTTTGTAGATGCATGGTTCTTATTGCAATATTCGATCTTCTTATTGATTTAATTTATGTTTTCTTTAACCTTTATGTATTTGTGAGTGCTTAGGGCTTATGATGTAAGACTAAGCGCCATAAACAATCATTGTTATTACTTTTATTATTACTTTGGTGTCAGCGAAAACCTTGAACCAGTGTACCACAATACCATTGGTAAAAAATATTGTGACATTCTTGCACTGAATAAGACGTACAAACTCATGGTATGAAGTTCAGCCATTTAATGTAGTTCTTGCAGTACCCCCTTCCAAAGAGTATCAAGGGAACAACCCTACACCCTCCGCTTTAAGTTTTTATGTAAAATAAATTAAACAGCAAAAAAACTGTCAGGAACTGGAGTAAGTAAATAAAAGAAATCAACGATCACTCTCACTCAAAGTGAGGCAGTTAACACTGAACACTATCGTAAAAAAAAATTCTGTCCTAAGCAGAAGTTTGACCACTGTCACTTCAAAAGAAACTGTCTTGGGTTTGTTTGTTTTTTTTGTAGTTCAACTTCAAATGAAACATTAAACACAACACTGTTATTAAATGGAAACGATTTGACAACCGGTCAAATTTGAACTAAAACAGAAAAAAAAATTTCAGTTAAGTAGTTCGATCACAGATCCAATCGATCTGGAGCCTTGCAGAATCTTCTGGGCCGATCAGCCAAGGCAGGAGTAGGACCCCTGGAAATCCGAAGCAGTCCTGGAGGATAGGTTCCGGTTTGGAGACGCCGTGGCACAGTGTGATGACCCCATGCCGGCATGCAGAGGTCTGGGGCAAACAGGCGTGGCTGGACAGGACCCAGGAGCAGTCACAGGGGGAACTGGTTCCATGGAAGCGGACCCAGGAAATAGGTCCAAAGCGTAGGGGCAATGGAGGTTGTGGGCTCCTCACTGGAAACAGTAGGATCCGCAACCATGGAAGAGATAGGCTCGTAGGTTCTCTGTCATCAGTCCAACGTTTGCGGATGTGATCAATGTGGCGCCTGATCACACGACCATCTCCTATCTCAACCTTGAAGGACAGAGGGCCGGTGACTTCAAGAACAGTTCCAAAACAGCCAAGTCTTGCCAGGCCCAAAATTACGAACATACACTTTGTCACCGACTGTATATTCTCTGTCTTTTGCACCGCAATCATGATGCATCTTCTTGCTTGGACTGGATGTCTTCGACCTTGCGAGACAGTGTTGGCTGTGTCAGATCAAGACGAGTCTTTAGTCTCCTTTTCACGAGAAGTTCTGCAGGCGGCACACCAGTAGTAGAATGTGGTGTGATGTGCTGCTGAAGAAGGAAGGTGGCCAACTTGTGTTGCACAGTGAGTTTGGGCGACATCTTCTTCATGGATTCTTTGAATGTCTGAACCGCTCTTTCTGCAAGGCCATTGGAAGCTGGATGGTATGGTGAGACAAGAACATGGCGAACGCCCAGAAACTGAGTGAAGGTTTTGAACTCTGCGCTGGTGAACGTAGGACCATTGTCAGAAACAATGGAATCTGGCAATCCGTGTGTAGCAAATAGTTCTCTCAAACAGCAAACTGTCTTTTCTGCCGTAATCTTAGTCATTAGCTATAATTTCCATCCATTTCGAATGAGAATCCACCAGTACCAGAAACATATGTCCCATGAAAGGTCCGGCAAAGTCTACATGCAGTCTGGACCACGGTTTTTCAGGCCACTCCCAAGGATGAAGTGGCGCTTTTTGAGGCATGTGGCGAACTTGTTGGCATGCTTCACACTCTCTGACAGTAGCTTCTATGTCCCCATCAAGTCCTGGCCACCAAACATAAGAGCGGGCAAGGCTCTTCATCTTGCAGACACCTGGATGACAAGAATGAAGCTCTTCCAGCATGGCTTTCCTACAAGCCGGAGTACGACAACTCTGTTCCATAAGAGTAAACAACCACTCTGAACACACAGTTCTGTTTCACGAGTCTTGTAACAATTTCAGTTGTGATTGCCACTTTCCGGGAAATTCTGAGGGCCATCCTGCCAAAGTGTATTTCTTGACATTGGACAATACAGGGTCACGATCAGTCTCTGCCTGAATGTCGCTGAAGTAACTGGTGTCGTGGAAAGATGGTCCATCAGGAAGATGAATTCTTCTGGAGTCCTCGGGCTCAGCATTGGTGGTTGGCATGGGCAGCCTGCTTAGAGCGTCAGCATGTGTCATTGTGGCTCCTGACTTGTAGTGGATAGTGTATGTGTACGGTAACAACAACATTGCCCATCTTTGAATCCTGGTAGAAACCTCTGTTGGAATGGGTTTTTGTTCACCAAACAATGTCATCAAGGGCTTGTGATCAGTGTACAAGTAAAAATGGCGGCCAAAAAGATAGTCACGAAATTTTTTCACTCCGAAGGTGATTGCAAGAGCTTCCCTTTCAATGTTGGAGTAATTTCGTTCCGCTTTGTTCAGTGACCTTGAGGCATAGGCAATGGGGCGCTCTGAGCCATCAGCACACTTGTGGGCAAGGACTGCTCCTAAGCCCACCGCAGAAGCGTCGCAAGACAAAGTCACATCCAGGTTTGGATTGAAATGTACTAGGAGATTGGCTGACATAAGCATGTCCTTCACTTTCTTGAAAGCTTGATCCTGCTGTTCTCCCCATCTGAAAACAACACCTTTGCAAAGGAGTCTGTTAAGTGGAGAAAGTACAGTTGACAGCTGAGGCAAGAATTTCCCATAGAAATTAATCAGGCCAAGAACGACTTTAGCTCAGTTGCGTTTTGGGGTGTCGGGGCATCCTGGACAGCCTTCACTTTTTCCGGTGTTGGCTGGACTCCTTCTGCGTTGACTCGGTGACCTAAGTATGTAACCTCAGGTAGCATGAACTGGCATTTCTCTTTCTTCAATCGAAAAACCTTCTGCTTCAAGTCTGCGAAATACTTCCCGGAGGTGAAGTATGTGGTCTTCATCTGTGCTGCCAGTGACCAAGATATCATCCTGAAACACCGCAACTTGCGGAATGTCCTGTAGCAAGCAGTCCATTGTTCGCTGGAAAATGGCTGGTGCAGCTGAGACTCCAAAGGGCAATCGATTGAATCTAAACAGGCCCTTCTGTGTGTTGATGGTAGTCAGGTCCTTGGATTCTTCAGCAAGGGGTAGCTGCTGGTATGCATGCTTCAAATCAAGTTTGGTAAAAGATTGTCCTCCAGCAACTTTATTGAACAGATCTTCAACTCGAGGCAATGGGTACACATCTGCTTTCGCTACTGTGTTTACCGTCACTTTGTAGTCACCACACAAGCGTACAGTTCCATCTGGCTTTAGAACTGGCACGACCGGCGCTGCCCAAGCTGAGTGCTTAACTGGTTCAATGATTCCTTCATCTTCCAGTCTCTGGATTTCAGCTTCACTTTGTCCCTTAGTGCGTATGGTACAGTTCTAGCTTTGTAGAACTTGGGTTTGCAGCCATCTTCAACGTAAAGTGTAACTGGACATGACTTTACATGTCCAAGTTCATCTTGAAGAGATTAGGAAACTGGTCACATTCTGCTGAGGCTGAGGGTGTTTCATTGTTATTTGATTTACCAGAATGTCTGTTTCCATGTCCAAACCTTGAATCCAGTTCCTACCGAGTAGACTGGGTCCACTTCCACTGACCACAATGAGAGGTAACATGGCAGACTTGTCTTGATGGCAGACTTGGACTACAGCTTTTCCTCGCACTGGATTGACTGGCCGGTGTATGTTTTTAACTTTGTTTCACAGTTGGTCAATGAAATGCTCTTGTCCAACGTGTCATCAAACACTCTAGCATTGATCAGAGTGACAGAAGCTCCGGTATCAACTTCAAAGAGCATCGGTTTGCCTTCAACCTGAAGTGTGACAGTATATGGTTTGTTATCTCTCTTTTCAATGTGCATCACCATTTCTATGTCCTCATGGTATTCAGAGACAAACTTCTGTGAAGAGGAAGAAGTTCCAGTTTTGTTCTTTGAACGACAGACAGCTGCCAAATGTCCCAATTTTCTTGCAATGATTACAGGTGTAGTTCCTGAAAGGGCAACTGGCAGCAGAATGCATTTTACCACATCGGTAACATTTGTTGCTCTGGTTTTGTACATTGCCAGTTTTGTCAGGGGCTTTTGAAACTGGGGCCCTTCTCTGGATCATGTGCACATCAGGTGTAGATGGTGGCTCATCGGAGAACTTTGGATGAAGAGCTGCAGAGTGACATGTAGCTGTTTCCATGGCATGGGCAATTTCCACGGCCTTCGCAAAGGTCAGATTTTTCTCTGACAGCAGCTTCTTCTGAGTTGTGGCATCAGAAAGGCCACACACAAATCTATCCCTAAGGGCCTCCTGCAAAAACTGTCCAAATTCACATGTGGATGCTAAACGTCTAAGTTCCGCTGCAAAGTCATTCACAGTTTCCAAGTCATTCTGTTTTCTGTTGTGAAATTTGAACCTTTCGCCTATGACCAGTGGCTTGGGTGATACATGTGCCTTAAGAATGTCACAAGCTGAACAAATGTTTTGGTGGCTGGTGTGTCAGGTGAGCACAGCGAACGAAGCAGTGAATAGTATTTTGCACCAATAACTGACAGGAAAACACTTTTCTTCTTACCATCAGCTATATCATTCGCTTCGAAGTACATGGTAAGACGTTCAACGTAACAGTCAAAATTTTCCACTGCTGGATTGAATTCATCAAATTTAAGTGTGGTAGCCATTCTGAACGAAGAAACTTTCTTTAAGTCTTTTACCAAACTAGAATTTGATCGGCACACCGTTATAACACCCTGACACACTGTTGACTGAACCTACAGTAAACCGGCTGGCTTCGTTACTGCTTGTATCACTCTTGCATGATTACCAAGGAGTGTGCTGATAGACTTCCTCAAAACCACTGGGTTGCGCATGTCCAGCGAGGAGGCTGCCTGGCTTTTGGAGCTCCCGTTTTTAATTCATTTTTACATCTTTTACGTCTTTACATCTTTACATCTTTTACTCATACGAGTAACTGTCAATTTTAATGATCAGCACTGTTGGTTTAATGCTAAATTTTATTTTATTTTAACGAAATTGTGTTTTAAACCCTTTCAAGGTGAGTTTTTCTTATTTGGCTTTTCAAGATGGCTACCGGCGTGTTGTTCCTCGGCTTCGTTAAAAGTTTTCTATTTTTCCTTGCTCTTTCCACATGTGACAGGAACAACAATATTCCTAGCACTCAGTTTAATTTTGAAATTTTAGATGTAGATGTAGACGCCTTTAGTTCCATTTTTGCAGGTTTCAAAACTTTGTGCAACCTGAACCATGTTAGTCTCCTGTGTGCAACCTGTGCCGAGTACTGTTCTCACGTCTATTACTAGGCCCAGATTTGAACCCCTGATTTCAATTAACATCAGAAATAGTACAGTGATAAGGAATTGTTTGATTAAAAGAGTTAGACATAGAGGAGTTAAATCATGGCTTTTAAGCCTTATCCTATCGGGAGACATTGAACTCAATCCTGGTCCGTCCACCAAAGTAAAATATCCATGCGGAGTTTGCAATTTAAGAGTCACATGGAAACATAAAGCAGTTGCCTGTGACGTCTGCAATTCATGGTATCACACTAAATGTATGTTAATGAATTCAGCAGTTTATGAAGCATTATGCAATAGTGATATATCTTGGACTTGTTTTACCTGCGGGCTTCCAAACTTTAGCTCGAGACTTTTTGAAGATTCTATTGAAGACTGCAGCTCAGAAAGCAACCGTTTTGACCCTATCTCACCAGACCGATCCCCAAAAGAAAACTTGAAATTTTGTCCTAAGTTTGCATCCACCCCTGATTCTAAAACTGATAAAATCCCAAATCATAAAGTGCAACGGAACCCCAAATCATTAAGAGAAAAAGATAAACTTAAATGCATAGTTGTAAATTTTCAATCTCTTATAAAGAAAAAGGAAGAACTCAGTAATTTAGTCACCGAAAAAAACATTGATGTTGTAATTGGAACAGAAACTTGGCTAGAAACTGGAACATCCAGCAGCGAACTTCTAATGGAGGACTTTGATATTTATAGAAAGGACAGACTTGGAAAAAGAGGTGGGGGAGTCTTGATTGCCATTAGGAAGAACTTAGCCAGTGAGTTTTTATATCAAGGCAAAAATAGTGAAAGTTTATTTTGTAGGATTAATTTTAAGAATAAGAGACCTGTCATTGTTGGATCAGTTTACAGACCTCCAGACTCAGATGAAAATGTATGTTCGTCTATCTGCAGAGACATTTCTAATATTGTTTTGGCCAATAGGAAGGCAATATTATGGATTGGTGGAGACTTTAACTTACCAGATATTGATTGGAGTGAAGATGCCATACTTGGTAATCAATACAGTAAAAATATTAATACTCAGTTTTTTGATGCCACCAAAGACCTTGGATTAGTACAGTCAGTTGAATCACCAACTCGTGGTAAGGCATTCCTGGATTTATTTTTTACCAATTGTCCAGGCGCCTTAGGCAATCAGGAATTAATTGCAGGCCTGGGTGATCATGATATAGTTCTCTTAGAGAGCAACTTTCAACCCTTTCGAAGAAAACCCCCTAAACGTACCATCAGACTCTGGAACCAAGCAGATTTACCAAAATTGCGCAGGGATACTCGTGATTTCAGCCGTCTTTTTTTGAGGTCCCATAGTGTTAAAGATAATGTCAGTGACCTTTGGAAGTGTATAAAATCTAACTTGGAATTTATTATGGATGACAACATACCTACTAAAATAACTTCAAGCAAGAACCACCAGCCATGGATTACTACAAAAACTAAACGTTTGTTGAGAAGGAAACATCGTTTCTTTAAGAAATTGAAACTACATCCTAATTCAGAAAAATTACTGGTTAGGTAAAAACATATTAAGAGACGGTGTCAGAGAGAATGTAGACTTGCTCACTCCAATTATGTTAATTCGATGATTTCGGAAGGTGATCATCAAAACAAGAAATTATGGTCTTACATAAGGAGTAAGAGACAGGACAACATTGGGATTCCAGACCTGAGAAACAACCAGAATAACCTAATACAGGACCCTGAAGGGAAAGCAAACTTACTAAACAAGCAGTTTTGTTCAGTTTTCTCAAATCCCAAACCTTTAATTAACGTTAGACTAAAGGATGATGATAAACTCCCTGAAATGCAAAACATCAAAGTAAACAAAGCAGGAGTATTTAAGTTACTGACCAATATCAATGAAAACAAAGCTACTGGTCCCGATGGCATTCCTGGCAAGCTCTTAAAATTATGTGCCAATGAATTGAGTGAGGTATACCAATTACTTTACCAAGCTTCACTGGACCAGGGAGTAATACCTGATGAGTGGCGAGATGCGAGCATTGTTCCTTATTCAAAAAGGGTGACAAAACAAAAGCAGAGAACTATAGACCTGTATCTCTTACATCCATATCAGCTAAACTACTTGAACACATAATATATAGTAGCATAATGGACCATCTGACAATATGACTTCTTAAATAATTCCCAGCATGGTTTTAGACAGCGAAGGAGTTGTGAGACTCAACTTATAACAACTCTCAATGATTTTAGTAACTGTTTAAATAACAGACAGCAAATAGATGCAATTTTATTAGACTTTTCTAAAGCCTTTGATAAGGTTGACCATGAGGGCCTGCTGCTTAAATTAGAACACATTGGCATTGACGGTTCTTTGCTAAAATGGGCTAGATCATTCCTCGTTGGGAGAACGCAGAAAGTTGTTGTGGAAGGGTCGTCATCCCATTGTAAACCAGTCTTGTCAGGTGTACCACAGGGAACTGTTCTGGGGCCCTTGTTTTTCTTAATTTATATAAATGACATAAGTAGAAATCTCTCTCCTGGAACTACTATAAGGCTTTTTGCAGATGACAGTTTAGTATATAGAACAATCAGAAGCAAGAAGATACTCGCATTCTACAAGAAGATCTAAACGCTTTACAAGAGTGGGAAAGAACTTGGAAAATGGAATTTCATCCCCAAAAGTGCCAAGTGTTGCGTATATGTAACAAACGCTCACCAATTAGATCAGATTATTCTATCCATAATACTATTCTTAAAGAAACTAATGCTGCAAAATATTTAGGCGTGATTATAGATAGTCGTCTCAAATGGAAAGAACATTACAATTTAGTATGTAAGAAAGCAAATAACATCTTAGCTTTCTTATACAGGAACATCAATGACTGCCCCCAAAAGGTTAAAGACGACTGCTACAAAACACTGGTTAGACCAGTACTGGAATATGGTTGCTCAGTTTGGGATCCTTACCATCTAAAGGACATTGATAACCTCGAAAAGATTCAGAAGAGAGCAGCACGGTTCGTAACAGGGAACCACATCAGAGAAAAGGGGAATACTAGGAAGAACATGAGGAAATTAGAATGGAAACCCTTAGAAGAGAGAAGAGCTTTTATTAAACTTAACACCTTTTTCAAAGGCAGAGCTAAAGTAATTGATATTCCAATGGAACAACTAGTATTGAATAAAAGTAGCACCAGGAGTGGCGGTCAATGTTATACCATACCTGCATCAAATATTGACAACCACTTACATTCTTTTTTATCCCAGTTCTGTACGGCTGTGGAACTCACTGCCGGGTGCCATCAAGATCGCCACAAGTGCAATCTCATTCAAGGGACAAATTGATTCGACAGTTTTGAGATCTGCATATTGATGATTTTTCTATTTTTATTTCCCCAGATATTTTATTATCACCTGGCCTGAATTTGGCCATTGCTTTTAAATCGAGTGCGACCCCTTGTTGCCAAATTTGCTCCAGGGGCCAACAGTCAGAGTCGCACTGTTTTATGTTATTTTATTTTATTTTTTAATATGCGCGCTGGTGACCTACTCGTTTTGAGTGAACCAGTATTTTAGGAAGAAGAAGAAGAAGACTAACGGTAACATGGACAGCAACAATCAATTTCTCCAAGAACGGTCTATCTTGTGAGAACTAATATTACTGTACTGTGTTCATAAGAAAGGGTTTATCAACTTCCCTGCATGAGTCTTTTGAGTCCTCGTCGCCAATGTGACATTCTTGCACTGAATAAGACGTACAACTCATGGTATGAAGTTCTTGCAGTACCCCCTTCCAAAGAGTATCAAGGGGAACAACCCTACAAATATAATGAAAATGAAGAAAGCTTTCATCGTTGTTTTTGTTGTTGTTGTTTGTTGTTTGTTTGTTTGTGTGTTTTGTTTAAATCTCTCTCTTTCCTTACGCCGCTATCCTAGCATTATGCCATCAGACAACGAAATGAGACTTATGATGCACACATTACATCATTGTGTTTGGGGAAATTTAAGATGCACACATTACATCATTGTGTTTTGGGGAAAAAAGATTGACTGGGAATGGTGTAGATAGAGTGGCTGTAGGGTAATTTGTCAAGACTAACACAGTTGTGTTGCTAGTTGTTCCGTGATTCGAACTTTTTCAGTGGCAGTGTGATTACATGAGAGTGCCTTCCCCTAAGCCAGTCATTCTTTTTAAACATTATGATTAAAGAAATGAAATTTTCATAGCTCTTCCTCCAGTCAAGGAAACTGACGAAAACCTTACATCTTTACTTGTGTATTTTTTGTTGTTGTTGTTGTTGTTGTTTTTATTCTTCAGATGAAGAATATCGTCAGTCAGTAATACCAAAGTTAAGCAAATGGGGAAAAGGAACTCTTACTCTCTCTCTCTCTCTCTCTCTCTCTCTCTCTCTCTCTCAGACACACACTAACACATAGTCACACACACACACATACACACGCACACACACACACACACAGAAAGAGAGAGAGAGAGAAGTTTCAATATTCGGTCAGAAGAAAGAATCGCATTCACTCTCACCAACATGAGTATTCAGTCGCTGACTATTCACCATTGTTGATAGAATGTGGACACAAATATCAACAGCCGGGGTTCGCGTCTTCAGTGACACAAGCCATAAACACCATTCTCGTATCCATACTTAATCAGTATCCTATAAACAGACGGCTGACAGTCATTTGTCAGATGGTTTTGTTAGGTGGGAAGATCTGCGTACGCAGCTGAAGAAAGAAAAAGAAACACCCGAAGGTGCTGGGGAGGACCCAGAGAAGCACTGTCTTCACCTGCCTTTAGAGCAGTCCTGTACCACCCTTGGAGGCCTGCGCTGTGTTGACGATGGGTACAGGCACGCGCAGGACACTCCATTAAGATATCAAGGGACATAACTGCTCCTGAACAGAGGTAAATTAGACTACAGGATGCAGCTCATAACAGCCTATAAAGTAGCATCCCCATGGGTTGTACCAGCCCGTATTTCATGACTGCAGAGCCCACCGGCGAAAAACACTTAATTCACTGTTACAAACTTGATTCGTTGTCAAGTGGGTGTAAGCAATGTGTTTGGCATGTTGTTAATCTGTGACGACCTTAATTCACTGTTACAAACTTGATTCGTTGTCAAGTGGGTGTAAGGCAAGTGTTTTGGCATGTTGTCATCTGTGACGACCTTAATTCACTGTTACAAACTTGATTCGTTGTCAAGTGGGTGTAAGCCGATGTGTTTGGCATGTTGTCATCTGTGACGACCTTAATTCACTGTTACAAACTTGATTCGTTGTCAAGTGGGTGTAAGCCGATGTGTTTGGCATGTTGTCATCTGTGACGACCTTAATTCACTGTTACAAACTTGATTCGTTGTCAAGTGGGTGTAAGCCGATGTGTTTGGCATGTTGTCATCTGTGACGACATTAATTCACTGTTACAAACCTGATTCGTTGTCAAGTGGGTGTAAGGCAATGTGTTTGGCATGTTGTCATCTGTGACGACCTTAATTCACTGTTACAAACTTGATTCGTTGTCAATGTGGGTGTAAGGCAATGTGTTTGGCATGTTGTCATCTGTGACGACCTTAATTCACTGTTACAAACTTGATTCGTTGTCAAGTGGTGTAAGCCGATGTGTTTGGCATGTTGTCATCTGTTGACAACCTTGAGTCGTTGTCAAGTGGGTGTAAGGTAATGTGTTTGGCATGTCATCATCTGTGACGAACTTAATTCGCTGTGGCAAACTTGATTCGTTGTCAAGTGGGTGTAAGGCAATGTGTTCAGCGTGTCATCATCTGTGACAACCTTGATTTGTTGTTCAGTGGCTGTTAGGCAATGTGTTTGGCATGTTGTCATCTATGACGACCTGGATTCGTTGTCGAGTGGGTGTAAGGCAATGTGTTCGGCGTGTCATCATCTGTGACAACCTTGATTCGTTGTTCAGTGGGTGTAAGGCAATGTGTTTGGCATGTTGTCATCTATGACGACCTGGATTCGTTGTCGAGTGGGTGTAAGGCAATGTGTTTGCATGTTGTCGTCTATGACAACCTTAATTCGTTGTTAAGTGGGTTGTAAGGCAATCTGTTTGACATGTCATCATCTGTGACAACCTTGATTCGTTGTCGAGTGGTGTAAGCCGATGTGTTTGGCATGTTGTCATCTGTGACAACCTTAATTCGTTGTTAAGTGGGTGTAAGGCAATCTGTTTGGCATGTTGTCATCCGTGGCAACCTTCATGACTGGGTGTAGAGCAAAGTGTTCGGTTGTCATCTGTTGCGACCTTCATAGTTCCCAGGGTGTAAAGCAGTGTGTTTGGTCTTTGTTCTGAAGTGATCTTTACGGCTGATTTGATACAAAGCAATGTACGTGTTTGGTCTGTTGACATCTATAGCAATCTTCTTAGTTCGCTTGGAGGACAGCAATATGCTTGGTGTGCATAATTGTAAACTTTAGCGAGGGTTAGAAAAGTGTTGTCATAATTTTAGGAAACCTTGTATCATAGCCGACAGGTGTAAAGTTTGCCCATAATGTCTATATACAACAGGATACATTATAACGGATGTGTAGCAATAACAGTCTTTTTGCCCATCACTATATCTTTCATTAACGGATGGAAGTAAGTACTGTTCTTGCGATTGTTCTAAATTTTTCCTCATGAAAGTAGATTTCTCATGGTTAAGTTGTATCTGGATTGGTACTGAAAAAGATTTGTGCTGATCAATAAAGATTCTAAGTACTTCAAGAAATATGTGGACAGAGATACAGCATTTTGCCATGTTGAAAATGTCCAATTTTCTGAGAGGCTTACAAGTAGCGAAAGGAAAAAAAGATGGAGGAGGGGGAAAAGGGGGAAGTTTTTTTTTGG
>CM031618.1:4589320-4620122 GCA_018398815.1 Conus ventricosus | reverse complement strand
GATATTTCCGGTAATCCAGTAAAGTCACCATCTTACCACCCACCCCCTTCTCACCGATCTCTTTTCCTTTTCTTTTTCTTTTTTTTTTTCTTTTTCTTTCTTTTAATTGACCTTCAGGTTCTCTCGCTGGTCTGTCTGATTCAAGAACGGAGGGAGCTATAGTTATCCTGTGATTCAAGAATGAAGGGAGATAATAATCTCAGAAATGCATATAATAATATAGAATAAACTTTGTCGTTTCCCCGAGGGCTTATTGGAGGATTGTCTCCCCTGAGAGAAATGGCCAATGTTTTGGGGGTTTTTTTTTTTTTTGTTTGGGGGGTCCTCCCCCCCCCCCCCCCCCCCCCCACCCCCGTAAAAGCAGATGATGATAGGCGGAGGGAAAGCAGCTTTCCCTGTGATTTGTGGTGAGCTGTTGTCCGTCAACAGATCGATCTTCTTTGGCGATGAAAAAATGGGGGACTGCTGCCAGTTCTTTGGGACTTCTTTCATTAAAAAAAAAAAGAAAGAAGAAGAAAAAAAAAAACAGAGAGAGAGACAGGGGTGGGGGTGGGGGGTGGGGTGGTTTGAAGTTTCTTTTTCACAGTATTCATTCTTGACCAAGTCAATCCGCGCTTTCTGTCTCTTATCTCTTCTCTGCTGGTGTCTGTGTCTGTCTGTCTGTCTGTCTGTCTGTCTGTCTCTCTCTCTCTCTGTCTTTCTTTTCTCTCTCTCTCTCTCTCTCTTCTCTCTCTCTCTGTCTGTCTGTCTGTCTCTCTCTCTGTCTCTGTCTGTCTGTCTGTCTCTCTCTCTCTGTGTCTCGCACACAACACACACACACACACACACCCCACACACACACACACACACACAACACACATACACACACACACACACACACACACACACACACACACACACCACACACCACACACACACCTCTCACGAACCTGTTTTTGTGGGGGGGGATTGGGTCAGGTGGGCGGAACGACCATCTCCTCGCCGCTGGGGTCGCCATGATGCTGGGGGAGGAGGAGGAGGAGGAGGGGCGGAGGGGGCAGCTCCCGCTCAGCACCCACCACCAGATGCAGCTGGTTCGCCAGCAGCTGGAGCAGCAGCAGCACCAGACGCAGGTCGCCATCGCCCAGGTGCACCTGTCAAGGACCAGCTCTCCGCGGAGACCGCCGCCCGCATCGAAGCTCAGGTCAGTCAGGGAGTTCGGCGACGTCCTCAACAACAGAGGTGGGTTTTTTTTTTTTGTTTGTTTGGGTTTTTTTTAATGCTGATTGATGAGGATGATGAAGATGATGCTTCGGACTTCCATTCCGGTTTACAGACTGCGTGACAGGGCTTACTGTGCGTGTACCTTGCGTAATATATCCCCGGGGTCAACCAGGCCCCGAGAGATATACAGACACCTGTAGTGTTGGTCAGGAAATTTGAGCAACACTACGACTTTTATTGCTGATCGATGAGAATGAGGATGATGGAGATGATGCTGCCGGTCTCATTACGGCCAGAAGAAAGTGTGTCAGGGCTGTTACCTCCAGTGCTTACTTTCGTAATGATCACATCCCTGGCGTCCACCAGGCCCCGGGGGTTACAGACACCTGCAGTGTTGGTCAGGAAATTTGAGCAACACTACAACTTTTTTTTTTTTTTCTTTTTTTTTTTTTTTTTGCCGATCGATGAGAATGAGGACGATTGAAGATGATGCTTCGTGCCATGCGTGCGGCTGTGGGAAACAATGGGTAGGCTACACCCTCAAATTGCTGTGAGCTTAGGGTCGGATATTAGCGTAAGGGGCCCGCAAACGGTTTTTTTGTTTGTTTCTTTGGAGGGGGCGGGGCGGATATTAGCGTAAGGGGCCCGCAAACGGTTTTTTGTTTGTTTCTTTGGAGGGGGCGGGGCGTGGGGGGGGGGGGGAGGTTAGCGCTTGGGGAGAAGGGGATGGGAGGGCGGGGGGGTCCAAGAAGGAGGAGAACGGGGGTGTCGGGGCTTGTGGCAGGCCGGACTGTGGTTATGGATGGGGGGGGGGGGGTGATGTCAGAATGAGCGACCCATGTGCAATGCCACTGAGGTGGCACGGGAGATGGGACAGACAGAAGAAAAAAACAAGATGCAAAGCATATAAACGTACTCCCAGTAAGTAGTACAAAAAATATAAATATATACATGTATAAATCAGTCACTATAGCACTTTCTCCCCTTTTGGTGGTAGAAATTGTGTATGTAAGAGAAAAGGAAAAAAAAAAACTGCTGCTCTCCCCGGCGGGGAAATGAATCCGGGTCGCCCGTTTGACAGGCGGGGATACCAGCCCAACACTACCAAGGAGCTCGCCGTTTTTTGGTTACACTTAAGTTTATAAACCATTATTGCTTAAACTGTGCATCACAAAATTATCATTTTATAGCCGTTAGTAACAGCCATTCTGGTTAAAATAAAAACATTGGGCATCATCCGTGACCATAATGAAACATTTTACAAATTTTCAGAAAGATCGGTCCAGCAGTTTTGTCTGGAGCGAGTGGAACACATTTTGACCACGGACGGACAGACAGAGACACAGACAACATTTCTTCATTCGCATTCTAGAGTACTCCCTGTTCTATAAGAACTGGGAGTACAAAAAAAACCATGTCTAAACGCCGCACTGTGGCGATGATGGCGCAGGGTCACAGAGGAGTCGTTCGTTCACGGTGGTGGACGGTGGTGGCGTTGTTGCTGTTGTTGCAGGCCCGGGCCCACCAGCTGCTCCTACACAACAAGGACCTGCTGGACCACATGAGTCAGCTGGTCAGCAAGCTGCAGGGGCTGGAGATGAAGGACCGGGGTCAGCCAGCCGGTCAGCCTCCTGCCCACTCCCCCTCACTAGGTCAGTGCACGCGCGGGTGACCGGCGGGGGGGGGGGGGGGGGGGGGGGAGTGGGGGGAGTGGGAGAGGAGGGGGGGAGTGGGGAGAGGAGGGGGGAGTGGGGGAGGGGGGGGAGGAGAGGGAGCTGTATGTATGAAGCGAGCATGGGTGGGTGCTGATTAGGAAGTTGAATTATTTTTTGTAGACATTGTCTGTGCATGTGCTTGTAGTGTGAACGTTGTGGTGTGTGTTTTTATGATATGTATTCTTTAAAAAAAAAATTATGTATAATACACATATATATTATATGTGTGTGTGGTTTATTTTCATCAGTGTCCATGCTTGTCGAAATGTTTTTTTAAAAATAATGTTTGCATCTTTCCCTAAAAGACTTGTATGTGTGAACTTTTGTGTAAAAGAAACTCGGGAGAGCGTGGCAGCAGAGAAGCCCCTTCAAGCAAGTGTTTCGGCCCTTATCTCCTGACACTCTAGGGGGTTGGGCCACACCCGCTTCATGACTCGGATGTCCCTCTGCTGCCCCTTTTTTTCCCATCTTGGGACGAGCCATGGCTGGGATTCGAACCATGACCCTCTAGGACATGCTCTTTCCATTTAAATTGACTCGCACTCTAGCCACAGGGACCCTGATCTTTGTAGGAAATTTAAGCTTATGAAGTCACTTTGTTCCTCCTTGACCAGAGGAATATATATCAGTGTCCTTGCTTGTCGCCCAAATATTCTTTTTATTATTTTTTTGTATACGTTCCCTGTACATATGATATATGTACTTGAATATGTGAACGCATTGTTATGTCGGTGTTTCTGACTTGTTGCAAATGTCATTGTCATTATTTTTGTATACATTTTCTGTACATAGGCTATATAATTATGTACTTGTATGTGTGACGTTTGTTATTGTATCAGTGTCGTGCATGTCGCAAATATTCTTTTTATTATTTTTGCATACATACACAGTACGCATACATTTACTTACATGTGCGAACGTTTATTATTTAGCTGTGTCCATGCTTGCCGCCAAATACCCTTTTTTTTCATCATTTTTGCATACATTCTCTGTACATACACATGTACGTTTGTTACATATCGTGTCCGTGCTTGTCGCCAAATATCCTTTTTTTTCATCATTGTTGTATACATTCTGTGTACATATACATGTACGTTGTGTTACATATCGGTGTCCATGCTTGTCGCCAATATCCTTTTTTTTTCATCATTGTTGTATACATTTTCTGTACATACACATGGTACGTTTGTTACATATCGGTTGTCCGTGCTTGTCGCCAAATATCCTTTTTTTTTCATCATTGTTGTATACATTCTCTGTACATATACATGTACGTTTGTTACATATAAGTGTCCGTGCTTGTTGCCTGATATTCTTTTTTTATGATCCTGTTGAAGAAAAATCTTCATTTTGTGGAAAATAAGAGTCTCTCAGTATTAAAATGGGAAGGTCTGTTTTATGCGTTGGTTTGCATGCTGATGTTTGCTGTAAACAATTTCACTCAGCATTAAAATGGGAAGGTCTGTTTATGCGTTGGTTTGCATGCTGATGTTTGCTGTAAACATTTCACTCAGCATTAAAATGGGAAGGTCTGTTTTATGCGTTGGTTTGCATGCTGATGTTTGCTGTAAACATTTCACTCAGCATTAAAAATGGAGGTCTGTTTATGCGTTAGTTTGCATGCTGATGTTTGCTGTAAACATTTCACTCAGCATTAAAAATGGGGAAGGTCTGTTTATGCGTTGGTTTGCATGCTGATGTTTGCTGTAACATTTCACTCAGCATTAAATGGGAAGGTCTGTTTATGCGTTGGTTTGCATGCTGATGTTCGCTGTGAACATTTCAAACCTGTTGGGCATCCCTCTTTTTTTTTTTTAAACATGGGTGGCAGAGAAACCGTTTTGAAAATGTTAATGCCTTCTTCTTCATCTGCATACGCAGGCTGAAACTCCTGCGGACACTCCCTGTATAGACAGGCAAGAATCTCATCTACCCAGCAAAGGGAGTGGAGTTTTGTGTGCATGACCGTTTTTTTTTATCCCGCCATTAAGGCAGCCATACTCCAACTTTGGGGAAGGTGCATGCTATGTGTAACGTGTCATCCATACCAACGGCCAAACTGGCCTTCTCTTTCGAAAGTTGGTGATGGGATTTGACGTGTGTGCAAGATGTTATGCGTGCGTTCACACACGGAACCTCGGTTTATAGTGTTATTCGAAGGACTGTATGGGGAATGGAGTCAGAACCAATGTTAACCCCGAGGGAAAAATCCCCCTGTACCGAAAAGGTCCGGTGGAGATTCGAACCCGTAACCCCAAGATTAAGAGTCCTGCGCTCTACCACTGAGCTATTCCGGCCCCCATTACATGTCAGATTCAGTGTTTGGAGGAACTGTACATGGACAGGTTTCTGCTAGTTCTGTACAGGTCATATTTTTATATTCTCTCCCTCTGTCTCTTCTCTCGCACACGCACATACACACACACACGTGCGCGCGCTCTCTCGTTTATGGTGTTAGTATTTCTTTGACTACAGATTGTATTCTTATTTTGCATAAGAGACGAGTTGAGTGCCTTGTTGCTAGTTGTCTATGCACAGCCCCACCCCTCTTGATCCCTGTCCTTGCGAATGGGTTTATAAAATTCACAGCTTGACAGAGGAATTATTTCTTCAGCCCCCTTTTTTTTTAAACGAGTGTAGAACAAAAAAAAATTTTCATAACAAAAAACAATGTGACATGATTTATTTCTTTTTTTTTCTAAGTGATTGTAGAACTTTTTTTTCTTTTTTGTAATTTTTTTTTTTAATGTCATGTCACAGCTTTGGCTGTTCAAACAGATCCAGTTCTGACCAGCTTTCTCTCCGTTCACTTCTCTCCCCTTGCGGACTTTTTTTTGTTCTCTCCCTTGCAGGTGCCAGCCCTGCCGGACCCCACCACGCCTCGCTCCGCCCCGGTGCACCTGCCCCAGTTCCAGGACGGCGAGGAGAACGGCTACCTCAGCGCCCTGCACGACAACGCCACCTACCAGAACACCAAGGTGGCCAGCCTGGACGCCGAGTCCCCCGACAGCGGCCACAAGGAGATGTCCTCGGAGAGCCTGACCTTCACCTTGGCCCAGGCAGACTCCAACGGCTGGAGCCACCACAACTTCAACGCCGGGTCTCCGACCAAGCCCGCTCCCCGGAACCCTTTCGAGAGCAGCTTCAACCCCACCTCGGCCGCCCAGGAGCGGAAGGGGGACGGCGGGTTCGGGGAGCGGGGCGCCTCAAGGGCCGGCGTCGCGCCTCATCCATCCTCTGCCTTTCCCCGAGTCCGGGGCCAGCCGGCGGGCCCACAACCTCAGCTCCCCAGCGCCCAGGCTCGACCCCCCGCCCAGGGTGCACCGCTCTTCGCGAAGCTTCGACCGCTCGGAGCGAGGGAGTTTGGTACGGGGGAGGGGACGGGGGAGGACCTCTGGCCTCCATGTCCATGACTGACTCCGGCACCAGCAGCATCACCATGACGACCATGTCCGACTCGGACTACTACTCGGGCTACGCCGGTCAGGGACTGCCGGCCGGGTACCAGCGCCAAGGTCAGGGGTCGGCGGGGAACAGTCAGGGTCTGAACGCTTTGATGCGCTACAGCGACAGCAGCGCGCGGTCGTCGATGTACAGTGAAGGCAACCGCGACAGCGCCGCCTCGCTGTCCGCCATTCGGCAGAAACTGGACCTCAAGGTGAACGAACTCAACCACAGCGGCCGTGCCCCTGTGTCCAGCAGTAGCCACCACCACCACCACAACTTCCAGACCACCGCCGCCGCCCACGACCACCACAGCGGCAACGGGCGCTGGAAGATGCGGATCAGCTACACGTCGGACGAGAACAGCGACAACTCGGACGACATCAACGTCACGCCGTCGTCTCCATCCAAGGGGAACAATGCGCTTAAGTTTCAGTTGTCGGCCTTGGAGGAGTTTGACACCATCCGTGCATGAGTCGATGATGGCTTTTTTTTTTTGCGGTGTCTTAGCCCCATGAAGGTGTTTTTTTGGTGTGTGTTTTTAAAATCAGGAAACTGCTGTTACTGTTGATGTTCTGTACAGTCAGTAAGGTCATCACTCTGCTGTCCAATGCATTCAGTTTGTACTTTAGTTTTTTAACCTGTATGTGTAGGACTCGTCTCACACACGCACACACATGCGCGCACACACACATGCGCGCACACGACCACACACACACGCGCGCGTGCACACACACAACTATGTGCAATACTTTGGCATGAACAGGTCTAACACATTATTTTTGCATTCTGTCTTATTTTGAAGCAAGTATTGGTGCAACTGCACGCTACTACACACAACAGATACAAACAACAAAAAACAAAAAAAGAAGAGACTTCACTTCATCCCACGGCTAAGCAGTTGTCGTCGTCCCAAGGGAGACCAGCAGCCGGTCATCTGCAGTTGCTGGGTCAGAGTGATTCAGCAGCAGTGCAGGGTCTCCTCCGTCGGGTTCTCTCGAGGTGACCGAATTTCGGTTACTCCCTGTGGAGTGATGGTATTGAATCTGACAGAACAACATTGAGTGAGGCTATGGACAGGAGAGGCAAGATGAGGGGCATAGGAGAAATATGGGAGAGCATAAAGGAGAGCTCCCACTCCTTCTCCCCCCCCCCCCCCCCCCCCCCCCCCCCCCCCATATTAATAGATAAACGACTAAACTGTTTTAATTTTGTTTCAAAGTGAGGTAACTGCAGGTGGAAAAACCAAACAAACTTTTGAAAGAATTTTATTAGTAAGTCCGCCAAACAGGGACAAAGAACAAGGCAAATCATGACACGTGTAGACCTCTTGGGTCTTCTCCAGGCACGATGCACAACGGTCAGTCATCACAAAGTACAAGGCAAATCATGACACGTGTAGACCTCTTGGGTCTTCTCCAGGCACGATGCACAACGGTCAGTCATCACAAAGTACAAGGCAAATCATGACACGTGTAGACCTCTTGGGTCTTCTCCAGGCACGATGCACAACGGTCAGTCATCACAAAGACAAGGCAAATCATGACACGTGTAGACCTCTTGGGTCTTCTCCAGGCACGATGCACAACGGTCAGTCATCACAAAGAACAAGGCAAATCATGACACGTGTAGACCTCTTGGGTCTTCTCAGGCAGTCACAGCGGTCAGCATCACAAAGTAAACAAGCAATCAGACAGGCCAAATCATGACACGTGTAGACCTCTTGGGTCTTCTCCAGGCACGATGCACAACGGTCAGTCATCACAAAGAACAAGGCAAATCATGACACGTGTAGACCTCTTGGGTCTTCTCCAGGCACGATGCACAACGGCAGGGTTGCACATCCACGTCGGACATCGGACATAGACCGATTGCACATGCAAAATGTCGATATAACTGGCAGTGAAGAGGACAAATGTCCCATTACTTTGCCGAAAACGCTGTCACTGTCCGATAGCTTTCCGATGCTCATGGACATGGCACCGGCCGTTTATATCAAGCCCGCATAATTATTTGAGTCCGACCGTCGTACAGAACTCCAGTCTGTAACTTTAGTGCTTAGTGGCGAGCCGTGGCGGTCTATTTTTAGCTCGTTGGCTTGCAACTCTGCCTCCCTGACTCGCAGAGGCTGAGGTACACGGCTCGCAGCTGAGAGCTCGCAGCCAGCTTGTGTCAGGGTTATTTTTAGCGTAAAGCGGCTAAAGAGCGATAAGCCTTGTACTTGTTACGTGGTGCAATATTGTACTTGAATACTAGCATTAGCAATGAATAGTGATTTAGGAAAGACACTGCCTCTGTGTGTGTGACTGTGTGTGTGTGTGGACTAGTAATAGTATGTTTACCAAACATGGCTTCCCACTCTAGGAATATAGTCAGCTTTTGTAATACCATTTTTGTGTGCATAAAACTTAATATACATTCAATCTGGCTTGCGTTCAAAATGTCCGATTGATTTTGTTATGAAGAGGACAAATGTCCTATTACTTCAGGGTGGTCCAGGACATTTGTCCTATAGATACTGCTAAGGATGTACAACCCTGCAACGGTCAGTCATCACAAAGAACAAGCAGTCCCTTTATCTTCTGGGAACTGCCCGTCTTGCACTGAATTTGAGAAGACAAGTGATTGCCCCTCCTTCATGTTCATTGTCCTGAATTTTGCCTTGCCAGAAGACCTAAGAGGTCGAAACGCGCCGTGTTTTGTCTTGTAATTTGTTTGTCTTTGTTGTTTGGCGGGCTTGCTAATTTTTTTTTTCTTTCTGTTTAATTCACTTCTTTTTCTTTTTTTTAAATCCTGCTTCCAAACTCAGTGTATGACTGAGGTCATGCACGAAGAGAAATGACCCAGTTGTTTGACGAACTTGCTAATTATTTCATTTTTTCTGTTTTAATTCACTTTTTTTTTTTAATCCTGCTTCCAAACTCAGTGTATGACTGAGGTCATGCAGCAAGAGAAATGACCCTGTGTTTGACGAACTTGCTAATTATTTCATTTTTTTCTATTTTAATTCAGGTATCCTGTTTCCAAACTGAATGTAAGATTGAGGTCATGTAGCAAGAGAAATGAATGTAGGAATGCAGCAAGTCTGCTGAACTGTTGTTTAGGCAGGACGCATCGTCAGTGTATCCAGGGATCCTCATCACATGCACGCGCACACACACACACACACACACACACACGGTCATTTGATATTCTTGTCGACGATTAACTTAACATTGATTTTCATGCATGTGACATATGTGTGTATTTGTGGTGTGTAGCCACAGTAGCGAGCCTCATGCGTGACAATGTTTGTGCTGCTGCTTTTACCTTTTCATTTTTCATGTTTTTCCTGGTCAATGTGTAGGAGAAGGAACCCCGTACTGCATTGTCGTCTGTTTTGATTCTTGGTTTGGTGGAAGTCAACAAGTCTGGCAAAGAACTGGGACGGGCCCACGCTCTCCGTCCTGTGGTTTATATCGCAGGGGGGTGTTGCAACCTCTGCTCTTGTTTTGGACCAGCATGGACTGTCTGTCTCTCTTTCTGTCTCCGTCTCTCTCTCTCTTCTCTCTCTCTCTCCCAGCATCCACTTCTCTCCCCCGTCAGTCCTGGCTTGTGTCATCGCATGTTTCTGCTGTGTCATCGCATGTTTCTGCACGCTGGTCACCTTCACCAAGTTGTGTGTGGTGCAGACACTTTTTCAGGGATTTTTTGTTGTTGTTGTTTGTTTATATAAAGTAGCTGTTGATTGTTAAAATCCAAGGTGCAACAAATTATTTCTCAATATGAGGTATGGGAATGCGTCCAAATTGTGTTCGTCATTCCCTCCAGTGAAAAAAAAATACCTCCATGAAAAAAAAATGAGATCCTGGCAAGACTTTGCTACGTTATGTTTAGGAATCTGATCCAAATCACTTACCAAGCAACACAGTTTCCCAAGCAATACAGTTGTACTATGTTGAGGTCCTGCCCATATCTCCAAGACCGGAATTGAGCAGGGAACGTTTTTTGCACACTGCTTCGAATTGGATCTCTCCTCTTTTTTTTTTCTCTTTTTTTTCCCCAGGCTTATCGCCCCTGTCAGCCACAGAGGCCTTGTCTGGAGTGGAACCCTCACCCTGCTCAACGTCTTTGTTGCTTAACCGCTTGGCCTGCTCTTCACCCCCCCCCCCCCCCCCCCCCCCCCCCCTCCTCCACCCGAGGGACCATAAGCCTCCATTTACCCTGCGACTCATGTGTGGTTTTTCTTTCTGCCTCTTTCCCTTCTTCAGCCCCCCATTCAAATATCCATCCTCCTGCTGTCTTTGTCCCCCCCCCGACTTTCTCCTTGACAGGTTTCAGGTCCTGTGCGGTTGGCTGGTCTCTAAGCAACATTGTCCGTGTCCTTGCGCATTTCAGCTCAAACCCGACAGATACTGTCCGATACTGGACGTGTTCTTTGTTGCAGCCTGACTTTCTCCTCGTGATTGTCGACCGGCTTCCGTTCTCTTATTGACGAAGCGTCACTCTGTGATTGTCGAACCGTTCCGTCTCTCCTTATTGACAACCGCACTCCTGTGATTGTCGACCGGCTTCCGTCTCATCCTTATTGACGAAGCCGTCACTCCTCGTGATTGTCGACCGGCTTCCGTCTCGTCCTTATTGACGAAGCCGTCACTCCTCGTGATTGTCGACCGGCTTCCGTCTCGTCCTTATTGACGAAGCGTCACTCCTCGTGATTGTCGACCGGCTTCGTCTCGTCCTTATTGACGAAGCCGTCACTCCTCGTGATTGTCGACCGGCTTCCGTCTCGTCCTTATTGACGAAGCCGTCACTCCTCGTGATTGTCGACCGGCTTCCGTCTCGTCCTTATTGACGAAGCCGTCACTCCTCGTGATTGTCGACCGGCTTCCGTCTCATCCTTATTGACGAAGTGTCACTCCTCGTGATTGTCGACCGGCTTCCGTCTCGTCCTTATTGACGAAGCCGTCACTCCTCGTGATTGTCGACCGGTTTCCCGTCTCGTCCTTATTGACGAAGCCGTCACTCCTCGTGCTGATGGGCCTGGTCAGTTCAGTTCAGGCCTGTTGAATGACGAGGGCGGCCCTGTCATGTCTTCTGTACACTGGCAGGGGGCCGGCCCTGTTCATGTTTCCCTGTACACTGGCAGGGGACCGGCCTGTTCATGTTTCCTGTACACTGGCAGGGGGCCGGCCCTTTTCATGTTTCCTGTACACTGGCAGGGGGCCGGCCCTGTTCATGTTTCCTGTACACTGGCAGGGGGCCGGCCCTGTTCATGTTTCTGTACACTGGCAGGGGGCCGGCCCTGTTCATGTTTCCTGTACACTGACAGGGGGCGGCCCTGTTCATGTTTCCTGTACACTGACAGGGGGCCGGCCCTGTTCATGTTTCCTGTACACTGGCAGGGGGCCGGCCCTGTTCATGTTTCCTGTACACTGGCAGGGGGCCGGCCCTGTTCATGTTTCCTGTACACTGGCAGGGGGCGGCCTGTTCATGTTTCTGTACATGGCAGGGGTGGCTCTGTTCATGTTTCCTGTACACTGGCAGGAAAAAGCCTGGCTTGTACATGATGACTGCACACATCGTTCGTCAGCAGACTCTCGCTACTGTTTCCACAGCTGTGAAGAACCGTTTTGTAGTTGAAAGAAAAAAAAGAAAAAGTCCTGTCGGGGTTCAACATCTGGCTAGGTCGCTTTGTGACAATTTGATGTCGTCTGCTCCCTGTGGACATAAGCAAGGTGCTGGGGCTGTGACAAGGACAAAGTCTGGGTGTGGCTATGTAGGAGCGAGTTGAAATGGGTGTCCTAGGAGTAGGGCCAGCAGGATGTCATGGTGAAGTCAGACTGAAGAGAGAGAAAGGTATTTGGGAGAATGTAGACCTCTGCCTGCCACAGACTAATGAATCATTGATTTCTCCTTTTTAGTCGGTGCATGGGTAAACAATGATCCAAGATCTGTTGTTTGATCCTGATCTGCTCCACAGATCCACACCCCATTTCATTTTTTTTTTTTTTTTTGGTGCCTCATCTTCAATTCCACCTCGGCGCCTCTCCCATGCTGTTCATCCTGGATTTCCATCCACGCCCTGGCCTGTCCCGTCAACCCCAGCACCGGGCAATCCACAAGGAGCCATCGATATCAAGTCGTGATGAGGCAACTAAACCCCCCCCCCCACCCCCTCCCCCCCCCCCACCCCCCCACCCCCTCCCCCCCCCCCCCCCCCCCCCCCCCCCCATCGCCCTCCCGTCCTCCCTAGAGGAGACACTGCACTGCTGCCAAGTCACTTCAAGGATGTTCAGCGCCTGTTCTGATCCAACACAGGACACGCCACCTTGCTAAACCCCAGTTTGGGGGGGGGGAGGGGTTACAAAAGAAAAAAAAAAATGGTATTCTCCCCACTCCTTCTCACCCTCCCCCTCACCCTCCTCCCTCCTTTCCTCCCCTCCCACCCGCCTTTCCTCACCCCTCTCCCTCACCCTCCTTTCCCCTCCCCTCTCCTAGCTGGCATTGTTCAGGCCTGGAAGATGTTGGAAGTAGATTTCATCAGTTTTTTTTCTGGACCGGTTGGATGGACGCCTGGCAGTGGGTCACTGTGGTACAGCTCCATTTCCCTCTCTTTCCCCCCCTCCAGCTGTCACAGGTCATGACCCAAACTCCCTTCCAGGCCGCTTTATGTTGTAAAGGTGATAGTTCCGCAGTGACAGCATCTACATGTTTTTCATTTTTGTATCTCATGAATACCGATGATATGTTGTGTTGAAACTGTTTGTTACTGGTTTAGAATGTGTTTTTTGACTTGCTATGCTTTGTTACCCCAACAGTGTGATTGTTAACAGGTTGGGTTGTTTTTTTTGTGTAAAACAAAACACAAAAACAAAAACCCAGCCAGGGAGAAACGATTCAGATAGAATCACGTTAAGCCTTGGTCCTTGTTCTCTGTGTGTGCGTGGACTGTTCGCACATCAGTGTTGCTGCTCCTGAATTGTTTATTTGTTAGTGAGGTCATCACTGTGCCTCTCACCAGCCATGCCCCTGTCGATGAACACATCACAGCATTGGACTTTTTTCAGAGCAGGTGCCCGTGACTAGAGACTGAAAAACACTTCTTCACTTGGTTTGCATTGCAGTAATAAACTGACAAGTTATTTGCTGTCAAAAATGAAATAAAGTCACAAAAAGAAATTTCCACATATTGTAACAGAAAACAAGGAGTCGGTTTGAGTTTTATCACAAACCAAAAAACAAAACAAAAAACGCTAATGGAACAAATTTCCCTGCAAACAGAAATTCTCTGTATACTCTATCCCCACCCACCATCTACCACAGGTTTTAAAGAGATCGTTCGCTTTGGAGAATTATTCTGATCCAACTATGGACACTTAAGTCGATCAGAACTTTAGAATGACGTTCTGTTGGGACCATTTTCACCGGGGTCAACAACAAGGCTCGCCTTGAGGGGCTGGAGTTGGCAGAAATGTCTGGTCAGTTCGGTTTAAACCGATTTGCTTCACCACACTTACAACATGATGATGGCACAGCCAGTGTTGGGTAGGTACTCAAGGTCTAATCAGTGCGTTGGGCTAAGGCGTAGGTCGGGCATCTGCTACGTCGTAGCAATGAGACCCTCTTTTGAAATTCTCTCATCTTTGTCACCAATTCATTTCTCCATCAGCTTAAATCATGCGCAGCGTGGCCTGGAAACCAGGTGAATGTGGTGTAGTGTATATTTTGGACCAGTTCGCACACAGTGACGCCACCTTGGTGAAACTGAAACTGCTTCAGCTTGCTAGGAAACAAGACGACTTCCTCGCCAGCGATCGATTCTTTTGTTGCGGCCACAGAAAGAGCTGTCATCTTTCTCTGCATTTCTTTTTAAAAGAATGGCTGTCCACTGCATCATGCTTTTCTCTGAAAGTGTTGACTTCTCTGAGGAGAAAGAAAAAACGACAGCGGACAATCAGCTCACCTTTTGAAGGTAGTGTCCAGTCTTATCCGATGCCTACGACTCCAAGCCATTCACTTTCGATTTTTCGCACCTCACAGGGCCAGCAACATAAGAACCGATTGCATGGTTAAAAAAACATTTAACAGTTATTTAATAAACAGATGAACTCTCTGTGAGACGGACAGACTGTGTGGTTTTGGTGCCACCAGGCAACACTGTGGGTCAGAGGTTGGTAGCGATGCTGTTTGAGACTGACCACATGGTTGACTGACCACACTGGTTGTTTGGCCAGTCTGCTGCGGCTGCTTCACAGATGCTCTGTTCTTTACAGACCCTTTGTTTAGAAGCGAGAACATACAAGGGGAAATGCACAAATTCTCTGTTGGTGCGCGTATCATAATTACTTCCCTTGGAGCAGCCAAATGCCCCAAACTAAGGCCAAGCATGTGGAAAATGCGACCACAAGAATCATGCATGCCAGCATCAGCATATGTTTCCCGCCTTGGCTTAAGGCTGTGTCAGGCCAATTGACATAGGCTACAACACCAAGGCTACATCAACACGTTGTTATGCTGTGTCAGGCCAACTGACATAGGCTAGAACACCAAGGCTACATCAAAATGTTGTTATGCTGTGTCAAGCCAATTGACATAGGCTAGAACACCAAGGCTACATCAAAATGTTGTTATGCTGTGTCAAGCCAATTGACATAGGCTAGAACACCAAGGCTACATCAAAATGTTGTTATGCTGTGTCAGGCCAATTGACACAGGCTAGAACACCAAGGCTACATCAAAATGTTATGCTCTGCATAGTTATGCGGGGATTGTCTTCAGTCGTGACAAGCTCCTAGCATAACATTATCAGTCTCCAAAATCCCCCGAAGTCGGAGTGTGGCTGCCCATGTGGCGGAGTAATCAAAAACAGTCACACAAGTAATGTTCTCATCCCCAGCTGATGCACTTGTACCATAGCCAGGGTACGACAACTACAACAGCAGCATGTATGTTTGACAGAATGCACGATGACTTTGACCATGAGCAAAGTGCATTTCACACAATGGTCTCCCTGTTGCCAAATGTCGCATCTTATTCATGTTATCGGACATAGCAATAAAATCTACTGCTTAAGAAAAAACAAAAATGGAAGGAGCATTGAACATTTATGAGTGGCATGCTTGCCCACCCCAGCTCCAAAGACCAGTACACAGAATACCAGGGCCAACTACAGTGCACGGCAGCTGACGACAGTTCTTGCAGGTGCAAAATCATTTACCTTGAAGAACTTTCATAGTCGCTCACAAAATAAACACAGTCAAGTTTGAGCCAAAAAATGAGAAAAGTGGATAGCCAGGTGATATAATGATCACAATTACTGGAGAAATGTTTAAGAGTTTCGTGATGTGCTCTGAACTGGTTTAAGCCAGTAATAACATTGAGAGCAGTACTGATACACTTGGGAGTAGTTTTGTTGAAGAGCAAGAAATGTTGTTGTGTAGGGAATGGAACAAAGCGTTCCAAAACAAGTCGAAATCAATTCTGCTGGCTGAATGTTCTCTCCTGAAATGTTGTGACCACTTCCTAAATGAAAGCATACTGTTGTGACTGTGAATCCCACAGGCCAGTCACAGAACCACAGCAACACTTTCAAGGTCGCCATCCCCCCATGGGTTTTGAAGAAAGAAGGGGAAAGAGCGCTTGCATGGTTTCATCATTTTGTGGCTGTTGCAACCAGTCTTCACCTGTTCAGAAAACATCTGTCCCTATTTCTCATGTTGTAGTGATGATGTGTGTACAGTTTTCTCCCAGAGGATCCAGTTTGTTTTTGAAACGCTGTAACCACGGGCCTTTGTTGTAGAACCTGTTGCTTTTCTCAATTCTTCGTCTCCTTTGTGGGGGGGGGGGGGGGGTACTCTCCCCCTTTGTTACTCTTGTCCAGAGTTGTACTCTCCCCCTTTGTTACTCTTGTCCAGAGTTGTACTCTTCCTCTTTGTTACTCTTGTCCTGGGAGATGGTTGTACTCTCCCCCTTTGTTACTCTTGTCCAGATTTGTACTCTCCCCCTTTGTTACTCCTGTCCAGAGTTGCACTCTCCCCCTTTGTTACTCTTGTCCAGAGTTGTACTCTTCCCCTTTGTTACTCTTGTCCAGAGTTATACTCTTCCTCTTTGTTACTCATGTCCTGGGAGATGGTTGTACTCTCCCCCTTTGTTACTCTTGTCCAGAGTTGTACTCTCCCCCTTTGTTACTCTTGTCCAGAGTTGTACTCTCCCCCTTTGTTACTCTTGTCCAGAGTTGTACTCTTCCCCTTTGTTACTCTTGTCCAGGTGGTGGTTGTACTCTCCCCCTTTGTTACTCTTGTCCTGAGTTGTACTCTTCCCCTTTGTTACTCTTGTCCAGGTGGTGGTTGTACTCTTCCCCTTTGTTACTCTTGTCCTGAGTTGTACTCTTCCCCTTTGTTACTCTTGTCCAGGTGGTGGTTGTACTCTCTCCCCTTTGTTACTCTTGTCCTGAGTTGTACTCTTCCCCTTTGTTACTCTTGTCCAGGTGGTGGTTGTACTCTTCCCCTTTGTTACTCTTGTCCTGGGAGATGGTTGTACTCTCCCCCTTTGTCACTCTTGTCCACATTTGTACTCTTCCCCTTTGTTACTCTTGTCCTGGGAAGTGGTTGTACTCTCCCCCTTTGTTACTCTCTCCAGAGTTATACTCTCCCCTTTGTTGCTTTGTCCAAGTGGTGGTTGTACTCTTTCCTCTTTGTTACTCTTGTCCAAGTGGTGGTTGTACTCTTCCCCTTCCTGATGTTTTTTGTCCAGGGTTGTACTTTGTTACTCTGGTTCCGGATGGTGGCTGCACTACTTTTTCTTTTTTTTTTTTTTTTTTTTTTTTTTGGGGGGGGGGGGTTACTCTTCTCCATGGTTGTACTCTTCCTCTTGTTACTCTTCCCCTTGATGCTTATTGGTAAGTTCTTGTTCAGGGTTGTTGCTGCTGGAGGTCTTTCCGTTGTTGTTGCTGTTGTAGTAGTGCCGGTTTTTTCCAAACCTTCATGCGATTGTCTCCCCCTTTTCTCTGACTCTTGTCAACACCCGTCCTCCTCGTCGTTAGTTTTGTTTGCTGCCAGCAATGTTTGTTTGTTGAAAGAGGCCACAATAAACTGACTGCATCATGAATGGGTGGATGGATGGAGTGGTGTGGTGGTGTTCTTGGCAGCCTCAAGAGTGGGGTCTTTTGGAAGGTGCTTGAATGTTCTCTATTCTACACACATGCACACACTCTTTCACTTGCAGGAAGCATGCATTCCACTCACTGGCTTGTGCACTCTTTCGTACATGCGTGGACTCTCTCAAACATTCTCATATAAATGCAGACATAATTATGCTCCCTCTCCCACACAGTTACATATTCTCACATGCGCATGCACACAGGCACGCACACTCTCTCGCACAAACATCTCCCACATACACATGCCCTTTCTCTCTCATACACACACACATATGGCACACACACAGTCTCTCCCACACAAACATCTCCCAAATACACATGCTCTCTCTCTCTCTCTCTCTCCACACACACGCATATAAATGCTTCCTCAAACACACACTCTGTCACACGCACACTGTCACACACATTCTCTCTCTCACACATACACTCGCTCTCATGCATCCACACGCACTACACGCACACATACACAACTAGCACACGCACAACTCTCACGCCCACATTCTCTCTCTCTCTTGCGTATACACACACAGGCACATGCTCACACATACCCATACATACAACACACCCAACACATGCACAGCACATGCTCTGGCTGGCTGGCTGGCTCTCTCTCTCACTCGCGCACACACACAATATGCACTCCTGCACTAACACACACAACGCGCACAACTTCCCTAAATAATCCATTTGACAAATTAATGCTTTAAAAACGCTATAAAAAAAAAACCTACAGTTTTCAAAAGTACAAGCAGCACTCTTTTATGTGGTGTAGGATTGGCGAGAGAAAAAAAAAGAAAGAAAAGCCACCTATAAGTAAATACCTAACAGATCTGGTGCTTCTTTTCTACACTGTGGAACGGGGCAAAACTCACCGGCACACAAACACCGCTTTCCAAAATCAGATACGGCCTTTTTAAACAGGATTCAAGCAAGCTCCTTGTTGATTCATTCACAGTCATAATAACACATCATTACTGGTCACGATATCAACAAAATTTGCATTTAATCAGCGCTACAAACGCACCATTTCTTCCAGCAACGCATGTATCGGTTACATTTTTAACACCAAACATAGGTCCTTTGTCCGAATCTTATGAAAATATAAACCTTGACCTGTAAAGCCAGCCTCCTGAGGACTACTCAAAGAACAGCTGCACTTATAAGTCAACAGAACTGAAGTTATAAGTCAACAGAACTGAAGTTATAAGTCAACAGAACTGAACTTATAGGTCAACAGAACTGAACTTATAGGTCAACAGAACTGAACTTATAGGTCAACAGAACTGAACTTATAGGTCAACAGAACAGCGCGGGTACTATGCCATCTCGACACAACTGACTTTTCCTTCCTCCCCGATGAACTCGGGCAAGGGAGACTACACAGGCACTCTTGGCCTTGGCCATTCATTTACGCAGTTCTTTCCCTTTGACCGTAAATCGCACGCCGTGGCTCTACACCGTGTTCGTGGTTACTTTTACCCCAACCAAGAGCAATGAACAAAGGCATTTCTTCTTCCGAGAGAACAATAATATCTCTATTATAATTAATTTCAATCATTTCATACAGTCAGTTCGACTGCTTTTCTCAAAAGGCTCAACACACCTTATTAACTGATACATGTGTACACATTTCGTACTGGGTTAAATGTTTTTATTCACTGACATGCGGTAAATACACTCAAGTTTCATATTCACAAACAGTATCACACACTCACAACTCGTACAGTTCACATTTCCTACAATGTACAGTGGTTTTTCCCCGTCCCTATCACACGATCACAAGACCTCGCCCGTTCTGAAAACCAGCCTCTCTTCTCTCCTCATCTCTCTCTCTCTCTCTCTCCCTCTTTCTCTCACTCTCTCTCTTGCTCCCTCTTTCTCCCCCCCCCCCCCCCACCCCCCCCCGCAGCTTTCTTTCTCATCCCTCCCTTTTGTCTTTTCATCTCTCTCTCTCTCTGCCATTTCCTTCATATTTCTGTGTCTTTACATCCCCCACTCTATCTGCAGCTCTTTCTTTCTTCTCATCCCTCTCTTTTGTCTTTTCATCTCTCTCTCTTCTCATCTCTTTCATTCTCCTTCTCCTTTCCGTCTCTCTCTCCACATCCGTCACCATCACACCTGACCCAAGCATCGTCGGCCAGCACTACTTGTCAATCAGTGTCCCCTTCGGCCATCCGTCACCGTCACACCTGACCCAAGCATCGTCGGCCAGCACTACTTGTCAATCAGTGTCCCCTTCGGCCTCATCTTCTTGGCTTCTTCCTCCGCCTGAAACACACACATGCCAATTTGTCAGATACACATGGCTAAATCTCGCATCTGGATGTACGCATTGCGCATTGTACACACAAAGTACCATCGCAAATAATCAGACCTGCTGTTGGCAGAGGGCCTACGATCAAAGGGCCACAACTCTTGAGATCCATCACAAAGCTGCCAACATCCTTGTGCCCTCCCCTCTCCAGACCTGCCTACCCAAAACTTGTCTGTGGTGTACTTTCTCACATAAACAGGTGTACTTGGGAGGGAAAAAAAACAAACAGTGCATTTCATTTTCATTTTAGAGCAGTTTCAACAAACACTCAATCGACTATTTTGTCAGTTGGGTCACATTTAGTGATGTTGTGTTACCGTGTCATATCATTATCAAGCAATGTCTTGACATTGTGTACAAATCGAAACTTTGCTAGAATTTTTTGCTTGGAGTATTTTTTATTTCAGAGGTGTATCGTCGTGTTCTGTGTTGTAAAAAGGCATACAAAATACACCAAAAGTGTATGGACAGGCAAGTCTGCCTCTCAATAGCCAAGAATTCACACACACACAAATTATTTCCACCAGAATTCCCTCTTCATAAAAAAAAACATGCTACAACCAAGATGCTGCTATAATCCTTTAAGGAAATCAGCTGCTACTTTCTTGTAAACCTACAACCATAGTATAACTGCTTTCAACCGACTCCCTAACACTTTGTCAGGACGTGTTGCCATCCTGGTAGAGTTAGACCAGACGTCTTTCCCTCCTCTGCATGGTATCAGCCACGTCATCCACACTGTCACCACTATGGGTACCCACACACTGTCATCCACACTGTCACCACTATGGGTACCCACACACTGTCATCCACACTGTCACCACTATGGGTACCCACACACTGTCATCCACACTGTCACCACTATGGATAACCCACATACTGTCATCATCCACACTGTCACCACTATGGGTACCCACACACTGTCATCCACACTGTCACCACTATGGGTGCCCACACACTGTCATCCACACTGTCACCACTATGGTACCCACACACTGTCAATCCACACTGTCACCACTATGGGTACCCACACACTGTCACCACTGTGGGTACCCACACACTGTCATCCACACTGTCATCACTATGGGTACCCACACACTGTCATCCACACTGTCACCACTATGGGTACCCACATACTGTCATCCACACTGTCACCACTATGGGTACCCACACACTGTCATCCACACTGTCATCACTATGGGTACCCACATACTGTCATCCACACTGTCACCACTATGGGTACCCACATACTGTCATCCACACTGTCACCACTATGGGTACCCACATACTGTCATCCACACTGTCATCACTATGGGTGCCCACACAATGTCATCACTATGGGTACCCACACACTGTCACCACTATGGGTACCCACATACTGTCATCCACACTGTCACCACTATGGGTACCCACATACTGTCATCCACACTGTCATCACTATGGGTACCCACATACTGTCATCCACACTGTCACCACTATGGGTACCCACATACTGTCATCCACACTGTCACCACTATGGGTACCCACACACTGTCACCACTATGGGTACCCACACACTGTCATCCACACTGTCACCACTATGGATACCCACATACTGTCATCATCCACACTGTCACCACTATGGGTACCCACACACTGTCATCCACACTGTCACCACTATGGGTACCCACATACTGTCATCCACACTGTCATCACTATGGGTACCCACATACTGTCATCCACACTGTCACCACTATGGGTACCCACATACTGTCATCCACACTGTCATCACTATGGGTACCCACATACTGTCATCCACACTGTCACCACTATGGGTACTCACATACTGTCATCCACACTGTCACCACTATGGGTACCCACACACTGTCATCCACACTGTCACCACTATGGGTACCCACATACTGTCATCCACACTGTCATCACTATGGGTACCAACATACTGTCATCCACACTGTCACCACTATGGGTGCCCACATACTGTCATCCACACTGTCACCACTATGGGTACCCACATACTGTCATCCACACTGTCACCACTATGGGTACCCACATACTGTCATCCACACTGTCACCAATATGGGTACCCACACACTGTCACCACTATGGGTACCCACACACTGTCATCCACACTGTCACCACTATGGGTGCCCACATACTGTCATCCACACTGTCACCACTATGGGTACCCACATACTGTCATCATCCACACTGTCACCACTATGGGTACCCACACACTGTCATCCACACTGTCATCACTATGGGTACCCACATACTGTCATCCACACTGTCACCACTATGGGTACCCACATACTGTCATCCACACTGTCACCACTATGGGTACCCACATACTGTCATCCACACTGTCACCACTATGGGTACCCACACACTGTCACCACTATGGGTACCCACACACTATCATCCACACTGTCATCACTATGGGTGCCCACATACTGTCATCCACACTGTCATCACTATGGGTACCCACATACTGTCATCCACACTGTCATCACTATGGGTGCCCACATACTGTCATCCACACTGTCATCACCAGACCTGCCAACCCCCTAAGAGACCAATGAGTAAGAATTGAAGCTCAGTGAGGCAGAAATGTGTAATTTCTGAGAGCTAAGAGTAATCGAGCGCGACATTTAACCTTTTTTCAAACAAACACGATGTGATGAAATTGTTCACACAATTTTTGTGAACTTTGCTTTTCTTTAAAAACAAGCTTTTCTTTTAAGTGTCACAAGAAATCTGTACAAATTATGAAAATGTAGAATACACTGGAAACACACACAAATCCCCTAAACCATCATGGCATGGCACACCAAGGCTTGATAGTGCGCCAGAAACAACCTAAAAAATTGGAAATGAAATGAGGCAGGGAACAGTAAACAATAAACAGTAAACAAGTGGGGTAACATTTGCTCCCATTTTATAAGGAAACCTAACACAAAATAACTTTTATTCAAGACTGGCACAACCTTTTAAACTTGAATAAGGTCAGACAAATACACATAGACGAACAATCTTATCTAATAGTGGGGGAAAAAAACAAGCGCAGGCCAACAACTCAACTGTTTTGATAGTAATGACTTGGCAAAGATTTGGACTTGAGGAGGGGGGGTGGGGGGGGAGGAGGGGGAGTTTGAAGATGGAGAAACTGGGAACATGAAATAAGAAAATACATAACCTAAAAAATGTTCTCCCCTGTTGATGATTCTGTGCATGTGGGGTTGGCTATCAGCTCAGTGGTGATTGTGTCATTTTTAAGTATCGCACCACCCCAGGAAAGAATTTGTCCCCCCCCCCCCCCCCCCCCCCCCTCTTCCTGACTTCCATCAATCCCCAACACAAACGGTCCATTCTGCAGTCGAGATGCAGCAGCAGTTAAGCCTTCCATGAGAAGGGTCCTTACAATGTGTGTTGTCTTTGTTCGACCGCTCTTGAACTGTTTGGCGATCTCCGAATCTGAGAACACTTCTGTAAAAAGCTGGGATGCATGGTCGGCTGCGCTAAGACTAAGAGCGATGTTGTGCTCGACGAAAAATCCGGCCACCAGTGCTTCAGCCCCAATTACCCTTTTCCTAATTTCATCTTCTTTTGAGGTGTCTACAGTCTGAAAAAAGTGTTGATGCTGGAAGAATTCGGCGCGTTAGTGGAATCGATGTGCTTGCGTGACTCAAGGTGACGCTTCACATCCACCATCCCGCGATTGGAAATTGTGAAGTCCGACTCGCAAGTGGTAAAACCGTGCACAATTTAAACCTTTAGCCGAAGGTCGTATGCAGGGGAACTTTTTCGAGTATTCTTTTCGGAACTTTTGACCAAGTTTTTTCTTTTTCGCATCTTGTCCAAAACTTTCTACTCCACGTTTCGACATTTTCGTAGCTAAAACTTCGGAAAGACGCCAACTTCGCTGAATGGTAAAGATGGTGAAACGAACTGCGCATGACCGGAAACGCTTCTTGAAGATTACTGGTTATACGCACGGCGGCCGTGCGTGTCTGTACATAAGCCGATTTTTTCGTCCGTTTTTTTTTTTTTTTTTGAAAACTTTCAATGCGTAATTTTTTGGCTAAATGCGTAATGGCGTAAGAATTATCACTTGGGCGTAATAAATTACGCGAAATGCGTAATGGTTGGCAGGTCTGCATCACTATGGGTGCCCACATACTGTCATCCACACTGTCACCACTATGGGTACCCACACACTGTCATCCACACTGCCACCACTATGGGTACCCACATACTGTCATCCACACTGCCACCACTATGGGTACCCACATACTGTCATCCACACTGCCACCACTATGGGTACCCACATACTGTCATCCACACTGCCACCACTATGGGTACCCACATACTGTCATCCACACTGCCACCACTATGGGTGCCCACATACTGTCATCCACACTGTCACCACTATGGGTACCCACACACTGTCATCCACACTGCCACCACTATGGGTACCCACACACTGTCATCCACACTGTCACCACTATGGGTACCCACCCCACTGGTCATCCACACAGTCCCACTATGGTACCACACACTGTCATCACTATGGGTACCCACACACTGTCAATCCACACTGCCACCACTATGGGTACCCACATACTGTCATCCACACTGCCACCACTATGGGTACCCACATACTGTATCCACACTGTCACCACTATGGGTACCCACACCCTGTCACCACTATGGGTACCCACACACTGTCATCCACACTGCCACCACTATGGGTACCCACATACTGTCATCCACACTGCCACCACTATGGGTACCCACATACTGTCATCCACACTGCCACCACTATGGGTACCCACATACTGTCATCCACACTGCCAACCACTATGGGTACCCACACACTGTCATCCACACTGCCACCACTATGGGTACCCACACACTGTCATCCACACTGTCACCACTATGGGTACCCACACACTGTCATCCACAAAAGTCACCACTATGGGTACCCACACACTGTCATCACTATGGGTACCCACACACTGTCATCCACACTGCCCCCACTATGGGTACCCACATACTGTCATCCACACTGCCACCACTATGGGTACCCACATACTGTCATCCACACTGTCACCACTATGGGTACCCACACACTGTCATCCACACTGCCACCACTATGGGTACCACATACTGTCATCCACGCTGCCACCCCTATGGGTACCCACATACTGTCATCCACACTGCAGACCTGCCTACCTCATGTTGTGCTCATCAGTAATAACCACAGAGATTTTCAGTAATTTTGCATTTCCTTCAGTAATTCCACGGACGCGTAATACACCGGCGTTTTTGAACAAATGTGTACAAAACTCCAACTACATTTTTAACATTGAACAAATAATGTGTACAAAACTCCAACTACATTTTTAACATTTTAACAAAAAATATAAACAGTAAAAAAGGAACAAAAACAACAAAGCAGAATTAAAATACCTTGGGATGATGGCAGATGACGGACTCAGGACAGGAGTTTCAGGTCAATTCAAAGGTGATATACTTGACAGTTTGTAACTTACACAGCAGTCACCACAGATGACACCACTGATGAAGAACCTAATGTACAACCCCCCCCCCCCCCCCACAAAAAAAAAAAAAAAAAAAAAAATATATGTGTGTGTGTGTGTGTCCCTGAGCTGTGCTGACAAGATAGTGGCGAAAATGAAAAGGACCTTTTCATTTTCGCCACTATCTTGTCAGCACAGCTCAGGGACAAGTTGTTTTCGCAGATCAGCTCCACACAACAGTCTTTCTGCGTTGGTGATCTTCCGTGTGTGGGTCTGACGGCTGCTCTCGCTGGATTTCGTAAACAACGATGTGATCTTCTGACTGGAGGCACTCGCAGCTGTCTCTTTGTGCATTTTCCCGAGATATGGCGCTTGCAGTCATTTGCTCCCCCATGTCCGATGGAGAAGTCTGAATTGCACACCGAGCAGAAATGAGTATACAAATCCAGGTCCATGACAAGGCCAAGTCCGCGTGTATTTACTTCGGAACACTTGCTTCTTCGCCTTCTTCCGTTGTGGCACAGTGGTTTTCGAACCCTCGTCATCGGTTTCATGCAAACGTTTAGAAGATTTCTCTGCCATTTTCACAATCGCCGGCAAAAAATCGGTTGAAAACTTTGTCTTACAATGGCTGAACAAAAAGCTTCGAATGGCGCGCACAGATGTGATGGTGTGTCGTGTTGGCCCACAGCACCACATTGACCAATCGCAAGTTCCGAACCATCTGGTTTCGGCTTGAGTCAAGGGAAGTTACTCTGCGGTCTCGGAAAAGGTCTAGCAGTCGACAATTTTTCGAGTCTGAAATTTGCGTAGTTTTTCAATTTTCTTTTCCGTAATTTCGCACGGAAAATCGTACCTCCGTAATGGGGGGTTAATTTCCGTAAAATTACGGACGATTACGGAAGGGTAGGCAGGTCTGACACTGCCACCACTATGGGTACCCACACACTGTCATCCACACTGTCATCACTATGGGTACCCACACACTGTCATCCACACTGTCGCCACTATGGGTACCCAAACAGTCATCACTATGGGTACCCACACACTGTCATCCACACTGTCATTACTATGGGTACCCACACACTGTCATCCACACTGTCATTACTATGGGTACCCACACACTGTCATCCACACTGTCACCACTATGGGTACCCACACACTGTCATCCACACTGTCACCACTATGGGTACCCACACACTGTCATCCACACTGTCACCACTATGGGTACCCACACACTGTCACCACTATGGGTACCCACACACTGTCATCCACACTGTCACCACTATGGGTACCCACACTAGCATTTCCTCCATCTCACAGTCTGTTCCCATCATTCTCACCACCAGTTCCACTCCAGCTGAGAGAAGCTTACACCAACTGAACGATACAGTTTTTCAACAGCCAAAATCCAAGCAGACAGTATGATTTATATGGACTTTTCTTCTAAACACTATTCTCTAACTGTTCACATGTCCTTCACATGTTTACAAAAGCAGTAATCGGGAAACTACACCGTCCTGTGAGACGATTTCACCATCGGCAGCTAGAAATATTTCTTCCGAATGATGAACTTTGTCAGTAAGGCATAAACTCTCTCCTTCAAACTCAGTTCCATGTTAACATCATTTGTTACCATTTAAACTTTTTTTTTCTTCAAACTATCAGAAACGTGATTCTGAGTCACACAGCTGCTTTCACGTAACTTTTGTCAGACTAATAAATCAATCACTTCATGATGATAATCCTGATCATATAACAATCACAACAAAGCTTTGGCTTTGGGGGATGTCTCCTTGTTTACTCTGAGTGCTCTGTGCTGTCATATCTGCTAGACGATCCAGTGTTGTAAGCAGCATTCCTTTGGAGCAGACCTGTTTACCCCCTTCGAGACCAATGTGTAGTCAGATGACCAAAATGTGTAGTCAGCCATGTCAAATGTGTAGTCTACTTTTTCGCACAAGATAGTATTACTATTAAAAAAATACTAACATGCACATTAATCTAAATAAAAATGCTTATAAGTGTGTGTGTGTGTGTGTGTGTGTTGCGTGTATGCATGTGTGTGTGTGTGTGTGTGTGTGTGTGTGTGTGTGTGTGTGTGTGTGTTTTGTGACGCCGTTGGGTCAAAAAGAAATAAAATAAGCTCACCTGTTAGCTGTTTGATATCCAAGCATTGAGTTGAATATCTTCCGATTCATGTAACACTACCAGTTCATGTCCTCTCTATACATATTGTCACTTATTCCAGTTTGGATTAATTGTCAAGAACCACAATATATACACTATTTACACATTTCACATGGTAGTTTACTGGTTGAGTTTCTTGCTGTAGGCACTCTTCAGTGCAGCAAGATCCTCTGTAGTCATGCTCCTCACAGCATCTTGCGGCTCCTGGGGCACTGACTTGAGGACCAGCAGGCTCTCCATGGTGCTGTCTGCCAAGCTGGCTCTCTGGTCTGTGCGGTTCTTCCTCACACAGGAGAAGATGCGCTCACAGTGGGCACTGCTATGAGGGATGGTGACAATGCCCCTCATCACCAGAGACAGCTCCTTGAACTGCCCATCTTCCACTTTCTCAATGGCCTTCCAAGTTTCATCGATTCTGTCCTTGCAAGAAGAAAAGTGACCTACTTTTGGCGATAGGCGAGTTCGGACAAATGGCCTTCACCGCCCGAACGATCTTGTCAGCAGCAGACAGCGGCAAGTTGTTCTGCACCACGAGATGGCACACGATGGCTTCTCCTCTCATAACATCTTGATTGAGACTAGATTCACTGCTCGAAGGTGAAGGCTTTGCAAAAAAACTAGCCAGAGATGACTGCTTTTCCTGCTTTACTCTCAAAGTCCTTGTGAGTCTGGTTCTCGATATGCCGTTTGCAGTCAAACATGCCGGCATGTTTGATCGAGAAATCTTTCCTGCACAATGTTGCAATGAGCATAATGCTCCCCTCTTCTGGATGAAACAAGGCACGGGTAGCGTTGATGGTATGATGACAGAAAGGTTTGATCGGCAACTTTTTTCTTCTTTTTGCTGGGAGAAAAGTCGGAAGAAAGACATCATCAGCGCTGACTTCACAGCAAATCCCAAAAGTTCTGGGCCCACATCAAATCAAAAGGCCAGGAATCAGTAGGGGTGGCACCTCTGAAAGATCAGAACGGATTCCTAAAGAGTGGACAGTGTCAATAAAGCTGAAATATTGAACAAACAATTTCAGTCAGTATTCACCATAGAAGACACTACCAACACACCACACATAGACGCGAGCAAATACCCAACCGCAGAAGGAAACCATCACGGTTGTCCAGAGCAGGTGTCCAGAAGCTCCTGAAAAACTGACAAAGCTACAGGACCAGACAACATCCCAGCCTTTATCCTGAAGAATGGTGCAGAAGAGCTTGCACCAGTGCTGACAGAACTATTCCAAATGTCACTCGACGAAGGAAAGGTACCACAGGACTGGAAGGACGCCCTAGTAGTGCCGATCTTCAAAAAGGGAGATCGCCACCAGCCAGCAAACTACAGGCCTGTGTCCCTCAGGGTCAATAATGTGCAAGCTCCTCGAGCACATCATACATAGCAGCGTCATGCAACACCTTGACAGCTTCAACATCCTCACAGACGTACAGCATGGATTCAGAAAATACAGGTCATGCGAAACCCAACTTATAGAGACCGTCCACGACATCGAAAAAAAAACCTTGCTGCTAAAGGCCAAACAGACGCAATCTTGTTGGACTTCAGCAAGGCCTTCGACAAGGTGCCACATCAGCGACTCATGCACAAACTTGAGGCCTACGGAGTTAGAGGAAACACACATAAGTGGATCAAATCGTTTTTGACAGGGAGAACACAAAAAGTAGCACTTGAGGGTGTATATTCATCTACCACCCCAGTAACATCAGGAGTACCCCAAGGCACTGTTCTTGGACCGCTACTTTTCCTATTGTACATCAACGACCTTCCTGATGTTGTGAAACACGCAAAAAGTAAAACTTTTCGCAGACGACAGCCTTCTTTACAAGCAAATTAAAGGAATCCAAGACCAGAGACTACTCCAAAAAGACCTGGACGCACTTGAAGACTGGGAAGAAATGTGGCAAATGAACTTTAACCCCAGTAAATGCAACATCATCCGCATCCTAGCAGACAGAATAAACCACCGCTAGTGTCCGACTACTTACCTCCATGGACAGGCTCTAGAGATGGCCAAAGAAAGCAAATACCTGGGAGTTACCATATCAGATGACCTAACATGGACCAGCCACATCAAAAAACATCACCGCAAAAGGAAACAAAACAGTGGGCTTCTGAGGCGCACTTTAAAGAATGTACAACAAAAGTTTAAGCAGCAACCTATACCACCATGGTGCGCCCCACATTAGAATACGCGTCAACGGTGTGGGACCCACATGAAGAGAAGGACAAGAAATCACTCGAAGCTGTCCAAAGAAGAGCAGCCAGATACACCCACAACAACTACTTTGAAAGAACACCCGGCCATTATCACCAATATGCTCAACACCTTAGGATGGGAGTCATTGGAAGAAAGAAGAACAAAGAATAGACTAATGATGCTGTACAAGGTCAAGCACAATCTTGTTGGAATCTCACCTGCAAACTACATCAGGGACTCTGACCCAAGAACAAGAGGAGCAAGGCTATACCAACAACAGGATTTCCACAAGGCAATAAACAACACCTTCTTCCCGAGGACAACCTCAGACTGGAACAGCCCTCCCCACCTCTACGACATCAGCAACGTCACTGGAGATGTTCGATCACGACTCGGTGGCAGCAGGGCTCTGCAGCCACTTGTGGGCACCCCATGACCCTCCCTACTGCCCTGTACATAGTTTTAATTCCCCCCCCCCCCCCCCCCCCCCCCAAACCTACTGCCCTGTACATAGTTTTAATTCCCCCACCCCCCCCCCCCCCCCCCCCCCCCCCCCCCCCCCCCCCCCCCCCCCCCCCCCCCCCCCCCCCCCCAAACCTAGCTCCCGCGGCCGGAATCAACCGATACGTCACCGCAGGGCCACTTACGTTCAGAAATGACCGGCCCTTACGGAGAGAAGAAGAAAGAAGGAAGAAGAAGATATCAGCTTGGCGCTTCGACGAATTATTGTCAGCCATTCTTGATCGAAAATGAAAACCGACCGTAACGCGTTCAGCGAGCGTTCTAACTGCCCCCTAAAGTTATTGGGCAGTAAAGGGAAATAAGTAACTAACAGAGGCGGGGCGGGCAGTCCAGCTGAACGCAGCAGCCGTGTCAGGCTGCCTGTATGGCACGTCAAGTTTGTCAAAAGACGGCAACACGCAAAATAGCTTCAGTTTCGAAAATGCGTACCGCCGAAATTCTGAAATGCGTTAGCGAGGTTCCTAAATGCGTATTTGCGTATTTGGGGTCAAAATGCGTAGAATTCTACGCCAAATGTGTAGACTAAA